>JAJMEK010000011.1:0-410102 GCA_030574095.1 Metahyphopichia silvanorum | reverse complement strand
GAAAAAAAAAAAAAAAAAAAAAAAAATAAAAAATAAAAATACTCTACAAACTGTAAAAAATGCTAATTTCAACTGGAACTAAGCGGAGAAAGTGAGCAGTGCGTGGGGCTACAACCAAGGCCTACGACCGGACTTCAGTTTCAGTCCGGTGGTGGTTTCAAGTTTGTTGCAGAACCTTTGAGGCGCTCGATAAGACGGATGGTTGTTTGAGGTTTGTTTCGAAACCTCCGTCGGGTAGCTGTCGATGCAAACATGGGATTTTCGGTGACAGTTCCCATACCTTGTTTTGTGACACATCGGGCTTCACCCTTTATCAAACGCGAGGAATAGTGGTGACAATAGACTGGGTTACAAAGCTAACTTAAGCTATCGCACGTATGGAATTGATATTTATTTTGCTTTAGACGACCAGGACAATCGGCCGCTAAAGCATTGAATAATTGGGCGCCCGTTGTGGTTCTGTTTCTGGCAGGTTAGACTAATCTGATGGGATGGAAGGGCCCACTCCGTGTTGTTGGAGGTGCTGATGCTGGTGCAGCCCTGGGTGCTGGAGCCCTGCCAGTGGTGCTTCTTTTGAGGCTAGCCGCAACGCATGGAAACCTTCAATTGTCATGTACGGAATGTGGTTGTTGATGCACGGAACAGCATTATGTGCAGACGATGCTAATTGGAATCTTTCTCTACAACTAAACTTTTCCTACAGGAAGCGGCTACGTATGCAACGAACAAGGGTGATCGACACTTATTTTGAATGTGAAGGGCTCCTGTTCGATGACAGTGGGGATGGACGCAGGGGCCTCATCGGTAACTTCCCCCGTTTTCGTCCCACTGCCAAAAGTCATCTATATGCAATAGAGGGACGGAAGCTTGTCGTTTTTTAACCCTGCTGTTTTTCCATTTCTAACCGGTGCCCAACATAGAGCTAATTTTCTTTTTTTTTTTTTTTTTTTGGTCTTTCTGTGCGTTAAGCGTTCCTTTTCTAGTACAAAACTGCCTTCTGTGCATTTGAGTACAGTTCTGGTGTTCTCGCCGTCAATTACGGCTAATCGCAATCGGATCCAGCTACCAATCACGTCAATGGAATTTCACTGGCGCTGATGGCAGATTGCTGCTTTCGTTCTTTATTATCTGATCTGAATATTGTTGCTTCATCTTCTCAGGGATCACAATCCACGGAATTAGCTGAAGGCGGCCAGCTACGTCATATTGCTATTAATACAACCCCAATTAAACTACTAATGTCAGAAATACGCCATGGGACCAGCCAATGCCGGAGCACAGAGCCGGATTAATTAAGAAACATTGCATGCCACAAGGCAAGCATTCTTCTTTTATTGTAATAAGTGTTATATTAGAAACTAAATACGAGACCACGGCTATTGCTGGGCACTTCCATAACCTCTAATGTCCTTAGCAAATCTCCAGCTTTGGTTTTCCACCTTACGGTCTTTGATGAAGTCGAACTCGGTTTCCCCTTGGTCGTTCTTTCTAATGATTACTAACGAGTACTTTTCGGCGGCTCTGGCATCACGGTAATACAACACCCTCATACTGTCTTCGATGGCCTTGTGGGCGTCGGATTCATTGACTTTTTCATAATCTGGGTCGTAAGGCACCAATTTTCTTAACAATGGGATGGCCAAATGGCCTCCAAACCCGGTGGCTAAAGCTGAAGATCCATAAGTCACTCCCAATAAGTCAACGTATCTTAAGAAAGGAGTACCATCATCATTGAAACCCCCGACTATTAATGCATTCCATAAAGGATTCATGTTATTTCTTCTATTGTACATAACTCTTGATAAGTATTCGTGAACATGGGGAGCCCTCAAGTTGTGTCCGCCATCCGAATCATAGATTTCTTCACTTGTTTCCAACTCCTCTAACATTCTTTCAAGTTGTTGTAAATCACTTATGTCTCCCAGAACTCCAACCACGGTCTCTTTTCCAACCCTGATCAATCTTTCAATATTGTTAAATCTCAATAAGGATCCGTACGATCCCAAGTTATCAGCAGCTAAAATAACTCCATTTTGGAACTTAAGCGCCAACACCGAAGTACCGGTGATGATTGGTTGTTGTGTACTCATTTTGGGGAAATCTTTCACAGATGCATTGGCAATTGCGTGGTTGTACGATCCGTACGTTTCATTACTGGGTCTTCCCCAGGAGTATGGGTCGTGATTCATGATGGATAAGGTAAGTATTTGGGTTGGTTTAAGTGGCGATAATTGCGTGCCATATTCAGTGGGGTCGTGCTCGGACAAGGTTTGCTGAGGTTGGGGTCGTGCGCAGATCATTCTTGGCCAGGATGGATGCAAATGAAGGAGGAAGAAGGACACTGAAACTAAGGCTGAATGGCGATTAAGGTATTTCAACATTTCGTGGCGTTTCCAGGTGTGAGGTGAAGCCTATTGAGTAGTTTGAATGAATTAAAAAACTGATTGGCGTGAAAACATTGACTATATAGACTATAAAGATTAGCTTGCACCATTGACAAACTAAAAATGATGGCAATCATTGCTAATACTTGGTCCATTTCCAGTACTTTTCACCAGGATTGACCAACTCGTTATCGACTTTACTGAAGTATAACCCTTTATCAATTCCCTGGGAAGCAATGGCAAACAAGTAAAAAAGGAAGTCTTTTGGATTGTAGCCTGCTTTGTACTTGGCCTGTGCTTCTTTAAGAATGGCGTCTGGGGTGGTATTTATCACAGATAAGTTGACGTTGTGGTTTTGTTCGAAACGGGTGGCAATGTCTTTGAAAGAGACAACGTCACTGCTGACACGAACTTTATCTGGGAGTTTAGAAGGTTCCAAAGTCGCCAATGAAGCCAAAGTATACCCAATATCAACAAGAGTGGCCACAGAGAGTTTAGCATCAGGAGACCCAGCGTAAGTGACGGTTTTGTTCTCGGAATCAACACCGGTATGAGGTGCAAAAGCATAAAGGAAAGACCCTGGAGCAGCAAAGTACGAAGTAACCACATCAACCACTTTCAAGCCCGATTTTCTAAGGGCATCCGAATGATGAACCTTTTCAAGCAAAAGACCAGGTAACGATTCCTGGGCCTGTTCGATATCGGTCCCAAATTGAGAAGGAATGTACACTTTTGGCTTGACGATGGCTGCAATTTTTTCAAGAACCGCAAATTGCTGCGGATTAGCACCAATCAACTCAATGATAACGTCAACACCTTTCAATTCCTGGGCCACGGCGTCAATTGTATCTTCAGAGATCGAAGCTTGGACGTAGTGGATTTTGTCGGTGTTTTTTTTGTCGGCAACACTTCTGGTTAACGCCTTGACGGGGAAAGTGATTTTATCGGCGACGAAGGCTTGTGAGAAAGCGTTAATGGTAGGCTCTCCAAGAGCACCTCCGGTTCCAATTATAGCAACAGTTGGTTTGTAAGACATTACAGTAGAACAAATAGAGTGAGTACAATGAGTAGTATAAAAGATTGAGTGGTTTAAGAAGGTGACAGGAACCTCAGGGCTATTTATACTTCAGCTCCACAGGTTGCCATTTTGCAGCCGAATAAGCCATTTGTCAGACTTCACGTAATTTTAGTAATTCCGGTGTGGCGCACGACACCTGGGAGCCACGGCCACCACTACGGGGGATTCGCCAAGAGGTTCCATTCAGCTTAAGATTACTAACACAGTTAAGAATGCATTTATTCAGTATAGGCTAATTTGTAGTGATAAATAGGGATTTTTGTGGTGTCAACGAGAGTCCTCAAAACACAATTTCCGCACCTCCAGTGACGATATTTTCCATTTCGGATTCCTTGGGGAAGCTGTATTGGAATCTTTTGGGCAATTGAGACCGGGAAAAGTATTCTCCTTGTTTGGGTTCAATGGAGCTGGTGTTTATGTACGAACTGGCAGGCTTGGAGGCTCCAGTTCCTGGTAAAAGTCCATCTGGAGCACATGGATGAGGTTGAGGAGCTGAAGAAATGTGGGCTACAAAAGTTAGTCAAGAACGCAGTGAAAATCGGCCAAATTTCGCCGGGTACTTACCTGGTGCCTTGTGAGGACCTCCGATGAATTTGATGAGCGGAGTATAGTTCAATAGTCTGGTAGCAGGTCTCATGGAGAATTTGTTTGAACGTTGAAGATGATGTCAGGTTCCGATTTGTTCCTAAACCTCCGGGTGCGAAGACCAAGGTCGTGCCCGGGCCAGCAATTATTTGCAGCCATAATGGAAGGGTTAGAATGAAGGAGGTAGGGACGGGATGGGGCTGTTGGTGACGACTTTGAAGGGTGGGTGGAACCGGTAGCGTAGAGATGGCGTAGATTAATGGATTTGGTGTTAATTTGTGGTTTGTGTGGTTCAGTGAATTTTGTGATTCTGGCTCTTCAAATGAGCATATGTACATGTTTGGGTGCAAATTTGTAAAGCTGCAAAAGTGTCGTAGAAATGGAGCTGAAGTTGAATAGAGATGAAGCTGAAGTTGAATAGAGGTGGCGGTGATGTTGAATAGAGGTGGTGGTGATGTTGAATCGTCAAAAGGTCAGCCGAGAAGCAACAGGTCTGGGAAACAGTTGTCTTGCTGTAAGCTCGTAGACAAGAATCAACCGGTTTCATAGCTCAATCAGGACATCAACTGTTGAAAACACTCCATGTTTTGCAACTACGGGAAGGTTACATGTTTCAAATGCACATATAGTATGTGATGTCTTTATGATTTCGGATGTTCAACACATTTGCTTGAAAGCAATGGGCTATTCTACGACTCCGATACCAAAGCATGCCTGTCACTTCTTGGTGTGTTAAATCAGATGAAGACTACATGTGAACAAAATGAAGCAGGAAACTTATGTTTGTAAACTGTGAGTTTGTTAAAAGTACAGGCCTACTTGTAAAGTGTCCCTCCACCATGACCACAAGAAAACATCAATCCCCCCACCATGCACACAAGTACGTTTGCAAATCATCACCACCCCCCACCCAGATCAGATGTGCCCCCATCATGACCACAAACACATTTGTGGAACCTTTATGCCCCCCACCACGATCTTGGATGCCCCCACCATAACCACAGACACTGCATGAACCTCCATCAAATGTTCGTGAACGCCCCCATCACGGCCACAAATCAAGCAGAAAAGATAGAATTTCTACACAAACCACAAAATATTTGACATACATGACATAAATGACTATAATTTCCAAAAACGCTACAACAAGTAAGTAATAAACTTATTTGCAAAAGAGTTTTTGTGTTTTTGTGCCAAATGTCCAAGAGATTTGAGTCTGTTGTGGGTGAAAAATTCTATACCTAAACTCTTTTACATTTGTGAACATTGACAAATGTATTTGTAAACTTTGGGGTTTTGTATACATCCACAATTCAACCGGCAAACACCGTCTCTGTAAACGCATACAAAGGTGATTGTAAATTCCACAAGTACATTTGTAAGTGATGTATCTACACTCCACAAATGCAATTGCAAACATTAATATTTTCGTCTCATGATTTCTAGAAGCCTAACCTGAAATGTCCCTTAGTTGGAAGATCTCATCCCGTTAGGAGTTAATCAAGGTACAAATTGAGCTACATACATACTCTAAATCATTATTTCTAGACAAGTCTACAACATTAACACCATATGACAGCGAAAACTACTCTTCAATTCTCAGAAAGCAATCTCTTTATAATAACCAATAACCCAATAGCATTGGCTTATTCAAATACTGGGTGTTGCTCAAAGGCACCTCAAACATCTTCCTCCATAGTAAAGCTACAACCTTAAGTAATTTTCAGTGCGTTAAAATTATCACCAATTTATACTCCATGAGCGACAAATTACAGAGAACACTCTTACGATTTCAAGCCAAAATCGATTCAGGCGAGTACTATGAAGCCCATCAGACGCTTCGGACAATTGCCAACCGGTACGTGAAGTCAAAACAATATCCTGAAGCCGTTAGATTATTGATAGAGGCCACCACCATTCTCAGTGAGAACAAGCAATATGCTTCTGCTAGTGATTTGATTAATTACTTGATCCAAGTGTATAACGAGGCCAAGGTTGAATGTAATCAAGAGAATAAGTTGAAATTGATCGGAGTCATTAGTCTTTTACCCGATACCGATCCCAGTTTACCCGATTTATCCAAACAAGCAATCAACTGGTCAATTGAACATGGAAGCACCAAATTTGGAGACAATCAACTCCATGATGTGTTTGGAAGCAAGTTCTTGAAGGGTATCCAAAGTGAACAAAACAGTACTCCCGAAGACGAAAAATTAAAGGTGTTTTCGTTTGCCGAACTCCATTTGATTTTGGGAACTCACGAGTCGTTGACTCCATATGTTGACTTGCTATTCCAATGGTACAAGCAACAGAATGAGATTGAGGATCCGGGGGTATTTCTTTCTAGAGCAGTGATAAACTACGGATATTTGAAGAACATAAACTTTTTGAAACAGTCTATCAAACAATTCCTTGACTTGTTGCATAACGAGAGTCAGTTGAAAGGAGAAAGCTTACAGCAAGACGGCCAACTGGTTGAGATCTTTGAAGAATTTCCTTTGATGAACTTTCTTCAATTATTAAGCATCTGTCTTGAAAAGGATGACAAGGCAGGAGATCGTTTCATGAGATTATACAATCATTACGATAAACAATTGAGCCAATGGGAATTGAAGCCTGCTGTTGAGTATTTGGGCCGATTCTACTTTAAGTTGAATTTGGGTAATGCCGGAGGTCAGAACATGTTGGCCAATCTAATGGGAGGTCTCTTTAAGTGAGGTCTCTTTACGTGAGTTCATAAATACTACATCGTTATATAAAAATACATGGGTGCCATAGATGCATTGGGCCAAATGAAAGACTAGCTGTTCCAAACGAGCTGGAACTAACGATTGGTTTTTTTTCTTTAGTAAACATACACTTCTTCATTTAGTACTCTTCTTGCTCTTTAACAATGCTGGAAGCCTTCAATGCTTCAATCAACTCTGGACGCTTTGACTTTTCAAGTTCATGTTTCGCTTCCGAATAAGTACACCAACGCCTTTCCCTCTTTTCTGACTCTGGCCATTCTGTCGCCAACTCCGTCACCGAAAGTTCGTAGAAATGGAATTCAGATTTAGGAATCACCTTATCGAATTCTTGTCCTTGGGGTAGCACTGGTGCTTTAGAACCTCGAGAATCCAAAACCACAGGCAATTTCTGGATGATCGTTCCTTCCACTCCAGCCTCTTCCCAGGTCTCCCTGACAGCACTGACGATGTAGTCGTCACCTTCATCCAATTCGATTCCACCTTTGGGAAATACCCATTTACCTTTGTGAGCAGATGACAGAATCATCACCACTTTGTCCTTGTCGGCGTTCAAGCAAATACACCCGGCCACCATCCGTGCACCCGTGTCCGGATTGTACCGTTGATGCTCTCTACCCTGACGGGAAACAGTTGGTCTGGACATGAAGTAGTTTGAATATTTGGAATTACGAAGTATTAAAAAATCCGGGGAAACGTGCGCCTGTGAAAAATTATACCCCATTATGCTGGAGCTTAGACACACCCATATTGAGTGAACAACAGTGTCTGGAAGCTTGAAAAGAGTCTAGATTGGTTAATCCAGTATACTTATGGAACGAAAACTCAGTATCAACGCTCAATTCTGTGGGAAAGTGGTTATAAACTGGGCATGTAATTTCGTAGGGCAGCATGGGCCCGAGAATTGGGCACCTTCTTCTGCTCGCCCAAAAAATCCCGGCAACAAATCATCATCTACGGAAGAAAAGGTTCTGTTACATTCATCATGAATTTATGGGCACTACTCTTGGTGACAGCAGGGGCTTTGGCTCACGGAAACAAGGAGAAACCACATACCCTAAGCTGGCAAAACTGGCACATGGTGGAAGAACACCAGTTGGATCAATACGACGCAGATACATTTTTCAAGCTTCATGATTTGAAAGACAAAGGGTACTGGGATAAGCAAGATATTCTCTACATTTACGGCTTAAATCGAGACAACGTGGTTGGAGACGGTTCTGGAATGGGCCAACATGACCACGGCCAAGAAGTTATCACGTTAGATGCCAAAGAGCATGTCGTGAATCTGATTCTTCAAATCTTGGATCAAGACAGAAACGGTGACGTTTCTCTTCAAGAATGGAGAGATTTCATCAATTCGGGGAAGGAACTCCCTGACTTCGGGTATGGACAAGGACACCATCTTGACTTTGAAAGTGAATATGAAGAACATCACTGGAGACAGTACCATGCCAATGACGACCCTGACGTCCATATTAAACACAAGGAAGACATTGAACACGAGTTGTTGCACCACGAACATGAGATCGAAGGCACCCACAACGACCAGCCTGACGTCAGGAAGGTAGCCCAAGGGTTTCTTTCGGAAATCAGGTTAGCAAACTTGCCTGACAAGTATAAGATCTAAACTGGTGACTCTAACCAAGAAGCGCCGATTTCACCAGCAATAGTCAGGCGATAGGCTCCGATCAAGCAGCATGGGCTCTTATCGGATAGGCATACACATAGACAAAACAATGTATAAGTTACAGTAATCCTACATGTGTTTCGTTATCGGGTTTTTATAAGATTTAGTCTAAGCAGTGCATATTAGCACAGTTCAATATACAAATACATGATATATACGAGTCTAAAGAGTACCAGCAGCACATTGTCTGAGCAGCTGTAAGTCGTCAGTACACTTTCCAGTTTGGTTCTTGTTCATCTTCAAACAAGCCTCGTAGGCTTGAAACTTGCCGGCACAGACTCCTTGGATTTTCTGGAATGACGGAACCCGACTCTTGATGCATTTACTGAGCAGACCTTGTTCTGGAACACACTGATTGGCGTCAGGTTCCGGTTTGGTCATACACTGGTGGAAGGCTAGAAACTGATTAGGGCAGTTTTTGGCGATGTCATCAAGTAAAAATTGGTCCAAAGTGGCGTCCAGCATGATGAAGAAGAAGAGCAAGTAGATTCGTTCCAGGCGGACCCGGATTTGGTCGAGCAAACGAATAATTTGGGCCCACAAAAGATATTTGCTGGGCCCAGGTCGGCCCAAGCTAAATTTCTCATCCGCCCCAGCTACTCCAATCTTCTTGTCCATGTCCATAAACCTAACTCCCACGTTAAAACGAACGTTGCTAGCCCTCACATGGCTTCCTGTGGTATACTCGTTCACCAACCATGTTTACCAGCCTTATAAAATCTCTGGAATGTCCATGAGTCCCACGTTCAATCCTGGAACACAGTCTTTGACCAATGATATTGCTTTGGTGCAAAAATTCAACCTTAAACATCCCGATTCCTTGCAACGGGGAGACGTGATCATGTTCCGATCTCCTAATGATCCAGAGAAACTACTCACTAAACGAATCAGGGGCCTTCAAGGTGATGTAATCAGTACGAAACATCCATATCCAAGATCTCACGCTAGAATCCCCAGAAATCATCTCTGGGTGGAAGGAGATAACTCGTTCCATTCCATTGATTCCAACACCTTTGGTCCCATAAGCCAGGCCATGGTGGTTGGTAAAGTGGTGCAGTTGATATGGCCAATATCACGATGGGGAGTTGATATTTCCCAGAGGAAGTAATGCTGCAGTATAGCACTTAAACCTTTACGAGTCTTGTTAATAGAGAGATCACCACTGCTACGCTAATTGAATACGATAATAATGCATATTTTCTACTTAATCATCACGTTTCATTATGTAGTTTTTTCTTTTTCGACACTTCGTTCGTGTTCCAGCTTCGTATACTTCTGCTGTTCAACAACTCTTCGTGTATTCTGAATGATCCAAGGGTCTACGAGGTCTGGATACTTCTTTCGGAGAATCACATGGTTGTCTTTGCATGCATCACCTAATCGATCTCGCCTGCAAATATTGAGTTTGACCCACATCTTGTGCACCGGGAGGTACTTGTAATTACCATACTCTCGACTGTAAAGTCCCCGTTTGTACTCTCGAAGAAGAATATTATCAACTTGGTTAGGAACATAAGCTTCAACTCCCTCCATGGTTGTTCTTCGAAGTGGACTCAACTCATTCAAGCCGTAGAAATGATTGTTTCGGCAGTTGAACATGTCTCCTTCGCTATATCTCTGCTTAAGCTTAGCAGAAAGCTCATGCCGTAAATCTTCAGCACTTATGGTAGCTGAATCTTTCTTTTCAGGAAAAAGGGGATCAAGAAACTGGTTGAGTTCATCCTCTTTACGCCCTTTGAACTCGGAAGTCTGACTACTATAAGTAAATGCCAATGCTGTGATATCGACATACATACCCGTACGTGTATCAATGAATCTAGCATCTATAGCATTATTTCCAGCTCCGGGTTCTCGTAAGAGGAAAGCCGAAGGTCCCACATCAACAAAATACCCTCTAACACCTTGGTTCCAACCTTCATTTAAATCAGCAACTAGAGTCTGGTTGTAGTTCCGAGCCAATAATGCCAAAGACTCCATGGTAATCTGAACATCTAAATCTTGGTCCCAAGGAAAATTAGCCCCATTCCACCACCAACCAAGAAGGGACCCATGTGCCAACCAAGTCTTGAGTCCGATAGAATTTGCAAAATTAAGCCAGGCTCTAGAAAGTTGCTGAAGAGTAACTTGTATTTCGTATTCTGAGTATTCGACTTTTTTGAAGAACCTCCAGTCGAAATGTGCCCCTTTCTTGGATCCTGTGATTTTCACTTCATGAAAATATTTGGAATCATTGCTTTGATGGATATTACGGAATAGACGCGTGTTTAATGAATTGGCACTGAGCTGTTTAGATTGAATCCCAGCAAGGAACAGGTTGGAATCGAACGTAAAATCAGATTTCAACAACTCTTGAGACATCAGAGTTCTATCAACGATTCTAAAGCAGTCATTATTGACAAATGTTTCTGCCATGCGGGATACTTGTGTATCAGATTCTGTCCACTGCAGCCTTAGGAGACTAGCTTGTTCAGATATTGAAATTTGCTCCGAACCATAAAATTCACCCAACTGGAGTAGGTCTTCACCATCAGCCACGGAGTAAGTAGGCACAACGATAGCACTTGCGTTAGGACCGACCCCTAAAAGGCAAATCCGATGGGGTGAATCCATCAGATGAGCTAAGTATGCTTTAGCTATGATGGATGAAGCATCCTCCGAAGTAGGATAGCCAACAGGACCCGAAAAGGTAAGAGCTGGTACCAGTCCAGGCATATCAGTACAAACACGTGAGTAATTAGTAAATGGAATATCACTGAAATCATGAAATGACTCACATGTAAGCGAAGGGTAGTTGGAGTACGAGAGACCCAAGAACGAGCTCCATGAGAATGGAAGATCAGACACTTCGTTTCGGACGGAATGAGTCCAGAGAGCTGGAAGGAGCCTAGGATCATATTGTGACGACTTTAAGCTTGACATGTTCATCTGGGGTTGTGCCAAAGGAAGTGATTTATGAAAACGATGAACATCGGCCACAGAAACATGGGGAAACCGGCGATAATTCAGCAACGGGCCAAACGTCACAAACACAGCTACGTAGGCCATAACCACGGCAAGGAGGAGTATGTAGGCATGAACGTCCGAGGGTATCAACTTGTGAGAAAGGGAGATCAACACCCGGGACAATTTGCAACTTCGTTGATTGACAGTCATCTTTGGTATTTGTGAACACCAGCACTCAAGTCTCGAAGAAGTTGGACGGCCCAAAGATGGATTCTCACAAATAGCTCCTTATCACCAGCAAGGTCGACCAACGAACGAGGTTTTATAAGCGACCGACGTAAGTATCGTTCGTTATCAACTCGATCATGATTAAACGCAGCTTCAGTATTTTCCACCTGTTTTTGGATCGACCCCACAAGTTCATTGACATAATGACAGACAGGGTCCCACTTCAGAAGTAGCAACGGCTCGGAGTCACACACAACCATCACGGCGTATTTCCGTTCGCCTCCACGAGCTCCAGAGTCCTTGATCTTGAACACGGTATTAATGCAGTAGCCACTTACCACGTCTCCAAAGAACACCGGATGGCTGAGATCGGGCGACGTTTCGACCGAGAGGGCCTTCATCACAAGCTTCATCACCGCGGTGTACTGGCGCTGGCTGGAGGGATACCGAGTCAGAACGTACGATTTATCATCCACTAAAGACTTGATATTCACGGCCGCCTCGTCTGGAAGAATTAACCGGCACGAAGCACACGTTTGAGAGGCCGACATCGACGAAGGTGACGATTCCAGCGTCTTCTGGGTGCACACAATGCTCAGTGGGCCGTGGACCTCGCAGAAATGGGCGAGGCAGACTATTAGAGACATGGTGATAATTGGGCCCAATTTTGGAGGAGGATTCGGGCGATGATATTTTGGTGATGATTTCGCACCCCTCCCGGCCTAAATTTACCTCCACCACCTACTTCTTTCTTAAACACCTCTTGTCAAACAGCACTTGTTCCATGAAACTCCGACGGGTGTTGTCGATTTCGGTCCGAAACATAACCCTGCCAACACGACCCAACGACCTTGTTGATGTTTTTCTAAGCATCCACCCCAGTAACTCCAAGGCTCCGGTCTATGTCAGCGAAATGGTGGAGGAAACACTTCTGCCACACTTTGGCCCGCTCTCCATTCCATCTCCAGCAGCGTTGTTGCAAGTGGTGGTGATCAAAATATGGGCCCGACCCACGGGCCGAAGCTCCAGCACTTCCAAATGGTGTCTTTTGGTGGAGAAAACCATCAAGTTTACCGATTTGGTTCCGTGTCGAGAAACCGATGCAGACCTTCATTTCCACAAAAACTCCATTTTGTTTGGTCTAGTGGACGGTAGCTGCTTGACACTACCGTCTTGTGTGGTGGATCTTAACCTGTACAAGAACCGGAGCAAGAGCTTGAAGAAACTGTACTCCAAACCTTCGTATTCGTTGGATTCAATACGACAGCTATCCCGTCTTGTAGACAGTCAGATGGAGCTTAATACCACCAAAATAAAGCTTTCCCAGCAGATATCTGACAGTTTGAAAGTATCAGATACTCCAGACGTGATACCGTCCTCGGCAAGTGTCCAGACGCTACACAAATCCATCATCAAACAGAAAAACATCAACGATAGCGTGCTATCGGAAATCGTGGCCAAGAAACTAGCTATAAATAAAGTGAAGGAACTTCTAGAGGAAGATTTTCCAATAATGCAGGATATGGGTGCTAATAGACTCGAAATAATTACTTCCAATATCGATCCAATTCAGGAAACGCTTCTGAACTCCATATACCCGGCTCTTCTTGAAAAACTACTGACCATTTGCAACATGATCCAGGAGATCATTGTGATTGAAAATATCGAGAACACCCTGAGATATTCCATAATGGGAATTGAGTTCCCCCTGTCCATCAAAGACATAATCCAAACCTGTCGTGATGACCCCCATGCACATGTTTCGATCAATGCAGGTCTATCGTATATTGTCCAGCTATTGCAATGTCTTGCCGGCATATCCAAGACATATTTGAAGTTTCATATCAAGCAAAATGGCCAAGAAATCTACATAGTTGATCTCGTGGGCGAAACTCCTGCTCAATACCCACTATTCTACAATATTAATCAGCCAGAAACTGTCAGTCTCGAGGCATTCGAAAAAGGTTTGAATCTACTTAATAAAGACTTGGTATTATTAATTAACAACATTACAGAGCTATACAACCAGTATCATCAAGGCAGTTTCGTCAAGGAGCTTCGCATGTCTAATAATATTCCTATGGATTGTCTTGATAATTTTCTTTGGACTCTTCAATACTTAATGCTATACATGACGGCATGAATCTTACAAAAGCATAACTGCAGCCAATCCAATGAACTTACCAGCACCCAATGCATTACTTGGAGCTGCTCCAGTACGGGTGCTTGTGGTAGCAGCGTAATATGAAGACCAGTTTATAGTGGTTGAAGTTGATGTCACTACCCCACTAGAATAAGAGGTTGTGGAGTGGGTCTTATCTAGCCAGAATCTTGATGACGATGACGATGACGACGAAGTTTCTTCAACTGAATCAGAGGTTTCTGTTGTCTTTTTAGCTTCGTTACTAGTTGTTTTTGATGCTGCCTTTGACGACGATGTTGATGTTTCTTGATTAGATTCGAGGAAATCACTGATGTCCACAGTATGCGATTTATAGTCACTTATGAACTCAGTAAGAAATGACATATCTTCGGATTCGGTTTCGGCAATGACTCCAGTGAGTCCTGCTGCTATGTAGACTATGGGAAGGAAGAGCATGATGTAGTTTGGATAATAATTGATGTGATGATTTCCAATTCATTAATAGCATTGGTAAATTACCTAAATAGGCAATAGCTACAAATAGGAAACTTTAGTACCTAAACGAGCAAATGGTATATGGGTGTATTTCCAGCTACAATGTACAATAGTAAATAAAAAATGTACGGGTTTATTTATTTGCATACATAGAAGGAAATTAAGACTTTTAGATTAATAAGGCTCCAGCAATGGCACCAACGGCTGCAACACCAATGTTAATAGAGGCGAAAGTTTGAGAACCGGAAGAAGAAGATGTTGAAGAGCCAGAAGATCCGGATTCAGAAGAGCCAGATTCGGAGGAACCAGATTCTAAAGCACTGGATAAACCAGAACCAGATTCAGAGGAACCGGATTCGGAGGAGCCAGAAGAGCCAGATTCTGTGGCACCAGATTCTGTGGATCCTCCAGATGAAGAACCAGACTCAGAAGCACCAGACTCAGAGGATCCGGCAGCAGAAGAGCCGGACTCGGAAGCACCAGACTCAGAAGATCCAGCAGCAGCAGAAGATCCAGATTCAGAAGATCCAGCAGCAGCAGAGGATCCGGATTCAGAAGATTCAGCAGAGGTACCAGAGGCAGCAGCTTCAGTACCAGCAGAAGAACCCGATTCAGAAGATTCACCAGAAGAATCAGAAGCAGAACCAGCAGAACCGGCAGAACCAGAAGAGCCAGTAGATGCTCTCTTGAGAATACCAACTTCAGGTTGGTTTAAGTTGACAGCTCCACTAAGAGCAACACCTAAGTATAAAACAGTTGTGAATTTCATTATTTTCAATTATTAAGATTGTATTATTATTGAAGATCGATCTTATTTTGCAATAAACCTAGCAATTAAGGTCTATTTATATTATTTCCTAGCTGTGGTCAGCACTGCCAATCATTTCTTCATCGTTTACCAAAAGAATCGTGTTCTGCAAATGCTCAAACTTCAATTGTGACGCCGTCTCAGGTTTTGGGTTCACATGCTCAAAACTTGCAACCATTTAGTCAAGATCGTGTGAATACGCGGTTGCAACAAGGCAGTGAAATAATGAGCACTGATGATGTTTTGACCTCGACACTAAATCTCCACAACTGCCAAAACGATAATGGCTGAGTAACAATTTGGCTGAGTGGCTTTAATTAGATTCCCGTCAAGCTTATTGACTTAGGAAAGACCCTCCTGCCAAACATAGATTTCTTCTCGTGAAGTGAACTTTGTACACGGGAGTTTTTTTGGTGAAATAGGCCGTCATGTGATCACTGGTAACCAAAATTTCCTTCCTATTTGGTCGGTCCGACTTTTCACTTGCTGTGGTTCCATTTGCTGTTTTACCATTGCTAGTGCTATTGTTTGTGCCTGAATTAGAGTTGGTTCCTGATGAATTTGCTGTTCCAGCTGCATTTGTACCATTTGCAATGGTTCCGTTAGATTCAATTGGCTCAGATGAGAATGCTTCTGGTTCTGGGCCCGCTTCATTGGTGTTTCTCTTCACGTCCCATACTCTGACGGAATTATCTGCACTTCCACTAACCAAGACTCCTCCATCTCTCGAGAATGCCAATGAATAAATCGAGGATCTACCATGTCCTCTCATAGACTTTAATCTTCTTCCTGAACCAACGTCCCAGATGTTAATCACACTGTCTTCTCCAGCACTCGCTAACCATCTTCCATCTGGCGAAACCGCCATACAATTAATTGGTCCGGTGTGTCCCATGAAAATTCTTACTGTAGACCCAGTTTGTACATCCCACATTCTACACGTTTTGTCGGAAGAACCTGTAAACACATAGTTAGAGTTAGG
The DNA here is from genome assembly GCA_030574095.1 of Metahyphopichia silvanorum. Classification (NCBI taxonomy): domain Eukaryota; kingdom Fungi; phylum Ascomycota; class Pichiomycetes; order Serinales; family Debaryomycetaceae; genus Metahyphopichia; species Metahyphopichia silvanorum. The sequence goes on along the minus strand of JAJMEK010000011.1, from coordinate 394,019 downwards.
ATGGAATTCAACACAATCGACATCATTTATATGTCCCGCAAATATTCTCAATGGATAAATGTGATCGGTAGCCCATAGTCTTGCAGTTTGGTCATGCGATGCGGTTGCAAAATAATGTCCCAATGGACTGAATTTCACATCCCAAACTGGTTGATTGTGTCCCCTATATGAAACCAATGCAGTATAAGTATCCAAAGACCAAAGTCTAACGGTTTTGTCTTCTGAACTTGAAATCAAATAACGATTATCTGGAGAAAACGATAATCCATAGATTGGTCCACTATGTCCAATCAATTTTCTGCAATTGTCATTATTATCGCGATCCTTCTTGAAAATCGACTTTAATGGCTTACCGTCAAGACTCCATAATTTGATATAGCTATCTTGGAATCCAGCAGCCACCAAGTTTGAGTCATGGTTGAATTCAATACATGTCATATTGTTGTTAGTGTTGTGGAAGGAGTACATACAAACCGAAGGAGCACTGGCTTGAATAGAGCCCAATTTAATTTTTTGTCTTGAGTCTTCAACTGCCAAAATAGTTCTTTTGATATCATTAGCGTCTTTCAAAGGCAATGGTAAAGCATCTTTCGCAGGGGAATCGTCTTCAAGTTTATTCATATCTTTGAATTCATCAACCAAAGTTTTTCCATTTACAGGCTCTGAATTTTCATCTTTTATTTTTAGTTCCGCTTCAATCTCTTGTTCAACATCAGGGTCTAAAGGCATTTTTCCCAATAATACAGGCTGTTCATTAAATTTATCGATTTCGTTAGTTCTGGTAATGTAGCCAGGAATTCCTTCAGCAGGATCGGCTTCACCTTCTTGATCAGTGGTGGTTGTAGGTTTAGCAGAAGAAGCTGAGGTCACAGGGTTTAAGTATTGATTTAATATTCTAATAATGATACCACCACCAACAGCCTCATTTTCATGGAGGAAATATAATAAAAGGTTCAAACTTGTTTTACTAACAAGAATGTTGTATTTATTATTTCTGTAAGCTTGAGCCAATTCATTATCTTTCAAATGGTCAGGGAGAGAGATTCCCGCCAACTGTTTTATCTCCAAACCATGGAGCATGGTGTGATCATCTTTGAACTTATCAAGAAAGTTCTTAGCATGAGAGCTGAAGTCTTTAGCGATCAATTCAAGGTAACAATGAATGAAAATTGGAAACAAAATCCGGGATAACTCTGGTTTATACAAGTCAAGAGACGTTTCTACCCAATTTCTCAAGATCAGATAACCACGATAGTAAGATTCTGGGTCGTTTTCACGTTTTTTACGTTCTTGGAGATCTTTGAGATATCTCAACTCTTTTTCTTTAGCCAAACGATACTCCCGATCTTTACTTTCTCTCAATTCTCGTTCAATTCGAATCTGTTTATCTCTCAAGTCCCTCAATTCTCGTTCGTGTTTGGCGATACGATCCTTGTATTCTTTTTCAGTCCGAGGAGCAATCTCCGAAGGTCCCGCCATCGACGTTGATGAAGGGTCTAAAGCTTCTGATGATGGAGGAGTTGGAGTATTAGTACTTTCTAATCTAAGCATGGTTTCAGTTCGATGATAGCCCTTTTTATTTAAGTAATCCATAACAATTCGGTTCAAATCTGCTTGTGACAACTGAGGTTGCTGGGCTCGACTGTTTGCAGCCGTTCCAGGCCTGGCTTGGGCCGACAGAGGGTTTGATGATGATTCGCCAGCCATAATGTATGGGAGAAAGTGAATAAAACTGGTTTCTTTATATATTTTTTTCAGGGCGCGAATTTGGACGAAGGGCACGGTTCGAACCAGGGTCGCGGCAGGGCGGGAGTTTTGTAAGGGGACAGAGGACTAACTCTGGGCCAAAGAATGGAGTTGGGGGTGGGGGATAAGTGATACTGTAGAGAGTAAAATTAGTTTGGCGTCGTAAAGGGAGGTTTGTGGGTAAAAATTGGGTAGTTGAGAAGAAAGTGCAGCCAAAACGACTGGCTGCGAATAATTTTAGACTCGAATATATTGATGGCGATGCAAGTAGACGTAAGTGAAAGAGCCGTGGTCTAACAACGAAAGAGAGGCAGAAAGTGACAGAGTGATCTGAGGGCTTTTTGGAAAACTGGATTGAAAACAAAGAAGTAAGAAGTGGTTTGGCTGCTTTGAAGCGACAGCCATATTCTTAACTCACTTTCTTTAATCCTGAGACAGTTCAGTCTTTCAAGCATGAAAAATATGATAACGCTGACTCGTGACTACTTCATATCTGTTCACATAAGGATGGAAAGGTTTATTATTTGATTTCTACAAATTTATCAATTTTTTAGGAAAATGTCAAAGTCTTGGTAAATTTCCTAAAAGACACACATCTTTTATCACATAGACTTAGCACAATGAACTCAGGAAGCTCCGGATCCAACACCACACCAACCGTGGTCATTCCTCCGGCGATAACACTATTCACGAGCCCGATTCCCGGTCGGTTTAGATGATTTGTCACTTGGTGCAAAATTATGGCTTTCTCGGCCAACCCGCTTTGGGAAAGTCACTGGAGAACGGAGTTACCCAATTGGGATATACAGCTTTCGGGTCTAATTTTATTACCGAGTTTCCTTTCGTAGCAACGGATTTTGCAACCGTAGGAACGTTTGCTATACGGATATAATGTCTTTTTTAGAACCAGAAACGGTTATTAAGGCATGACACTAAATACCCGAAAAGTATTTAAAGGGCTCTCCCCTCCCAACTTACTCAATCTTCATTAAAAAAATATATTAAAAAGAAATGACTACTACTGTTTTAGTTACTGGTGCTACAGGATTTATCGCTCTTTACATTGTAAAGGATTTACTTGATAAAGGATATACGGTTATTGGTACCGTTAGATCGGAGGCAAAGGGTGAAAAGATCAAGAAACAATTCAACTCAGACAGGTTCTCCTACGAAATCGTGAAGGATTTAGTTACTCCTGGAGCTTTTGATGAAGTTTTGAAAAATCACTCAGAGGTTACGTACTTCTTACATACTGCTTCTCCTTTCTTCCTCAACTCCGATGACATTGAAAATGAGCTTTTGATTCCTGCCGTGGAAGGAACTAAGAACGCTTTGAGATCAGTTAAAGATCATGGTCCTCAAATCAAAAGAGTGGTTGTAACCTCCTCGTATGCTGCTATTGGGGATTTTACTCGTAGTCTGGACCCTAACGCCGTCTTCACCGAAGATGATTGGAACCCTCTTACTCGTGAAGAAGCGGTCAAGAATGGTCTTAACGGGTACCTTGCTTCTAAGACATTTGCAGAACAGGCCGCTTGGGACTTTGTTAAAGACGAAAATGTCAAGTTTGAGCTCTCAGTAATTAATCCTGTTTATGTGTTTGGTCCTCAACGTTTTGATGAAGATGCTAAAGGTGATTTAGGTACTTCTTCTACTATTGTGGCCGGACTTTTGAAATTGAAGAAGGACGACGAAGTCCCCGGTCTTTTTGGACCTTATGTTGATGTTAGGGATGTTTCCAGGGCTCATATAATAGCTATGGAAGAGCCTAAGGCTGCTGGTCGTAGACTTATTGCTTCTGCAGAAAGTTTCAGTGGCCAGCTAATTATGGACTATCTTCTCAAGCACTTCCCTCAATTTAAAGAAACCCTCCCAGCAGGAAAACCCGGCTCTTTCAAAGACCAAAAGATTTCTGTTCTTGACGACACCAAGTCAAAAGAAGTATTGGATTTCCCCAGAATTTCTTTGGAACAAAGTGTGATTGATTCTATTTCCCAAATTGTTAAGGCCGGAAAAGAATAAATTATGATCACCCCTGTATTTGCTTGAAACTAAATATGAAATTATATAGTGAAATAAAACTTATGAATGCCAAACAACTTGTATTCTTCAACTCATCTTTAGATTATATTGGCCTTGATTATTGAAATTTCTTCTCTAGGAGGCATACGGCAAGCGTTTTCTTGAATCATCATACAAGTAGCAGGAGGGTTTTGAAATGCCCAAAAATGCAATTGATTAATCTACCACAGGATTCCTTACTGCCCCCGAATAACTGGTTTAGCAGGATCCCAGGGCCCCTGAAGTTCGTTCTTGTATTTTTGAAGAAATAAGAAGTACCACGGGAGCACAAATGTTAAAATAAGTTGAACGGTGATCCACACCGCCCATATCCTGATATCAACCATTGTAGTAAGCAGCACACTAATCACCAATTGTACCGTTAATGTCATGACTACATGCCATATGAGCTGTGACGGGCCCATCTGGTTTCTAATGAAAAAATGGAAGAAGGGGAGCAAAATGTTGACCTGAATGGTGAATAGCAAAAACCAGAAGACATCCAGGGTGTCATAAAGACGGCTTGCAAGCACAATCCCGTTCGCTAGCGATAAATTTGTCGATACTATGGGTCGATACGTCTTATTATTCAATGCGTAGTCATGAAACACAACGTTGAAAAGACAGATGATGAATGAGATGGCCCAGATGGAATCTGAAGACGTGGAACGTGTCAAAGACCTCAACACCGGCGAAAGAACCAAGAGAATAAATACAATGAGTAGAAACGATTTGAAGTTGGAGCCGTTCAACCCCTGGTCTTTCACGCTGTAAACCACACAGCCAAGGAAGGAAAACACGCCCATTAAGCCCGTGACGTCAAAAGAGTCCACTTGGGATAAGTAGATCATTTGAAAAACCACCGTGGTTAGGCATAACGTGGATATGTAGAAGGATATTATTGAAAAATCGTACACGAGTACCAAATACGAGTATCTAGACACACTGGTGTTGGTTTTGAGCTGGTCTAAAAATGACACGTCGGTGTAATTGTCGGGAAAAGGCTGTTTGAGATAAAGAAGCTTCTTCCATCGGGCCTTGGGTGGTTGAAACATGGGCCTTAAGCCTAACATGGTGTTAATTTGGTAGCAACAGCACTAAGACCTTGGGGGGCACGGGTGTACGGCCAAGAAGTTTGGTGTACGGACGTGCTGCTGCTCCTGCTAAATAGAAGCAAGTGTTTATTAATAAACCCCACAACAGCGTCTTTCTCATGTCCAAGCTCCAGGTTCCGTCAGCACACCGCCGGAATAACTCGTACGTGTCGAGGACATCACGGAGTGACGTGGTGTCCCACCAGGAAAGTTTGAAGACTCTCGACAAGCTTTCGTACACCAAGCCAGTAGCTACTCATATGGATAAATTATGGACACAGATTGATGTGTTGGATGACGTCAAACAGATGAGTTCCGAGGTCAGAGAAAAAGGGACTTTTTTCAACGAACAGTTTGACCAAGAACTTCGTGGGTTGAAGCACAACGAAGACAAACTTCTCGAGGTTATGGCCAGACAGCATTTTGGCGACGACGACTCTTCGGAACACCAAAGACAGCTCTACCATTTGAATACGACCAAGGACGAGTTGCAAGAAGTGGAGACCAGTGAAAATGACGTGGACGAGATGAAGAAAAAGGCGAAAAAGTTGAATGATTTCTTTGACAACGCAGATGCCAATGGAATATTGTATAGAAGAACCAATTTCGACGAGTTGATCGATTATGTCGAGGATATCAGAGAGAGTTTAGACCAGGTGGGAGGTCTGATCAAGAAGTTCGATAAGAAGAGACTGTCTTTGTGGGGCGACGAGTAGAATTCGTTCAGAAAGAAGTGTACAAGATGTAACAGCTAACTACGGCTAGCGACAGCCTGTGTTTGCTCTATACGGATCAGAACACCACAGAGACTTGCAAGGTATCAATAACAGAAAGACAGCATGTTTGCTGTTTGATATTGAAAAAACCAACCGATATAACCGGAGAATGGAAAAGTTGTCTATATATATGCAAATCCGAAAGACATACAGCAGAGCAAGATACGACAGTCAATTTGTCAACAACCTCAAATGAACACAGAGTACTATAAATCTTCAATTAGAGCATATCACCTTTAAGCAGGATCCTTCTCAAACAGTTTAAAACCAGATGTCTAGCGGATCTAATAAGGAGATAAAATAAAGAGCTCTGTCGGTGAAAACAGCCATACTTACAGATTTGCAACCTTTTCACTAGATCGACATCCATACACCAGTACTTCATGGCATGTCATGGTCCTAATCTCTACTGGACGGCTGAGCTTCGTGTATGTGCTGGAAACATTCCCGTGAAGCATCAGTTATGGTATAAGATATGCTCATAACGGCCGTTTTAGTTGTATGCGTTTACTTTTTAGTATTTAAGTAAAAAATATACAGGCATTTTACACCACCGTTTTCGGCTTCGATTCACACGGTATTCTACTAATGTAAAGTGAGGGCAAATAATCAGAGAAACAAAATAAACGACAAAACAATGAAAAATTGTAAATCGTAACGTAGGAGATCAATCTCTCCGTAGTATAACCGAAGTACATAAGAAATTCCGAGTCTCCTGCGCCGACCGGGAAAAGGTTTTTGCGAACCATCCGGAATTTTACGAAAATTCAGTGGGGACATCCAGTGGGGACATCCAGTGGGGAGATCAAGTGGGGATCGCCATGAGAAGGCAACCCCCAACGCCCCATAAATATCTCCTCCATAAGCAAAAGTACCTACAGGCACCACATGCAAAAGATCAGCTTACTTTTACGTCTTGGGTAGGTCACCGGAAAAAATCAGAAGTGGTGTGGATTCCTCGGATTATATTTTATCCGCACCATCTAATTCCTCCGAGATTCTCGCGTATTGTGTGATCTCCACCCACCTCCTCAGAACCCCCACCAATCCCAGAATAAGTGTACTATATTTAAGCGTTAAGATTTTGTAACCACGACTTACTCTTTGCGAAAGTCGAGATAATGCTCTATTGACGGTAATCTTCACCTCTCATAAAAACCCAACATTTTATATCGGTTGGAAAAACTTTTTGGACTGCCCCATGGGGCACATTTCCCCGACAGTCATGAGATAATCGACGTCACCTTACTGATTGTGCATATTCGAGATTTACAGGTTAGGTCTGTGTTTGCCCTCGGAAATGGTGGGTGATGAGACGCATTCACTAGTATAACACGCCGTTAAATGCGCCCAGAAATTACATCCGAGGGTGGCGACTTTCCAACCTGCACTTCTGTGAAAACCGGTCGACAGAGCAGTTTTTTTTTTTTTTCATATAAATACGTCGACATTCCTCCGACTCGGAAAAATTTCATATACTACAATAGACTACAATGGTTCACTTAGGCCCAAAACCTCCTCAACACAGAAAGGGAACTTTCACTGATGTTCCTGAACCTTTACTCAAGGAACTCAAACAATTAGAAGAGCTCCTTACTGCTTCTCCAGAAACTTTACAAAAAATTACCAAACATTTCATTACCGAATTAGATAAGGGATTATCCAAGAAAGGTGGAAACATTCCTATGATCCCAGGTTGGGTTATGGACTTCCCAACTGGGAAGGAAACCGGGGATTATTTAGCAATCGATTTGGGTGGAACCAATTTAAGAGTTGTTCTTGTCAAATTGGGAGGTAACCATGATTTCGATACTACTCAATCTAAGTTTGCATTACCATCTCATATGAGAACTGCTTCTTCCGATGAATTGTTTGATTTCATTGCTGAATGTTTGAAAAAATTTGTTGATGAAGAATACCCAGAAGGTGTTTCATCTCCTTTACCTTTAGGTTTTACTTTTAGTTACCCAGCATCTCAAAACTCCATCAATGAAGGTGTTTTACAGAGATGGACCAAAGGTTTTGACATTGATGGTGTTGAAGGAAAAGATGTCGTTCCTTTATTACAAGCTTCTATTTCTAAATTCAATACCCCAATTGAAGTTGTTGCTTTAATTAATGACACCACCGGTACTTTAGTCGCTTCTATGTATACCGATTCTGATGCCAAGATGGGATTGATTTTTGGTACTGGATGTAACGGTGCTTACTACGATGTTGTCAAGGACATTCCTAAATTGGAAGGATTGATTCCAGATGACATTTCACCAGAATCACCAATGGCCATCAATTGTGAATACGGTGCTTTTGATAATGAACATCTTGTTTTACCAAGAACCAAGTATGATATTCAAATTGATGAGGAATCCCCAAGACCAGGTCAACAAGCTTTCGAAAAAATGATCAGTGGTTACTACTTGGGAGAAGTCCTCAGATTGATTTTACTTGATTTAACCAAGGAAAAGAAATTGATTTTCCAAGGACAAGACTTGTCCAAATTGGAAACACCATTTATCTTGGACACCTCATTCCCGGCCAAGATTGAAGAAGACCCATTTGAAAACTTGAGTGATGTTGCTGATTTATTCCAACAACACTTAGGAATTCAAACCACTTCTCCAGAAAGAAAGATTATCCGTAACCTTGCTGAAAAGATCGGAGAAAGATCCGCAAGATTATCCGTTTGTGGTATTGCTGCTATCTGTAAGAAGAGAGGATACGACAAAGCACATTGTGCAGCCGATGGATCTGTTTATAACAAGTACCCAGGTTTCAAAGAAAGAGCTGCCAAGGCTTTAAGAGATATCTTCGAATGGCCAGCCGATATTGAAGATCCAATTGTGATTGTTCCAGCTGAAGATGGATCTGGTGCTGGTGCTGCCATTATTGCTGCTTTGACTCAAAAGAGATTACAAAAAGGTTTGTCCGTTGGAGTTAAGAAAGATTAATGATTTATGTATAGATAAAATAGAAATATATATTATCCGAGGTACTCATAGGAAAAGGAAAGTACATGTAGCACGAAAGAGTGCAAAAGAGTCTACAAGCAGTACATTTGGTTAATGGGGAATACGTATGTATTACAGCTAATGCCAGTTGTGCTTGGAAGGTATGGAGTTGGGGAATTTTTATTGAGTGCCAATCAGCAGTATAGAAGAGCGTAGTGACAACGGTGTGGACCCAAAACCAGCAAAAAAGCCCAGAGTCACATAAATTATCCACTAGTATTAGTATTACACTGACATTAGGCTATTATACTGTTCGTTTTCACCGTCAATTCGGCTAAACTGTGGTTTCTTACTTTATTTGCAGCCTTTCCGAGCACAGTGTTGCAAAGCCGTACGAAACGGAAACACACCAAAATTACCAAGCACGCAGCTCCATCATGTCAGAAACTCCCTTTATACAATACTAACCAAACCCTCCTCACCTTCTCCACTACCCTCTTGTGGTTTGACTTCTCCCACCCTGAAAGACCAAGCTCCAGAACCACACCCGTGCACCATAGACCCTCCCGGCGCTACCACCATCATCTGAGGCAAAATATCGTTTTCCACAAACCAAATATCAACTACATGTCTTCTTTCGACGTAAACACGCTTAGTGGATCCATAACTCCTTCCGAGTACAAGGAATACTCAATGTCGCAAGCTTCAATGCCCGTTGACGAGCTCACGGAAACAAACGACCTCACCGTGTTGACGTCACAGATGTCTTCGGACGAATTGGTCAATAACGAAGACGTGCAAAATACAGATGACATAATCAAACAGGGACGCCTAGAAGACCAGGAAGAGCAAAACCAAGCCAACGCAGAAGTCATGACCATCAATCTTTGGCAGATCGTGAGACGGAGTGCCATCAACATGGTGTTGCCGTTTATCAACGGGATGATGCTTGGGTTTGGCGAGATTTTGGCCCACGAAATTGGTTTCCGATACAACTGGATTGGTGCCAAGGTCCCTACATCCAGAAGGGTGGCAGCACATAAGAAGCAGGAGTCGAAATTCCTCTAGACGTGGCTCCAGAGATGACTCATGACGAGTCAGATTTGAACAGTTAGGAGTCAGCCTTGCAGCGCAGACTTGCACGTCAGAGTCAAACCCTTCGCCCTTTTGCTTTTGCTTTTGCTGCTCCGCTCATTGCATTGGTTCCAACCCAACCCATTCTCTCTCCCTTTTGTGTATAGATCTATAGCAAGCCACAAGAGTCGGACTAACGTTGGGCCCATCCCGGGGGATTGTCCGGGGTTTCACCGGCGCCGGATTTATTGCGGAAAAAATCCTCCATCATTACCTTCTTCTTGTAATCGACAAATTAATTATGAGTACCAGAATCGAAACCGATGCCTTTGGTGAAATCGAAGTAGATGCTTCCAAGTACTACGGAGCCCAAACCGCCAGATCCAAGCAGAACTTCAAGATTGGAGGCGACGCTGCCAAAATGCCGCTTCCCGTGGTTCATGCCTTTGGGATTTTGAAAAAATCTGCTGCAATTGTCAATGAAGAATTGGGTCTCTTAGACGCCAAACTTTCCCAGGCCATTCAACAAGCTGCTACTGAGGTTGCCGAGGGTAAATTAGATGATCACTTCCCCTTGGTTGTTTTCCAAACTGGTTCCGGAACCCAATCCAACATGAATGCTAATGAGGTTATCTCCAATCGTGCCATTGAACTCTTGGGAGGACAGTTGGGGTCTAAAAAGCCTGTCCACCCCAATGATCATTGTAACATGTCTCAGTCATCTAACGACACTTTCCCTACCGTCATGCACATTGCAGCCGTTACTGAAATCAATAAATCGTTATTGCCAGCTATTAAAGCCTTGAAGGACTCCTTGGAACAAAAATCTCAGGAGTTCAACCATATCATCAAGATTGGAAGAACCCATTTGCAAGATGCTACTCCTTTGACATTAGGGCAAGAATTCAGTGGATACGCTCAACAACTTGAATATGGCATTGCTAGAATTGAATCTACTTTACCCAGACTCTCACTTTTGGCCCAAGGTGGTACTGCCGTGGGAACTGGATTGAATACCAAAAAGGGTTTCGACACCAAGATTGCAGAGCAAATCTCCAAACAAACTGGATTCAAGTTTGAAACTGCTCCAAACAAGTTCGAAGCTTTGGCCGCTCACGATGCAGTGGTTGAAGCATCTGGAGCTCTTAATACTGTGGCTGTTTCGTTATATAAAATAGCTAACGATATCAGATACTTAGGAAGTGGTCCAAGATGTGGATACGGTGAATTGAGCTTACCAGAAAATGAACCTGGTTCTTCAATTATGCCAGGTAAGGTCAATCCTACTCAAAATGAAGCCTTGACTATGGTTGCAGCTCAAGTTATGGGGAACCATACCACCATTACCTTTTCTGGGGCTTCAGGACAATTTGAATTGAATGTTTTCAAACCGGTGATGATTTCTAATTTATTATCGTCCATCAGATTATTAGCGGACGGAGCTACTTCCTTTAAAGTAAATTGTGTTGATGGAATCAAGGCCAATGAAGAAAAAATTTCGAAGATCATGAATGAATCATTGATGTTGGTGACTTCTTTGAATCCAAAAATTGGGTACGACATGGCTTCTAAGGTAGCCAAAAATGCCCACAAGAAAGGATTGACTTTAAAGGAATCTGCTTTGGAGTTGAAGGCTTTATCAGAAGAAGAGTTTGATCAATGGGTAAGACCAGAGAAGATGATTGGGCCAAAGGATTGAATGGTTGGATCCATTAAATTATTTATTACTTCGTGTTTTCACATATGTTAGTTATTGAATGTAATATCAGTTAACCTTTACAAGTGTTAATGGCCTTTATACAGGGAATTTTTATTAGTTGCAGAGTATGCTCTGCTATGCACTATGTATTCTCTATTAATTGCAGAGTATGCTCTGCTATGCCTCAGGTATTCCTTGTAAATCACTCATCAGTGAAAACCAGCTTTTGGCTTTGATCATCTGTCTATGGTATTTTGCACTTTATCAGACGTTAAATGCCCAGGATCAATCATGCAGTGTGCGTTACAGTTACGTGAATATTCCATTGATTTTCAGCTATCTGGCTCGACAGTTCCTTTTCCATTAGTCATAAATCGTTCTCTTAATCACCGTATCTTCATAAAGTCACAGCACAGGCGTAGAAACTCCGTCCCGGTCTGAAAATACCTTGAAATCTCGATTCTGGCCTACTGGGAACCGTTTTTGAGTACCACAGACACCACAACTGTACACCAAAACATCAGCATCTGGACTTCCCGACTTGGAGGTGTTTTCCACTTCAGTAGACTGGGTTATACCGGGGATAAGAACCGTTTTACAGTTCTTACAAATGGTTCTTTTAAGGCCTGGAGCTACTCTTATAACCGCACGCTTTGACACCAAATCGGCGTTCCGTGAAAGCGATTTTGAAAGAGTCAAGTACTTCGTGCCACTGAGAATCTGGTTGGACGCCTGGTAAAGGTACGAGATACGGGCATAGTGGTCCTTATGGGGCACTTTTAAAGGAGCCATGTAGTAGTTAAAATAGAGATGAATGTGATATCGCGACATTATCTTCGGTTCCACGCGACATTAGCGCGACACGCAATGCGACATCCACGCGACATTTCCTGGGGGCGACATCTTTCAGCGAGAGTGGCGTCCTACACTTATTTTACCACCTACTACTAAATCTTCATAACAATCAATGAGTGGCTACGATAGTGCATTATCGATCTTCTCGTATGTATCCCAATGTCGTCAATTACAACAGCACCATGTATACTAACCGTTTTTTCCAGGCCAGATGGACACGTTTTTCGTACGTATCGACATCACGACATTTATCGTGGAAACAACCTGTTTTACTAACAATTACAGAGGTAGAATACGCTTCAGAAGCGGTTAAAAGAGGGACCTGTGCCGTAGGAGTGAAAGGAAAACAATGTGTGGTGTTGGGATGTGAAAAGAGAACCACGTTGAAATTACAAGACCCCAGAATCACCCCTTCTAAAATATGTAAAGTTGATAATCATGTGTTACTAGCATTTGCCGGATTGAATGCTGATGCCCGAATTCTTGTTGATAATGCCCGGGTCGAGGCCCAATCCCATAGATTGACGTTGGAAGACTCGGTCACCATCGAATATCTCACCAAATACGTGGCTGGAGTTCAACAAAGATATACTCAAAGTGGAGGAGTCAGACCGTTTGGAATTGCTACCATTATTGCTGGATTTGACAATAATGACGAAGTTCCCAAATTGTATCAAACCGAACCTTCAGGAGTCTATAATGCTTGGAAAGCTCATGCCATTGGTAGATCTTCTAAGACCGTTAAGGAATTCTTAGAGAAGAACTACGAGGAAGATTTAGATGACGAACAAACAATTAAATTAACCATTAAATCATTATTAGAAGTGGTCCAAACTGGTGCTAAGAACATCGAAGTTTCGGTATTAAAATCTAACAATCGTATTCATAAGATGACCGTTGACGAAATAAAGAAACATGTTGATGAAATCGAAGCTGAAAAGGAAGCTGAAGCCGAAAAGAAGAAACCAAAAAGAGATTCGTAATTCAATGATATCAATGATATACACTATATAACAGTACATAGAAAGAAATTCTTTCGTTCTTATAGCAGTGAAGTTTTTACCACATGTATTAAACTCATTTTGGATACCTCCAAAGGTAATCACTTTCTTTTCTTCACCTTTTTGCCCTTATCCTTCTTATCAGCAGCGGGTCTTTTGTTGTCTTTCTTGACCACACTAAAGAATCCATCCAAACGTCCCTGAGTTCCTCCCTTCAAGGATTTCTTAAGTTTTTCAGCCCCAGCTCTAATTCTTTCTTCACTAAAGCCCTTTTCATTGACCATGAACTTAATCAACTCATCCATATTTGGCTCTTTCCATTTAAAATTAACATCTTCTGCCTTGGTGACATCTGGATTCATGAATAGCTCCTTGGCTTCATTATATGGCCAGTTTTCAGGTACTTTATACTTAGTCTTATCTGGATTAGCTTCAATCCACTTCACTATATTCTCAAGCGATCCATGTTCCTTGATCAACTTGAAAGCTGTCACAGGACCAACTCCTTTTATAGTTTCACAGTAATCACAGCCCAATAATATACACATGTCAATAAAGGTGGATTTATCCATGCCCAAACCTTCCAACACCAAGTCGTATTGAATCTGGTCAATTGGCATTTTTCTGGCTTCTGCAAACGTCAAATGTCTTAATAAGAACGGAGGTTCGTAACATAAAGTATCCATATCCTCTGAAGCAGCAGCAAACACCTTCCCTCCTCTTGCCAATTCAGCACATTGGGCTTCTGCTTCACAAGGAGCAAGAACGAATGGGATCCCCATGAGTTCTAGAAGCTTCTTAGCTTCATCATTCTGTTCCCTAGAAGCGTGGACCGTTCTCTTCTCATACCGTAAGATTTCCTCTACAGTTCCCGTATCCTTTATATCTTCAATTTGTTTCAAAGCTTCAGCCTTGCGAAGCATTCTTTTCTCCAATTCTCCTCCTTTAAGCACCGGAGGTTTCCCGTCAAACACGTACACGGGCTTGATTCCATTTTCCACAAGTTTGATTGTTCGGTAGAACATCCCCAGCAAATGGGAGGTGGTTTCTCCTTGTTCATTAGTCAATTGTTGTCCATCAGCTTGTCTTACCGAAATCAAGAATTGATACAAGCACATGGAGGCGTCAATCGCCACTTTCCGACCGAAAAGATTCTTCAACTGGAACTCCTGGAATGCTCCAGGTGAATGCTCCTTAATGAGCTGATTTAACCCTTTAACTCCCATATTTAAGTGCCTTGAAACAAATAAAGAAGGTGATGATATAACAAATCTTGTACATTTTTCACGCGTACGCGTAGTATCCTTTATATTCAATTAACATCTACACTTTCTTCTTGACTCCCGACCATTAGTCATGTCTAAAGCCCATAAAATCGCTATCAATTCGTTCAATTCGAACCACACGTTGTACGACGCCTTGCGTCCGTCGTTTTCGCCCAAATTGGTGGACAAATTCTTGGTGGATTTGAAGTTAGCCTCAGGTTCCGGTTATTCCACAGATAAAAAGATTCTTGAATTGGCAGCAGGAACAGGAAAATTCACCAAAAACTTGATCAATTCAGGCTGGAAGGACAACTTAATCATTGTGGAACCCTCCGTGGGGATGTTGGAATCGTTCAAGAAGAATTTCCCCCAGATAAGTCAGGTATACGAAGGAAGCTCGTATAAACTCCCCTTGGAAGATAATTCAGTGGATTCCGTCATTATCGCCCAGGGCTTCCATTGGTTCAGCGACGAAGCTTCATTGACTGAAATTCAAAGAGTGTTGAGGCCTTCAGGAACCTTGGGACTCATTTGGAATGGTGATGTTCCCAAAGAAGGAAATTTCATCAGTTTGGAATCCCAATTGCCCAAGTTTGAATTCATTTACGACGAAGACTCGGTTCCTTCCGATGTAATCAAGTCCAACAAAGAAGTTGAAGCAAACACCCCCCATGCCAAGGACACTGCCTTCAAGGTGGCCAACGCATTCTTCAATCATACCCCTTGGTCTCGTACTATTGCCGAACAAGTGTACGGATACGATGTAAAAGTTCCCCAATACCGTCATGGAAAATGGAGAATTGCCTTAAAAGATACTAAGCGTTTTAAACCCATTTCAAAAGAAACCTTTTTCCTCTACAACTTATTCGATAAGGAATCAAACGTTTACAAGTACTGGGAAACCCGGTCCTACATCACTGATCTTGATGATAAAGAGAAATCAGCTCTTAAACTTAAGATTGAAAACTTACTCAAGGAAGTGGTCCGCCCAGAAGACAAGGTTGAAATAGACGGTGAAGTCAAGTTGAGAAGATCTATGCTGACTCATACTGTCGTATTGGACGCCAACAAGGACTAATTAGTTACTTGATTTTGATCCGCATGCTGCCAATGTACTAGTTACTTCTTTCTGTGTTAATTTAATTCTTCACTTTCTCTATTATGTTGCTTCTTGCAACTTGTCACTTTTTAAAAGATGCATATGAAACTATTTGTTGCAAATCATCACAACCACAAAATCGGATTCTCTAAATATTGTATCCAGTATCTCTAATATGATAATACATTTTTATAAAATTACAAACACTACGTACTATACGAATGACTGGAGGTCGACTATCAATCACATCGATCGATGGAAAAAGTCCAATTTCCTGAAGTAGGTTCGTACTTGAGGAACTTCATTCCTGGCATAGCCTTGAGTCTTTCAATATGTTCCTTGACACATTCATGCTTTGGATCAGTGATATCCAATTTAGTAGCTTTGTCCATTGGATAACATCCATATAAAGTGATTTCGGCTGGGATGTTGAGTCCGTCACCTGCTTTTGGAGTAGTGGATTCATCGGGATATATGACAACATTCTTATGGGAAAATATAACAATGTTACCTAAAATGTCTTCCAAGTTGGGGAAGCTAGACAAGTCAACAGGTTGAAGAAATTTAACTTCTCCATAGTACTTGCGACCTACTGTGAGATCAACTTTTTGTCTTTCCGCTAAAGATTTTTTCTTTAAGTCACTGATTGAAGGTATGGTAAAGTATCCATCCGACGTTACTTCCTCCTTTTCTGGTGTAGACGATTCAACATATAAATTAGTGGTATCCTTCTTGAGGACATCGTTGGAGGAAACAGCTGGTAATTGTTTGCTTTCCGGTTCTGGAACAGTCTTGTCAAATTTAAATCCGACCTGTTTGGTAGGTTGTTCATGGGAAATTAAAGGCAACATTCCGTTTGATTTTTTAGACTTTTCAACTACCAACTTGCGGAAATTCGATTTGTTTTTGAATAAATCAGATGAAACAATAGCTTCATTGGTCTCATTGGTGAATACACCATTAGACGATTCTGAAGAAGATGCAATGACCAATTCCGGTTTCTTTACTTCTACAACAGCAGGTTTGGGTTCTTTGGTAGCACTAGGGTTGAATAATGGAGCAACTTTATAAGCGCTTCCCAATGTTACTGGTTTTTTAGGCTTGGTACTCTTTCTGATTGCAATTGGAGCATTGGTAACATCTTGGGTTTGAGTACCACTAAGCCCTTGGAATATTGGATTATTTCCATAAGGATTTTGGGCATTAATATTGATCAATGATTGTTGAGGTTGTTGCTGTGATTGATTGTTACCACCAAAAATCAGGCTGGTTCCGTTACTTGTAGCATTATTATTATTTCCAGCGGTATTGGATGCACCAAATAATCCACCACCGGTTGCACCCGAAGTAGCAGGTTTGGCTCCGAAAAGTCCTCCCCCAGTTGAAGTATTGCTATTTCCAAAGAGTCCGCCAGAGTTATTATTGGCTTGAGTGTTGTTGTTACCAAACAAACCTCCACCTGAAGTATTGGTTTGGTTGTTAGTGTTTCCAAACAATCCACCAGTTGAAGTGGTAGCAGTTGGTTTAGCTCCAAAAAGACCCCCACTTGTGGCATTATTTTGTGCCCCAAAAGCTGGAGCAGAAGAAGTTTGGTTATTACCAAATAAACTTGTACTAGCTGCAGGTTTAGCGCCGAATAACCCTCCTCCAGATGTCGTATTACTTTGGTTGTTATTACCAAACATGCCTCCAGTGGAAGTATTATTTTGAGGAGTACTTCCGAAAAGACCACCACCAGTAGTCGTGGTGGCAGGTTTGGCCCCAAAGAGACCACCAGTAGCAGTGTTATTATTATTATTGTTGGCCCCACCAAACAAACCCCCACCAGTGGCATTATTATTACCAAATCCAGATGGTTGGGCGGTGTTACTAGAAGCACCAAACAAACCGCCGGTTGCAGGTTTGTTTTGACCAAAAGCGTTGGATGTGTTGTTATTAGCAGTAGCGCCGAAGAGTCCGCCCCCAGAAGTGTTGTTAGTGTTGTTATTAGCTCCAAAAGCAGTGGAAGTATTATTGGAGCCAAATGCATTAGTGGAGGAGCCAAAAAGTCCACCACCGGTAGTGTTGGTATTGTTATTCAGGGCCCCAAAAGGAGATGCCGTAGAGTTGGAAGCACCAAATGCTGGTTTGTTAGCACCAAAAGGAGAGGAGTTGGTATTTGTAGCACCAAAACCAGTGGAAGTGTTGTTGGTGGCACCAAATGGTGAAGTGTTGGTGTTATTCGTACTTCCAAAAAGACCACCACCAGTAGTGTTAGAGGCACCACCAAACCCAGATGATCCACCAAACGCAGAAGGTTTGCTGGCACCGAATGCAGAGTTTCCCGAACCACCAAAAGTGTTGGAAGAGCCACCAAACGCCGACGTGGTGTTGTTATTGGCACCACCAAACGCAGAGCCAGACGAACCAAACGGCGATTGGTTTGTGTTCGTTGCACCTGCACCCCCAAATGGAGAAGCATTGGTATTGCCAAAAGTTCCGGTAGACTGGCCAAAAGCATTGCCAGCGCCAGCATTGAAACCAGTACCGGCAGAAGGAGCCCCAAAGGCACCACCAGTAGCACCTGCAGTGCTGTTTCCATATCTTCTGTTTAGTTCGTAGTCCTTCAATCTCAATTCTTCAAATGAAAAATTCTTATACTCATTCATGGGAGCAATACTTTGGTAGTGGTTGGTAAACCCGGTGTTGTCCTTTTCCGAATATACTGAGAAGGGAACAGGAGTACCGTTGTTGGTGTTGGGATCAGCCCCCGTGTTGGTTCCAAACCCAGAGGCAGCACCTGCTCCTCCGAATGGAGTTACACTATTGTTGGTAGGAGTTGATCCAAACCCTCCAAAAGGCTTGGATGCCGTGTTACTGGAGGCTCCGAACAATCCTCCTCCCGAGGTTGCTGTATTAGAGCTTCCAAATGCCGATGGAGCGTTAGTAGTAGCACCAAATGCACTGGAGGTGTTGTTGTTTCCACCAAATGGAGAAGCATTTCTGTTGGAAGCACCGAAAAGACCCCCAGAGGTGCCCGAATTGGCGGTGTTGGCACCAAAAGAGGACCCGGCGGTGTTGTTAGATGCACCAAATACTCCAGAACCGAAGGCCCCAGTGCCAGAATTGGCAGTATTGTTACTGGATCCAAATATACCTCCATTGGGGTTAGAATTGGCATTACCGAATGGGGAAATCGAATTGTTGTTGTTGGAGGCGCCAAAAGGTGAACCGGAATTGGCATTTGATGAAGATGCACCAAATCCTCCAAATCCAGACGTTGATCGGGATCCAAACATGTTTTGTTTCTGTGGTGAAATGATTAAAAATGGAAGGAAAAATTGTGCTAAGGTGTTGATGGTGTGTGGCCACCAATGTAACACGAGGCCCGTACACCTTTGCTACCACCTCCACCACTAACTATGTAGGAGAGAAGCTTCGGGGCTATTCGTATATAGACGGTTATGTAGGACTAGTAAGTGTTGAAATTAGTATTTGAGACGCCAAATAGACAACTATATAAGTATATAACTGAATTTTGTGGGTGTGACTCGGGACCGGGATGCTAGTGAAATTTTGCACCCACTGAGGCCTTAAACAGTAGCTTCAATAAATAAGATTTCAAGTTAAAAGTTATTCCTTCTTTTGTTTCTTCATCATGGATGTGATATCGGTTTTGGCTCGCTTCTTTTGCTTGTCGCCGAACTTCTTGAGTTGTTCGGCCCGCTCTTTGGCACCAGCCTTTTGAAGCAGGTCTGACTTAGCCTTGTACTCTTCATCGTCAGCTTTTCTGTCTTGTAGCCATTCCAACAATTTGATTTCCTCTCCGTAAACCGAATCGTCCTTCTCGACGGGTGTCTCCAAGATGATCGGGATGTTTTGCAACTTCTCTGTGTTGGCAATGATTCTGAATACTTCAAGTCCCAAGAACCCTAACCCTAACTTTTGGTGTAAGTCACGGTTGGCACCTAGAGGAGCCTTGGAGTCATTTAAATGAATGGCACTCAAGTATTCATAACCAATAGTCGACTCAAAGTCTTTCCAGAATTCGTCGAACTTGGCCTGATCGCTTATATCATATCCAGCCGCAAATGAATGGCAAGTATCAATACATACTCCAACTCTTGACTTATCTTCAACCATATCAATTACATCCTTAATGTCTTTCAACGTAGATCCAATCAAGTTCCCATGGCCGGCCATATTTTCAATAACAATCTTAACAAACGAAGTTTCCTTGATAGCACGGTTGATGTTCTTGGCCAATTTCTTTAACGCATCCAGATGACTTCCATCTAAAGCAGACCCCGGATGGAAATTGTACAAGCCTATGTTGAGCTTTTCACATCTTTTCAAGTCATCAAGAAATGACCCGTACGCCTTCTCTTCCTTTTCCGAGTCTGGGTTGGCCAAGTTGATGAAATACGATCCATGGGGCAAGATATCGGTTCTTGGGTTATAGCCATATTTTTCACAGTAACTCTTGAATTTTTCAGCTTCGTCGTCCTTGATTTCGGGAGATACCCACTTCCGGGGCGATTTTAAGAACAAAGCAAAGCTATTGGCTCCAATATCCATGGCATTCAATACAGCATTAGAAATTCCGCCTGCCATTGCAACATGGGCACCAAACTTATAAGCACCAGGCACTTTTTCGTATTTGAACGAAGGTTCTTTAGCAACTTTCTTCTTCATTGTCTTTACCACGGTTTTAACCACTTGTTTTCTTGTTGGTTAGTATGGATTGTGGGGATTACACGGAAATATTCACTTACTTAGGAGCCATGAAGAAATAATTATCTCAACGCGTCTTTCTTAGTATC
The DNA here is from genome assembly GCA_030574095.1 of Metahyphopichia silvanorum. Lineage (NCBI taxonomy): Eukaryota > Fungi > Ascomycota > Pichiomycetes > Serinales > Debaryomycetaceae > Metahyphopichia > Metahyphopichia silvanorum. The sequence goes on along the minus strand of JAJMEK010000011.1, from coordinate 373,599 downwards.
AGTACTACTTCGGGATTTGACAAGAAGACGCCAATTCACGGCAAGATGCCGATTATATAGATTAATGTACAAATAGACGTATACAGAAGTATTTACAAAGGCATGGGTCTGATTCCCACGCTTGGAAAACATTTTGTTGATCAGAAGTCGTTACTTAGACATGGCATGCAAGAGTATTATACATAAATCAAACAGGAAGCCATGGTGTCTCTTAATTCTCAGATAGATAGATTTAACGATTTCAAAGCTATATTGCTTTGAAGACTTCGTCAAACAACTCTTTTCCCTTCACTACGTCCACAATCTTGGCCCGATCTGCCATGCGATGCTTCTCCTTCATCTTTTGAGCTTTGCTGACTTGGGCAACCACTTTATACTCGTCCAACTCATAGGTCCTTCTTACATTTGGATCACAGTATCCCAAAGCAGCTACTAGAGTATAATAGGCATCGTTGGCAGCGTTGTGTAAGTACCCGTGAGGAATACTGATGTACCGAAGCAAGCCTTTCAAAGTACCTCCCGAGCTTCTAGATATCTGGTACAATTTCCCCGTGTCGACAATGGGAGTTTGATCATCAAAGTTTATTTTCATCAGCTTGAGCCACTTGATGTCTCCTTCGAAATGGTGTCCTATAAGCACTCCTTTTTTAGCTGTCAAATAGTGCCCTAGAAGCACGTCCATGAACTCTTTGACCTGGCTTAACGACATCTGATAGCTTGTTCCGCCCATGAAGTTGTGTTTGTTGTCGGCCACAAACCTTCCATTAAACATGGCCGAATGCTCCTTCACGATTAGATGTATGGTTTTGATTTGGGGGAAGATTGAACCTCCTTGAAGTTCAGGATCGTAGACTGCAATTCCAAGCTCAGTAATCTTCTTTGGATTCCTTTCCCATGCTTCGATATCAATCGAAACAAGTGGATACAGTCTTGGATACACCAATCCCATGTATTGCTTAAGCCGACGAAGACTTCCTTCCTTTTCAAATTTGAAATTGGTGGAGTTAAAGTAATGTTCAAGCTCTTGCTTATAGTACTGGTTTCTGATGGTTTCAAAGCTTCTGGCAACATCATGAGAAGCTCCTGGTTCATTGGAAGGTTCGGCAACAGCAGTCACTCCCGACATTCTTCTAATTCCTGGCCCCATGCTGGTAGTAAATGCCATTCTTCGTAGCATGAATATTTAGTTGATGAGATCAATTTTTCACTTCCTGCATATCCTTCCCATTTAATACTACACAAGAAGAAGTTACCTATAGCTTCAGCACCAGATACTTTGCTTATTCCCACTCAACTCTTGGTTTCAAGCTGCCCAGTGCCCACAGGACGTGCTAAGTAACTTTCAGAGTGTTACCATTGATTATTGTCCATTTGTACGTCCAATAATTAGCTTATCATGGAGAAAGTTGAAGTCCTAAAGAACAAACCAAATGTTCACCAAATCCACCAAATCCTTCAGGAATTCGCCAATGACATTCCTTCCAGTATGGTGATCCAACTGTCGTTGTTGGTTGCCCTTCTTAACTTCACCATTCCTCAGACTTACGTGCTACTTCCTACTGAAGACAAGTCACTTATAATTGACATGTTTCACTCCGTATTTGGCATTGGTAATCTTATAGGTCATATCAGTCAAGCTCGTACCACGGAGAGCCTCCAGCTTCTTTTAAATTTCCTTGGAGATGTTCTTGTGTCGGGTGTGGTCCACAAGGCTCTTCTACGGTGTACTTCTCCATTGGAAATTAAAGAACTTGACAAATTACTCTTCAAAGGGAAATGTATATCTTGTGTCAATGCTGCTGTATCAAACCATAACCACAACCTCCAAGTTCCTATGGTATTAACTGACTTTCATATGCAGTTCTTGAATCTTGAGCTCTTAGACTTGTATCAACATAATGTCGACGTGGACACCATTAATAGTTTTATTACATCCATTTCCACAATAGACTCGTTCGGGTTGAACCGCTACTTCCAGCTAATGTTTACGAAGAAAAACTGGCACTATTTCACAGGCTCGTTTGTCAGATTGAAAAGGTTCGAACGAAAGAATTTTCTTATCAAATTCATTTGCTCATTTGCTAAAACTCACTACTTAAATTCGTCCACTCTTTTAAAAGACAAGGTGGTTGCCTTAGCATATCTCATCCAACCAGTTTTTCAAGCAGATCTTATAGATGAGCTTCTTCTTGAAAAGGTCATTGCATCTTTGAACCATAATGTTAATACTGTCACTGCCATATTAGTTTCAGAACTACCTGAACATGCGTTTCACCTATTATTAACCAAATCCATAAGTTACTGGTCCAATTCAAACCTCATGAAGTCGGAATCCATAGTCAAACAAGAATCCCGAACTCATCTACTAATCTCAATGCTATTTCACTGTACTCCAGATCATTTAAAGAAAATTCTGGGCTCAACGGAATTTGTCAATGCCATATCCAATCGTCTCAATTCTTATTCGGATATGGTGAAGTCATATGGGGTTATCCTTGCTAACAAACTATGTGAATTTGCCGGAATAGACTCAATTTTCAAATTGGATGATATGATGAAGTCTGAATTTCTTTCGTTATCATCTTCATATTTGCTGAAATCAAATATTTCCATTACTGATGATGAATACGCCTGGGAAATCCTTGAGGAGCCCCAAGTTATTGTAGAACAATCCGACCCTAATGATGATATTCATAATCTTGCCAATCAGATCGAGACAAGTCTTACGACATCAAATGCTAGACTCCCTGATTCAGACGATGAATCCGATATCGAGTCAGACGATGAAGATGATCCCACTCTCGAACCAAGCCAGCATATCCCATCTATTCTATACATTAAAGACTTTCTCTCTTATGTCTCGATTGAAACAAAATCACCCAATGCCAATGAATATAGAACAATGGCTCTTAAAACTGGTCCCACATTAATTCGACAAAAACTGAAGTTTGGTAATGAAGTGCAGTTCTACTCGGAAGATCTTCTATCAAATTTGATAGCTATCACTAACTCCTTCAATGAAGCAGAGTTCGAATCTCAAAGACTTGCTTGTCTTGTTGCCGTAGTAGCCAGTAATCCAGATTCTGGTGTTTTCATTTGCCAATTACTTTTAACAGGTGACTATTCATTTCAACAAAGAATGTGCTTGTTATCAACATTATCTTTGGCTGCAAGAGAATTGAAAGGTTTCAAGGATGAAGCAATAACCCTGACATATAAAGAAAAGCAATTTCCTACCAAAATGTTACCTCCCCAGTTGCATAACAAATATCTGATGCTTCAAGGTCAGGACCTGGCAGATGTTGTAGATCATGGACTATACTCAATTCAATACTCAATCCAACAGGATCTTATGCTGGAGGCAGCCGAAAATGCTAATGATAAAATTTCCGGAGGGAAGATTCTCAGGATTTCCCGGAACTTATCAAAGGACAGACAGTCTAGCAATCTACAACTCTCACCAACTCTGCCCAGCTTTAGTAAGACTATCGGACCGAAATTCTTCTTTCCCTTAATTAATGTCTGGTACGAAGCCGATGGTATAGAAATTGGGCATTACTCTTCAATTTTAAGAGCCCATTTCTTGAAAACTTTGGTGCTTCTCATTCATGCTGCATACCCAAATGCCCCTGATCTCAATGATATGGTGAAGGAATTTATCGGTGTTTCTACACCAGTGATAAAGAGAATTACTACTGATGAACTCCAGGTAATTGAAAGTATCGTTACTGGAATGCTTCTTATTTGCGATATAATGGATGCTCAATATTTAATCACTGAACTAGCAGCATCATTGCAGTTGATTCAAGAATGGTTAAGTGTTATATGGGAAGATATAATAGATAGTAAGGTTAAAAGCCTCTGTGCTGCTTTGTTGCTCAAAGTCAATGAAATGAGTGAAAACTATGAGCGGCTTCTTATGGATACCCTAGGTGGTTCATTTGAGTAAATAATTGAAAGCGAGAATTTTGCAGCCACATCCCACCTCGGTAAATACTACATATACTGAAAATTCAAAAGACATCAAACGTTAGTATCGTAAAATCTATAATATATATTTACATAACATGCAAAAAGACACTCAAGGCCACGATACCTGAAATCAAAAAAGCTTTCTTGGAAGTGTAGTCTTTTTCCAACATGACCAGAGGTTTAAGAGAATAAGCACCGGAAGTCTTGTTACCGTCAACAGAATGAGAGGACTGGGACTCAGAATTGGAGCTGGTGAGCGTAGAAGCTTCCCATTTTGACTGGGAACCGGTGAACCCCCACTTGTTGTATGTGACGCCTGAAGTCTTGGAGTCTGAGGTTTCCGTTGATTTTCCAGTACTTTTTGTGGTTTCAGTAGAGGTAAGTTCTGTGGTACTTGGAGTCCACCAGACGGTGGTGGAGGTATCTTCTTTTGTAGTAGCATCTGTTTTGGTGGTTTCAGTAGCGGTTCCGGTAGTAGCAGTGTCGGTAGTAGCAGTGTCAGTGTTCGTTGTTCCGGTTTTAGTAGCAGCAGTATCGGTCGTTGCGGTTTTGGTATCAGCTGTTGTGGTGCCGGTGGTCTTTTTGTCAGTAGTAGTGTTTTCACTTGAATCATCCGAGTCATCAGTATCATCGAAACTACCCAGATCAAATGCAGTTACTCCTGCCATGAAATGCAATAATGGCATCACCGCTAATGGTGATAATGCGTTGACTTGTAATGACATTGAGGTACGAGAATTTCACCAACTAAAATCGAAATCAAAGGTAAAAAATAACGATTACCAATAATTCTCTAAAATCAAATCAGGTAACATTGTAACTTTTTATACAACCCTGAAAGCACCCAAATTACCTTGATTCATGACTTATACCAGCCATTTGTGTATACAGGGCTTCGCAATATTTTGAAAATTTCCTGATTTGGACCCTGGCAATTACGCTTCCTAATGCGGATGATGATGACTACAATGAAATGAAACAGTATTGAGAGCTGACAGACGCAGTAACTCGTAATTCATTAAACGTATCTAGATAAGGCGATGGACAAAGTCGTGGCATTTTGTGACTGCGGACTCTGGTGATGATTCAAATAATGACCCAAGATGACGTAATTCGGCCATGACGTAGTTGGTATATTCTAAATTATTTTCAATGGTCAGAATGTTCCATACAAATGGTACCTTGGCATTTTCGTTAGCAAGAACCAGTGTAGTATCAAGGTTTAGCCCACGAGCTAAGTTCTGCACTAATGCTATTGTTTTCAGCACCACAGTGGCATTTTGCTCATTTGAGGAATACAATGAAATCAGTCTCATTGATTTAATAATAGACAATTCAATCTGTCGCCTAGTGAAACTCTGATCCCTCGAAGATGCAAGCGGTGGTAACAATGGAATATCATTATAATAGGGATCTTCGTCTTGCGACGAAGGAGGCGTCAACGATCCTGGTTCTTGCGTTCCAAAGAAGGTTTGATGCGATGGAGTACATGACAATTTATCAAAGATTTTGGTAGTCATAACCTTTTTAATATCCTGTTTGTCTAACCATTGGCACCCATAGCTTACCAATGGAAGGTCCCAACAAGGATCCATTGTCAAGAAGTTGCCAAACTTACTCATTTGATTGTTGCAAACCCCACTATCAATATTGGACTTATCAAGCTTAACTTTCATCATGATGTTTTTCAAGAACTTTGGGGACACACCATTGATTGTGATTTTGATATTATCGAGAGCTTCTTCCTTTAGCTCGTAGGTTCCACCATTGATCTCAATTGTTTCAAATTGCAAACAATTATTGAAGTTTCTGCTCACTTTGTTCAAATCAACAGTAACATGTGGAACACAAATTGCTTGGTAATCTTGTATGAACTCTCCAATATCAAATTGATCTAAAGAATCAAATCGCATCATTCTGTTACCGGTAGTGATATCTAAGGATTTTAAGTAGGACTTGTTAAACTTTGGAGCACTTAATAAATCTTGGAAAATTTTATTTTCGTCATTGTAATAACTTCCAATTCTGATAATATCTATTCCTAAATTGTTCAAGTCTTTGAAATGGTCAACTATCTTGTTGAGCTTCTTGATGTACTTAGCATTATGTTTATCACCAGCATCAAAATTAGGTTGGTAATCTGTAGTCTGCAAAATCATAAACTTATTGATAGTGTGAGGATTGTTAGGAAGGAATGGAGTCAAGCTCTTACATTTTTCAAAGCTAACAACCAATTCTTCTATACCATTTTTGATGGGTCTCTTTGGGTTCTTAGATGACTCTTTTGGTAATATTTCCATTGAATTCAAAATCGAGTCCCATCCATCCCAATTCGATCGAACGAATCCAGTAAAAGATCCCTTGCTAGTAGTAAGCCCATTAACCCCAACAACAACTAGCCCCAACATATCGCAAGACCTCAAGGACATTCTGATATTATTGAACCATTTTACAAGGTCATCCTTGTAATCTTTGTTGGGTCTTAAGGAATTGTTAATTAAGCAAACAGATACAATTAAATTCAATGGAAGTGATTTTGGGGGAGGGATTGCCTGGACTAGTAATGAAGAAGGCAAGTCCATGTTTCTTTGCATGTAGTCCTCAAAAGAGATTATATCAGATGGAAGAATATGTTTGTTGTCATTAATAAATTGCCAGCAATTTGTAGTTAAATGAAATAAAGGAACGGTAATGGGTTGATTTGTACTCAATTTCATAAGATAATGATCCCATTTTGTTATGACAAGGCTATGGAAATGATTTAATTGTAATTCTGGAATTGAAGAGTTTGATAAGGTCAACACAAGGGTGTTTGCCATATGGGTTATGTTGGTGAGTTCTTGATCGATTGCAATTCTCCCTATTAGTTGCTGTTCATTTGGGCTTATGAGTAACAATTCTTTAGAAAATAAGTAGCAAATGACTTGATTCCAAGAGGTACCATTAGTACTAAAGTTAAATTCATCAACTAAAAGCAAATCGCCCATCTGATTTGATGGGACCCAATTCTGCAAACCAGCTAACATAGAAATGAATTCACTCACAACTTTAGCTTTTATGCTGATTTCTTCTTCAGTAGGAGCAGGACAGTTGTAAATTAAAGGTGACTCAATAGAAAGCATGCAATTCAAGTCTTGAAATCTATCAATTGATGATGTAGACTGGGATAAGAAAACCTTATCACCAGAAGTTGCCAAATTTATTCTTGGTCTCGAAACCTCTTCATAAAGGTTATTATTATAGGAGAATGAAGCGCCGGGAGAAGCCAATTGCTGACAGTTAACCACCAGCTTATTGGCAATTTTTGGAGGAGGAGGAGAGTTGACTAACGTGTCAGGGATCATTTGATCTAGTGGGGTTATTGGATCATCATCAAAAACATTTGGAGGGGCTAGAAGCAGATTCGAATCAGCAAACAGGTTCCGGAACAGATTACTGTCGTCGGTCAAGTCAGCCAAAGAAGTGCAACCCAATTGCTGGTAAAAGCTATCCTTTTGGCACCCGTTGCAATAAATAGAACCATTGGAGGGAGAATTGGAAGATTTTTCAAACGACATCATCAAACATTGCTTATGGCACTGATGGCCGCAATTCAACTGAACAATTGATTCACCGCCAAAGTTCATTAATAACGACTCGTCACAGCAGGTGCATTTATTATCTTGGGAGTGTTGACTGCTACGTCTCGACAGTAAAGGAGACTCTATGATGGAGTATGCATGTGAAGGAGCAAACTTGAATGCCTTCTCCATAGAAGAGTTTCTTCTAGGTATGGTAAGGGGTGGAGGAATTGAAGATCTCTTCGATATTCTTAAAGGCATAATGGTAATTAAGGTTAAGTCGAAATTTTAAAGATACACCAAGTTTTTGACAAGGGGGATGCAGTACTTATATATCAAGGCAAGGATGTTTCAAAATAGAAGGAATGTTCTACGAAAAAGGGGACAAATTTATGTAAGACGTGTTTTGCATCATTACCAGCATATTAAACTACTTTTAGTTAAGATCAATGTCGCAACAAAGGCTCAGGAGGTATTTGCTGCAACAAAGGGAAAAAATGTCCCACCTACATAATGGGCGCCTACAGGCACTCGAGGACCGTCAGGCAGGGTTGGCTAATAAAGGATATCAATTAGGTTGCATATAGCCAAACAATGGCACTACGGGTGTCGTATATAACCGTAGGCCCTGAAGAAGGTCGCAACTGGTTGCAACCAATTTCCGCAATTGGCATTTTTGTTCCTCCTGGCCCAGGGAAGGTTGATGATACACAATCCTCGAACTTAGACAAGGATGTGACATGATGATGATGATGATGATGACGATGAGGATCGTCACTGAATTCTTGTTATTTGCTTGATTCTGATTAGTTGGTTCCGGTACCGGCACGTGCATACAAAATTCCTATTCAAAGTACATGCATAAGAAACAATGACGGCATTATCCCGTCGTAGTTTGCAACTAAATAGAATGCAATTCTACAACCTGGAAACGGATAAAACCACCGTTAGTCTGACGTGACCTGGGGTTGGACTTGGTTCAAGACATGTCACATTCATCATTGCCCTCGACACCGGCATTTGTCCTTCACCACCTCCAGTTGACCGTTAGTTATGACGATAGTCTGCCAGCCTCCGGGATTAGCCACAACCCAACCTGGGTTTAGCATTAACCGCATGAAACCCCCGCCACACGATGCCCGTGGCGCCCAGATCGGCGTACGGGAGGGCCCGCCGAACCTATGCTTTGCATTGGTATGTCGAACTCGCGTTTGATGATTGCCAATGCCTTGGTATGTGCATTCGATGGGGCGAATCGAACTATTTTTTCTAAAGCTTTTTTTAGAGAAAAAAACCGGTTCCAACAATGGCAGTGCCATGGTATTGTATTTGATAATGTTGGGTCGGTGTTCAACACCTTAATTATTGTCTTCGAGACGTTTAACTTCGTTAAATCCAGGTACCTGATCTAACGGGTTACTCGTCTGAGTTGACGACCGATTTGTTAGGAATGTGCATTCCTGATGGTATCATGGGTCTTGTGAACCCTACCCACATGTTCATTGGCATGATGTAGGGATTCTACATAACGCTGATGAACCCGGAGTTGATGACCGGACATGGCCATGGCTCAATTAGGCAATATGATTACGGATTGCCCAGTAATTCATTCCCGCAAATCTACCCACAATACCGATGCGTTGAGATACGAGATCGGCATCGACGTCGGCATCGACATCAATTGCTTCCTTCGATGTTCCAGATTTGCTTCACTGACGTAGCGGTTCATTCTGTGCTCGTTACAATCTTCGTTTGTTTTGTTTTTACTGGATTAGTTAAATACAACTATTTAATCATACGGGTTTATTGGCTTTCTTGCTGCATCTTCGGATAAAACCACCATAAAATTCACCGCGTTTTTGGCAATTATGCCTGTTTAGGAAATTTGCCCCTTTCGGGATAATTACCATGCGACGGATTCCTGATTAGTGCTTAAAGTATTCGATACTCTTCTTACTGATTTAGAAACAATTCCAAGCCATTTACCCAATCTTTCAAAGTCCTTATCTTCAATTGCTTCTCTAAGTCCTGGCCATGTCTGTCCAGCGTATCCTGTAAATCTACCCGAGGCAAACACAATATGCTTGAACCATGGTCTTTGGTATAATCCTTTATGGTAAAGGAAATTTCTTTCAAAATATTGCAAAACCTTATTGTGCAGCTTAATCTTAAAATGTAATTTAATTCTCTGCCACCAGCTTAACGAATCCCGGTGTTCGTACTGATCTTGTAAATCTTTACTGATAATGTCAAAATCCTCGGCTGTGGTCAATAAATCTTTCAAGTCACTAGTAGTCAATGAAATAAGTTCTTCCAATGTAATGTTCTTGGTATGACTAGCACTGATCATTGGTTCATGAGTGTGTGGACACTGGAACGGTTGTAACAACTCCGGAATAGGATAATGTCTTCTGTCACGGTAGTATCCATTGGTTGCTTCATGAATAAACTCTTCATTCTCCATATCTTGCAAAACAAGATCATCAACGTCAGTTCGGTTCAAACTAAGCAGTTTTCCTAACCATTCACGAGGAATTGTAGAGGCAGTGTCATTGAAGTATGATACCAAGTCCTTAGCATAATCTCCTAATCCAAATTCGATAACTTGATGTTCACTAATTTCAAGAATTAATAGTGACAAATATTTTGCAGCTAAGTTATGATAAACAAACCCTTTATCGGCAAATTCTGACATCCAATGGTAAGAATCATAATTAGAATGGTACTGGTAGATTGGATCACCCTTTCCTTGTCCGAATCCAAGGTCAACTGAGGGAATTCCCAAGTGTTCTAAAAATACGGTATAATCAGATCCTGATCCTAAATTCTTGATTCTATCACCAGAATCAGCCTTAAAATGGTCATATAAACTTCCCACACCTTCTTCCGGGTAGTCTAATGTATCGGCAACACTTCTGAGTAATGAGTTCAATACTGGCGATGCACTCAATTTCAAATGCTTTCCGCTAACAGCACCGTCCATATTGAAATAAGCAACAACATTACGTTTCAAGAATTTTGAAGCAAATTCTCCAAATTCAGTTGAGCCTAACAATCCATATTCTTCACCATCATAACTTTGTAATATAATAGTTCTTTGGAATTCAAAGCCTGCCTTCTTTAATTCTCCTAAAGCTCTGGCAACCTCAATAAGTGCAGCTGATCCGGAGTTTGGATCACTAGCGCCCCCTTTAATCCAAGCATCACGATGGTTTCCGATAACAATCACTTCATCTTTGTTCTTACCTTCAATTTCACCGTAAACATTCCATAATGGAGTGATATTGAAAATTTGATCGTTATACAAGTTAAGAGTGTAGTTAGTATTAGGACCAATATTGTATTTGATACCTGGCAATTCACCTCTCCATTCTTTAGGAGCCTTGATACCATTTCCATTCAATTTTTCTAAAATAGGTTTAACTTCACGGTAGGAGATTGGTAATACTGGGATTTTGCCGATGTTATTCTCATGGGGGTCGACTCTTGGGATGTCCTTTCCTTTGGAAGGGTATCCAGGAGTGGTTGGATCACCAGGAGAACCACCAATACCGCCAAGAAATTGAACACTTCCTCTTTGAACAGAACTTTCGTGTCTGGCTGGGCCATGAGGGTATTGTTTGTAACCATTTTCTGGTGTAATTCCATGGTCATCACCAGGATCACTGTATAATAATACACCCATTGCACCATTTTCTTGAGCAAATTTAACTTTCAAGCCTCTGAAAATTGCCCCGTATCTAATCACCACAATCTTACCTTTTACATCCACGCCCAACGACTTCAAGGTTTCAAAGTCTTGTAAGGTACCGTAGTTAGCGTAGACATACTCTGCCGTGACATTGCCATTTGCAGCATAAGCCAAAAAGGTAGGAACCCTTCCATCCCCGACAGAAGTCTCGTCCTCTTTCAATTCGTCCTCTTCAAGAGAAGCCGAATACACCACTTCTTCACTCTCAGCGTCAATCAAATTCAACGCATGTTCGTTAGGATAACTCACAAAGATGTCGTAAGTATCAATACTAGCCTTGAGTCCATACTCTTCGAACTTATCACGAGTCCATTCAACGAATCCAAAATTAGTACCTGGTAAATGAGCTTCTGAAGTATATTTCTTAGACCAATTCCCAGCCAAGTTTGTCTCCAAAGTATTTAAAATCACGGAAACTGGGTCAATTTCTTCCGCAGCTTGAAGTCTTGAAACTGGTTTCAAACCCCAATTCATTATCTGGAGTCCTACAAGAGCAAAGATAAGCCACCATGGGTTCCATCTCCTACGAGAGGAACTGAATTTAATTGAAGCTTTTTCGTCCATATTTGCTTTTTGGTAAACGGGAGGGAAAAAACTCCTTTATATTCTTTTAATCGTGCCACACTACGGCTCGTTATCTAACAAAGCCATCGTGTACCAACCACATATCGAAAGGGCTCAGATATTAGACAGGAACATTATTTTGCAGCCATGTTTCAAGTAATGAGGCGATTAAGGAAACGTCACGAAGGGCATACAAGATGTGTACTTGGTGACGCTGGCAGTTGTTGTAGGTGAATAGGGAGAGTTTGTTTGAGCCGTCGGGAAGCTTTTTGCTCCTGTAACAGACCCCGAAGGACCACAGCACTAGATAAGATATTAACATTGCGAATAATATGCCACATTACAGCAAGTTCATCCCTTAGACCCCTTAGCAACATAGTTATACTTACTGAATGATTCTAGGGATCATTTCTTTGTGGTTGGGGAGATAAGTGCGTCTCGTCATTCACAAAGGAGACATCACCCACTAAGACTATTTACACCAGTCTCTACGAAAGTTATAGCTACAACTCCCGATGCTTCATGAGTAATTATACATGCAGCATCGAGTACACTTACCATATGCCCTCTGTCAGGTCAGGGCGTACATCGGGCTTGTGTCAATGTTGAAAACTGTTTGAGCATCTAAACACAGATGCTGGAGTTTCCAATATACGCTTAATGCGAAGCTTATAAGAACAGTATAATTACCAAGTACTCGGGGTCAAAACATATACACAATGGTAACTTTTGACAAGCTCATGAATGAAATACGTACGGGAAGATTTATGGCAACTTTGGAAGAATCAACGGGCCTCGTTCCGAATTACAAAACTCTCAGGGATTGTGATTTCGTCGCAATGACGACAGAGGAAAGGAACCATCTTGCAGATGTTATTAGTGATTACAAGTATAATGGTTACCATATGTATCAATTTCGGTTTTATTTCTCGTTGCATTCTGAAAAGTATAGTGGAATACATGACAATCCTGCAAAATCGAACCTTCCAAAACTTGATGATTCTGGTGATGTCAATCAATTGCTCGTGGATATGACCAAACATGTGGTTCCAATTTGGACCGGGCAGCTCAGTGATGAGTGGTTGCAGGGTAAATTTGATACGCTAGATTCTTCTTTAACCTCTCCCCCTCTAGGGTTTGGGGGGCCTTTATGGAATTACGATGACTTATTCAACGAGTATTTTGGTTCGCTAGATGATTCATTTCTGGAGACGTCCATGAAGCAATGCCTATTCGATAGTATAAAGCCATGGTGCCCCGACGTACTCACGGATATGCGACTTTACTTTGATTACATGTATTACACTCCCAATCGCTTCAGCTTTTTGACCACGGGATTGAGTGGTAAGGGTATTGAAGATGAAGACTTATGTCTCATGTGGCAGAGGGACACAAATTGGTTTTTATTCTTCATGAAGGTCATGTTTGATGATTTCAGACAATTTCTTGATGGAACCGAAATACGATCTTGTCCTCGATTCAACAAAATTGTGAAGAGATTGTTGGTTCTTTTGATCCAGCGAAAGCACCAAACTTGTATGATCTGTGACGGATCGTTGGTTATCGTTCTAAAACTTGACTTCCAAAATGGTATCTGGAACTCACAAGTGAACAGTGTGGACAGCTCTACAGCTTTTGTACCTTTCAAGTATAAGGTTCTTGCCGTTGATGACGTAAAGTTCCCTTTCCAGGCGGTTTATGCTGCTCTAGCTTTTCATCAAATACGAATGAACAAATTGAATATATCCCCTCCTGATGACTATTACGAGAGTTTGGGTCAATGCATCCTTGCACCAAACGATACTGTAAACCATAAGGCTGCACATCTAATCCAGGAGTTTTACAACGGACTATCTTCACTTGCCCCCAAACCACTTCTCATTGGAGACTGTCAACGTTGGGCCAAGGTGAATAAGTTCACATGTGCATTTAGTCCTAAATGTCCTTCGAGAATTATCCGTAACGTTATTAGCGTGGACTTAAAGTACCTGGACTTTTTGCAATTATTTCCTACCGTCAAGCACAATATCCACCAAGAAAGATTAGTCACATTGATGGTATTCGACTTTCAAAAGAGCCGTGACCGTAAATATTCTGGTCCACTCTTTTGGCTCGCCAATGAAAGCTTCAGCCCGCCACACACAATAGAACGTTGTGAAATCTACCGATCACAAATCGGCAAATATATTTCTAAGTATGATCCAACCAAATTATACGACTATGGCCCTATAATGATGCGTGAGAGAGGAAGATTCATATGGGGTGGTGTCTATATGTTGTGCCACTTCGATCAGCCAACTGGTCAACGAATCAGATAACCTGGTAAACCTTGCACGATTATGAGCAACAATTGGATTACTAGAATTCCCTCTGATGGACTTATAGCGTATGAAGAGATGAGAATAAGCTTTCCACTTTCTCGTACTCTGTAATATTTATGCTCTCATTCTTGAAACTCCGAGTTTCTGTAGTTGTGATTTTCAGTACAGCTACATTCGTGACCCTCTTATCCATAGGGAAACTACATGGTATACTCGAGACATTTTGGTTTAGAAGGCCTTGTTTTCTTGTTGGTTCATCGTTTGTCTTGGGTTTGCAACCAAAGTATAAGTACATTTCTTGTGGGGAGTATAAACTTCCACGGCTTGGAAGGCTCCATACACGTTTATGTTATCAATTACTTTACGTGGGATCAAACCGTTTATATAGATCGATTGTTATTATGGCTCGGGTTCAGACTATACTGTTTTAGGCTGTTTGCGGCCTTTATCTGGATGTGCTATAGCGATTCTGAGAGCAGCCAATTATGTAAGGACTAACCAAAACCAAGCATTTCGACAAACTTCCGTAGGTAAAACAACATCTTGGGCTCGATATGGGCCTTAAGGTAACATCTTGTACGTATTTCACTTGTTGGACATTTGTGTGACGTAAGACTCTACCGTTTCCTCCGACGTGTAATTACTCAATCGGGTTGCAGCAATCTGTAGTCTCTGCAGCCGTGTCGTCGAAGATCAAGTAGACGAGGGAGATCCATTAACAAAAGGCTGATTCGGTCGGAAGAAAATGTTTACAAGTAAACTGTGTTTGGTAGCAGCTTGTCCAAAGCATCCTTGGTTAGACACCTTCGGAGACCAACGCCATGGGAGGCCTGTAACAGGAGGCTTCTGCTTGCCTAACGCACGGAAACCTCATTTGGTGACGTCTTGGCTACAGAATCGGGTAATTCTTGGGATTTTCCAGGCTTATCATCAGCCTTATCACGAGCCACAGGTTGATGATAATGCAATGCCAACCCAGGATGGCTAGCTTCTTGAGAACTTCACTGACCTGGTCGTCCACCTCCATCTGAGCATCTTCCTGATAAGAAGCTGTCGCTAGCCGGTGATTATCTTCCGGGACTGAGTTCAGATCCGGCACCAAACTAAGTTAGGAGTCAGAATCTTTCCGTCATGGTATAAGCACCACTCTCGATTTCTTCAGTTTGGGACACACCAAAGGGCCCGTTTTGTTATCTACAATTTCGCTCAGACTCGATACCTTTTTGAATAAGCGTCGATTATCATTGGATCGACTGCAAATTGATGACTGGCCAAGATGCAAATCGGGCACGACTTGCAGCTTGTCGCTTACTTTACGGATTGGGTTAGCGCTAGCGCTATCTTTGTCGCAATCAGAGATAATGAAGAATGCGCTTGGGACCAAATCAACCAGAAAATAAAGAAGTAATTCGGCCAATCACCCGGTTGTAATTCCCGTTTCTGTCATTTCCCGTGGACCTATTACCTGTTCTCGGGTATGGTGACGAGTTTTAAACGGGTCTTCAAAACGACAATTCGCAGCCTTCTATGGACATGCAATGGAAACATCACCACTAAGCGATCCAACACTATGTACCGTTGCAGCTAAGCGACCGATACAGACAAACGAACAACACCAACCTCAACACAACATTTTCTTCAGCGAAGCTAACCCACCTTCTGCCACCAAAGCATCCTGGCATTGATCCGGTGCCTGCAGTCGGGATGCGACCCTTTGCAGCCATAAAAAGCTCCGGCTCAAAGATCATAATCTCCTCAGCACCACCGCTGCAGCATGGCAAGACAAAGTCATATGGACCGTCCCCACTGGAAAAGCCGTGAATCGTCCAACGTCAACCATTGTTGCTCCAACGTCAAATAATGCCTGGGGTTCTCCGTAGCGGGGACGTTGGGGTTGGGGTCATCCATGGCTGGGTCAATGAGACTGTGAAGCTGAAAACCTGAAAACCTGAAAACCTCGAGAAAACCAGTGGAAACCAAGGGAAATCGCTCGTACACCGGGCCAAATCGTCAGCGTCTATCTGGAACCACATCAACAACCTCAGATTCACTGTGGTCTTGGTTATCTGGCAAAAATCGCTAAGATTCACTGCCCTTCCAGTTATCTCGTCGCTTACCATTTCCGTCATGTGCGCTACGGCGAACTATTGGCTGAATGCGGAAATACCGTCTTATCACTACCGCATTGGGGATGCTTGAGTATTGGCAAGATAAGCTCAAGGGAACGTATATAAACCAACAATGGTCGAGAATTTGAAAAGATCACTGGTGCAAGTCCTTGGTGTGTGGAACTAAACAATTTGGTAACTTTTCATGTCGCAAGGTGTCAAGGATTCAGGGGCTCTTCAGCCCTATAGTTCAGCCAGATCTGGTAAATCCAATAAGCAAAATGTCATGGCTAATATCGCCGAAGTTGATGACTTCAGTAGTTTGGAAAAACACATGGAAGGCCAAACCGTCAGAGGCTTGAAAACAAGACATCTTACGTTGATTTCGCTTGGTGGTGCAATTGGTACCGGGTTATTCGTTGGTAGTGGAGGTGCTCTTTCAACCTGTGGTCCTTTACCGTTACTTTTATCATATATCATCATGAGTGGGTTCATTTGGCTCATCATGACTCAAATCGGGATCATGACTTCCTTGATTCCTCTCTCTGGTGAAACCACCTTATATGCTTTGGCTAAAAAGTACACCAGTAATCCAATTGCCTTCACGGCTGGTTTCAATCTTTTCTACGCTCAAGGTATGATTGTTCCTTCAGAAATCACTGCTTGTGCTCTTATCATCAACTATTGGACCGATGCTAATCCTGCCATCTTTATTTCTATTTTCTTGGTCACCAGTATTGGGATAAATCTTTTTCCGGTCAGAGTCTATGGAGAAGTTGAGTTTTGGGTCGCTTCCATCAAAATTATCTGTCTTACAGGATTAATCATCTTAGGAGTTGTGATCTTCTTTGGTGGTCTTCCCGAACAACATGGGGTTCAAGGTTTCAAGTATTGGAGAAACCCCGGTCCTTTTGTTGAACATTTGACCGGTGGCAGTACTGGTAGATTTTTGGCTGTGTGGACTGCCATCATCAAAAGTGGTTTTAGTTTTATCTTGGTTCCTGAATTATTAGGAAGTGCGTTTGGTGAAGTTCAAAATGCTCGTAAAAACATCAGATCTTGTTGCCAACAATTCATTTTTCGTGTGATGTTCTTCTACATCATTGGTTCCTTGGTTATTGGGGTTGTTATTTCTTCCAAGAACCCAAGATTATTAAATGCTGTTGATGCCGGGGCTTCAAGTGCTGCTGGTTCTCCATTTGTGATTGCTATTATCAATATCCATGCTCTTCCAAGTATCATCAATGCTTGTATCTTAACTTCTGCTGCATCTTGTGGTTACAGTTTATTCTTTGGATCTACTCGTCAATTATACTCCATGTCTTTAACTGGTGAAGTTCCAAGATTTTTCTCCAAAGTAACTAAACAAGGGGTACCTATTTATTGTGTTGCTGCAACATCTGTTTTCCCATTTTTAGCTTATCTTAATTGTTCCAACTCCGCAGCCACTGTGTTTAATTGGTTGACTAACATTGCCACTATTGCTGGATTCCTTTCTTGGATTATTGTCTGTATTACATTCATTAGATTCATGAAAGTCATTGATTATCATGGATTAAGAGAAAGACTTCCATATAACCCTCCATATCAAGTAGCAGGTGCATATGCTGCTCTTGTGTTTTACATTATCTTAACTTTAACCAATGGTTATGCAGTATTTATTCATGGACAATGGTCTGTTAGTGATTTCTTTACTGCCTACGTTACAATTCTTATTGTGATTGTATTATACTTTGGATACATGCTCGTTCGTAGAGACTTCCAATTATTCTACGATCCAAAGGATGTGCTTATCGAACCATTAATTGCTAGAGCAGACGAAGAAGAAGCACATGATGCGTTGATGTCAGGAGGGAAAAAATCAATCATGGAGCGTATTTTCTTCTTCATTTCTTGATTCACGCTCTGCTTTGGTTTCAATTTTATATAAGTTATGTGCCTATTTCCCCGGGGGAATATTTAGTTCTTATGTGTATATATAGCTTGTCATAAACGACCCATAGAAAGACGTTGTAGTTTTGCTGCAGAGGATGTGCGAGTGAACAAATTGGTTGCATAACCAGCCCTGCACATGAACGACCGAAAACGTAAGGTACAGCTTCGGAATCAGCAAGAAAGAGCCATTGAAGAGCGATGATTCCAGGAAATCCAGACAACATTCTGGAGTCCGGGTGTATATGTTATAACACCAAAGCAGCAGCAGCCATGGATCCCGAACTATCGGCAGAAGTGGGCCCTGATTGGACGATCTCATCGTAATCTCATCCCAATCCGGCCGGGTAGCAGCGGACATCAGCTCCACCTCCTCCACCTCCTCCACCACCACTTATCACCCACCACTACTAGACACATATGTGAGTTTATTTTTGCTCGGTTAATCATGAACAATGTATGGTTTTATGTAATAGGAGCTATTTACCTATCGGTGGAGCATCCCATTGGAGTAAAAATAAAGTTCCGGGCTGAGGACGTTAATTCCGGATCAAGATGCCGTACGCGAATCCAACGGTTTTCGTGCCTGCGGCAAAATGCAACAGCTTCCAGATAGGAGCCTAGGCACTGTAACATCACCACAAATATAGCTGAAATTGGATAATTAAAATTATCACTATTAGAAACCGACGTTTTTTCCTTAGATTTATCATATTGTTTACTAACACTTGTTCCATTGTAGTCAATATACCTGGTATTAATCGTCTTCGCTTGTCGCACCAAACCAGGCCCCACATTTTTACCTCATCAAGTTTTTCAACGGTCACATCACATAAATCAACCACGGAAAAACCCAAACAACATTACAATCACCGTATCTGTAATTTGTTCAACTATTCCTGCTTATTAGCTGACTACTGTCTCGGGTTTCAATTATCGACATCCTTACGTCGTTTCTTCGCATCACGTGCCCGAATCTTCTCCGTCCACTGAAAATTTTGGCCGGCGAGCAAAAACAACACAAAAGTGAAAATTTTACCAAGTCTTTATCGTTGGTTCAGGAATTTATTTTAACATTATTCGTTATTTATTGGGTTGCTACTTGTCTTGACTGAAATCTATTCATTCAACTGTCTTTAAATTAATTAAACTGTTTTCAAAAATTCGTGGTTCCAAAGTATATTCATTCGTTCATTTTACTCAATCTTTTCCTTTACTTACTCCTCTTTATATTCCTTAAACCTCTGCAAATTCCGTCACCATGATGACGATCCCAAATGATGAACATTTGCCCCCAGATGAAGCTACAGCGGCTGCTGTGGCTGCTGCTTCAAATCAGGCCGTGGTAATTCCTCAAATCAAAGAAGAAGATCATCTTCATCATCCATATATTCAACACCATGTTCTGCACTTTCCCCAACAACCTCCACAACACCATATTCACCCCCACCATTTCCCTCAGCAACTTCACCCTCAACAACTGCCACATCCCCATCCACATCTTGTGGCTCATCACCATCCCCATCACCCCCATCACGACCCAGATGACCAGTTGAATGCTCAATTAAACCACCAACTCAATCAACAAGCAGCTGTGGCCGCTGCTGCTGCCCAGATGAATAATCCTCAACATCATATGCATCCTCAACATCATCACCATCAACTCCACCATCATCCACAACTACAACAGACCAATGGTTATCTACAGATGCATACACATGCTGGAAATGCCGCTGCTGTAGGCGGTCAACCTTACTCTCAAATCCACCATGTCAACCATGCTCAACTAAACCAAGCAGCTCAACATCATCTTGATATGTTGGCCCATGGTAATGATGATGATTTACTAGACCCAAGTGGAGGATCAACTGGTCCAACTGAACATAATACTCCGACTCATGACCATATTGGACATGGACCTGTTCATACTCCATCGATTAGAAAAGTTGCTCCTAGATCATCGAATTTATTCAGAGTAGGTCCTCATTTTAGTGAAACAAGACAGCATCAAGGGCTCTATTGTAAAGATCTGGATATTATGGTGAATCCTATTCTTGAAGCTAGAATCGACAGAGGTTTTGAAAAAGGTGATGATAATACTTGGATTGGGTATAAAAGAAACTACTTTACATTGGTGGCATCATTTTCATTTGATGGGTTTGATTTCGATAGGTTCATTGAAAACAAATACTATACTTATGCTAAAGTAAAAGACGAACACGGAATGGATGTTGACAAAAGAATTGAATTAAATTACTTTGCTTTAAAATTAACCCCAAAGTGCTCTGAGGATGATTATTCAATAGGTTTGGTTCAACATACAGCCAAAAGAGACAAAGGGCCTCAATTTCCACCTCCAATTTACCCTGCTGTACCAGGAGAATTAGCTGATCATGATACGGTTAAAGCATCATGTAATAAAAGAAATAATAACAAAATCGAACACATGAACAAGATTTTCTACTTTGATCGGTCAATGCATTATGAAGACAAAGATCTTGATCATTTCAAGGATCATTCTATCTTGGCTAATTATCCTAATCCCATTGTTGCTCGGGTTGCTCGATTCGAAAGAATTCAATTCACGTCATCTATTCGTGTTAAACAAGATTCTGCCACCAGCAAGTTTTTCACTCTTCAAGTAGAATTACTTGGAATTTATCATGACGATCGAAACCAACCACAACCGGTGATTTTATCGTCGGTTGAAACGCCGCCTTTGATCATCAGAGGAAGATCACCATCCAACTATCAAAAGGATGCAGCAAAAGGTTATAGAAACAACTAGATGGGCCCAGCCCAACGGACTAAAACGGACCAAAACAGACTAAAACAGACTAAAACAAATTGACCAAAACAAGTATCTAGTCGGACGCCCGCTAACGGTGAAGTCAAAAAGATCACACGGATTACAGAACAACTACAAGGTCTACAAAAAGTGTCTAGATGGTCACCGATAACTAGGAAGTCTAGATATCGGGCTCTGCCTAGTACCTTATATAAACATAGACAAACACCTGGGAGGGAGATATCATGCCCAACATTTTATTTATTACCTGGGTGGACTCATATCATGCAGAAATGATTGTATAGAATAAATGTACCATAGATAAAAATCACCTCCTCTGTAAAATGCTCCGGCCCAGTTGGTGCCGAAACCAATCACAAGCCGGTAATATGTCACAAGCACATCGTCAACCTTCAGTCTTCTATGATGTTCCATCGTCTTCTACAGCTCCAACTCCATGAAAAGTTAAACCTTGATGCCCTTGCAATCTCCTCTTATGCCCCACTTTTTCGCTAAAGCCCGGAATCCATTTTTAGCCCCGGAGAAAGTATTGGTAGTGGCCCATAGATATCATCGCATATACTCGAACCCCATACTTTTTGAGGCCCAGAAAAAATTTTCTAGGATTACAACCAGTTGTTTTTAACAAGGAGGTTAACCAGGAACAAATTGGGTAAAAGTAAGCTCGGTCATGACAAATCCTGATGAACAACACTCGGTTGGTATGCCAGGACCGAACATACGACAATATTATAATAATATCAACGATCAATCAACTCCGTTTCATCCGGTTAAAATCATAGATAAACAATCGTTTGAATACGTGATTCGATCGGGAATTGCTGGGGGGGTGGCTGGAAGTGCAGCCAAAACGTTGATTGCTCCTTTGGATCGAATCAAGATTCTTTTCCAGACTTCAAATCCTGAATTTATCAAGTACCGAGGTAGTTTCCTTGGGTTTATTAGGGCGGGTACCAAAATATGGAGTTCAGATGGATTATATGGATTATTTCAAGGTCATTCGGTTACGTTGTTAAGAATATTCCCTTACGCTTCAATCAAATTTGTGGCGTACGAACAAATCAGAGCAATGTTGATTCCAAATGATTCAATGGAAACTGGTATTAGAAGAATGATGGCAGGTTCATTATCAGGAGTAGCCAGTGTTTTTTGTACTTATCCTTTAGACCTTATAAGAGTTCGTTTGGCATTTGAAACTAGAAACCTTAATGATAAGTCCCATGATCATCAAAAGTTCGTCAAGTCTAATCGTGGAAGAGTATTTTCAATCGTTGGAAGCGTTTATAATGAACGCCCTCCTCACCGAATAAATGATCCTGCTTGGTTAAAATATTTCCGGGAAACCCTTCCTGCTCCCCTTTTATCAGTCTCAAACTTCTATCGAGGATTTGCTCCAACTATAATGGGGATGATTCCTTATGCTGGTGTTAGCTTTTACACTCATGACTTGATTCATGATATTTTCCGTTCCAAACCCTTGGCCAAATATACTGTGGCAACCCCATCTATTGGAACGTCTCCAATCCTTGTTCGTCGTAAGAAGGGCAATGAACAACATATCAATTCCAGAGACTCAAGAGCTCCTCTCCAAGTATATGCCCAATTAATAGCAGGGGGTTTAGCAGGAATGTTCTCTCAAACTGCTGCATATCCTTTTGAAGTGGTTAGAAGAAGAATGCAAGTTGGAGGGGCAGTTAATCAAAGTAGATTCCTTTCATTTAAAGACACGATCAAACTCATATATAAAGAAGGAGGTTTTAAAGGTTTCTACGTGGGATTAAGTATTGGTTACATTAAAGTGGTACCTATGGCAGCATGTTCGCTTTTTGTTTACGAAAGATGTAAATTGTTTCTAGGTATATGATCGACATTATTTATTGATGACATACGAATGACTCATGACAGCATAGAAGATAATGATTGTATTGAATATATATATAACGAAATAATACATTCATATCTATTATATATTTACAAGTTTCTCAAAAGAAGAAATTAAACCATTTCTTGTTTTTAGGTCTGGACCCAAATCTGGCACTTGAAGCAGTATAATCCTTGATATTGTCCTTAGCTAAAACTGCTGAAGTCTTTAATTTGTCTGTGCCTAATTTGAATCCCCAACCCCTTAACGATTTAACTAATGTTGGAGTGATGGCGGCAGTCAATGGGACTCTGACGAAAATGAATACTGATTTATGGATTCCGTATGCAATGGCGAATTCTGTCCAAGAAAATTGAGATAAAAGGTACTGGAGCATGCCTTGATCCTTATTGCTTGTCTCTTTTGCACCACCGTTTTCTAGTTCTTCTTGTATTCTATTAATTTCTTGAATCTTTGCTAGTTCTTCTTCGCTTTTACCGAAGCCAAACCACTGCTTGACCTGGTTTTCGTATTTTTCAATCTCTTCCTTTCCCATCGAATGTACCATTACGTAACATAAGGGAAGATCAATTGCCGAAAGAAGAAGATAAACTCCAAGAGCAGAAAATCCATATTCTTTAACTAATGCTTTGATTCCAGATTGTTTTTTAGGTTCTGGTGTAGGTTTGGCCCCAGTAGAATTCAATCTTCTGATATTTCTCAGTATGAAATTCATGCGAGGACGAATAGTCCTCATAGGGTTAAATCTATAGATTCCAATACTTCTTCCGAATCTGAACATTGTGGAAAACACTTTATAGTTGGTGAAATAATGATAGTTTTTGGTGTAAGGATGTTCGGATCCAATCCCTGCGATGGCAAATGCACGTGATTCGGGCACGTGATACACCGTGGATTTCTAGGCCGTGGAAGTTCCTGTATAACTCTTAGCCTAAGAAAGAATTCCCTGTTAGAGTCTGTGGTTTATGTATACGATGTAAGTTTCCAGTTGTTAGTTTTATGATAACTTGAAACCAGCATGATTCGGTGGGTGTAGAGATTTGAACCATCATGAATGCAGATTGCCTATTTAGGTATTGTGCGGTTTTATCTCTAAGACCGTTTGACTAGAATGATTAAATAACTCGAACCTGCTATGGTCGGCCAGTCAAAAAGATGGTATTGGTCTGGAATATTTGTCATTCTCTCAACGTTGTATTTACTTACAAAATCAAAACTTTCATTAGACGTAAAACCGCAACGTTGTATGTTTAGTGCAGCACTGGTATAGTTTTGCAGCCAATCAATACTTCTTTCTACACCAGAACCAGTTACTTTCTCAGGCTTCTAAAATTACATGTATGTTGTATGCTATATCTTGTGTATACACCGAAGTAAGAAGCATTTTAGTTGCAGGATAAATTAGTTCAAAAAGTTTTTATGGTAACGCTTTCGTCAGATTCACGTTAACGGAATTGAGAGTAAAACTTCTCTTCGGCAAATCTCTTATTAACCCTTTCAATCACCTCTTGAGGATAAACGTTTTCAATAGCTTCACCGCCTTTCAATACTCTTTCCTCGTGCTTCTTTTGTTCATCTTTTGTCATAATTACAACATTTTGATAACTGAGCTCCTTTGATGGATCCCATCTAGAAAGCGTAAGCCTTGTGGAATAATTAGAAATAGGAGACTTTCCGTGAAAAACCTCTTCCAATATGTAACTCACGTCATTGAGGGAAATTGGCGTTCTTTGATCAAGCATTCCTAATCTCGACTGTTGACCTGCTAAACTTTGTAAAATCCCGTCGTAGATCTTGTACCTGTTTTTTCCTTCAATGGGTTCAGTAGGATACCCAGAAATAGATGTTATTAAATGAGTAGCAATACTCAAGCCAAATGCACCCGGCATGGTCCCAAGAACTGGAAGAATTCTTACTCTAAAGTTTTGTAATGCAGCAAGTTGGTCTACTTGACCTTTTTCGACTTCTTCGTCAGCTAAAGGCATCAACTGAGCTTTACGTGGATCAGGTTTTTCAGCGCTAAAAACAACAGGAATGTTAGTGATGATTCCTCTCTTCTTCAATCTGATTCTAACTGATCTTGATAAAGGATCTTCTTCTGTCTTGGAGATATCGGATATGTTGATTCTGGTAGGATCTGATTTACAAGCGGCTCCACCAGATGATATTACTGGTATCTTATGTTCGTGACAAAATGCAAGCAAGTCAACTTTGGTATCTATGTTATCGATACAATCAACAATATAAGTAGGCTGAAAACTATCACCAAAAATAAGTTCTTTGGCAGATTCTAAGTTCCATAACTGATTTCTAGTTTCAATATGAATCCATGGAGCTATCTGAAGAAGATGGGATCTTAAACATTCAACTTTTGGGGTTCCAACGTCTTGCAACGTTGCAACTGCGTGTCTGTTTAAAGAACTAAGAGAGACTTGGTCAAAATCGATAATTCTTACTTTGCCAACTCCAGATCTTACTAGCATGGTAGAAACCCACGAACCAACACCTCCAGCTCCCACAATTACTATCCTTTGATTTCTGACCTTTTCCATTCCTTGTTCAGTTAAAAATGCATAGTTTCTTGCTAATTGTTCTCTGATGAGCTCTTCGGAATAGTCAGGATTGGTTTCGGAAATGACTTTTTTGGATTGCACCAGTTTTGTTGCAGTTTTTTTACTGTCAGCATACGTATGGTACCATTCTATACATGCAGCCGTCACTATCGCCGTTCCCAATATGGAATAAATTACTTTTGAATTAGACATGATAATTAGAGATGAGATGAAAATTTTCGCATGTTGCAGCCTACCATTAAGGGCGATGTCAGATTTTGGAGATTTGGGTACAAAATACTGGAAAATATATAGATAGTGACAAAACACAAAATTTTGCAGAATTACACAAATGTCCAAAACCACATAGATCGTGGTTTCAAATGGAAGTATTAAAAAATTCATTTAGGTAGGTCAATCGTTGTCTCATAAGATACCATGACGGTCCTAAATATGTAATATGACTAATGATTCTATATATAAAAGAAGATATACATGAGGCAAATCAAAACCTTAATATGGAGACATACGTGTTTAAGAATCTACTTTCAAGCAGTACATGCGGACAGGGAATAATTCTCTTGGTAATCCCTTTTGGTAATCACTAGCAATTAGTTTATAGCCAGCTCTGGCGAATAATTCTCTGAACTTAGCGTCGGTTCTAGTCACTGAGCTATCAGTTTCATCAAAGATGTCCTCTGCAGGGGAAATGTTCTCTTTAACAATCAAGGTCCCGACCCCGTTAGCCATGAGGGCCAGTTTACATCTTATCCAAAACTCCACCAAAGCATCATCAGGTAATTGACCCACGCACCATTGGCACCAGATAAGCCAGTATTTACCCACTTTTTCCGGTTCTGGTTGCCATTCTTGCATTCCTATGTCATATATTGTACCCAACTTTCCTTTTTGTTGCACACCTGATAATTCACGATGCATTTGTTCTACAAAAGGCTTTACAGGCTCTAAAAGATCGACCTGATCGCTAACTCTCCAAAGCAAGTCCCGAGTGATTCGTCCGATTCCAGCTCCCATATCTATTGCAAGTTTTGACTCTCCTTCTGGACACTGCATTCTGGTCAGAAGTTTTCTAAGAAACGTTGAAGATCCAATAATATCCGCTTTTGGAACTGCTGTATGATCACCAAACCCTCCGAGAACTCCATCTACGGAAGCAGGCACCTGAGACCAGTAGTCAATAGCATCGTCGTAGTTGATTTGAGCATTTGGATCATCTACATTGACGCCGGAGTCAAAGTTTTTAGCAGGCATCGAAGAAAAGTAGTGTCTACTAGCGTTAAAGAAGCTTTTTTGATGGAGTACAGTAGAAGAGTTGAGGTGCGACACGACCTCATTGGTTGCAAAATGAACCTGGAGATAATCATGGGCCAAATACAGGGGGCAGAAGAGACGAGAATAGAGAGTAGAAGGAGGACGAGCGCAAGAGTTATTGACTAAAATCTTGAAGTGTTAATTAGATATCATGCAATGAGCCAGAAAACCGGTAGACCGATTGGCTTGTGGTGTCCTCTATGATAAGCGTAGAAGGATAGGGTACGACAGCAGTTCCACACCATCATTTGTTTGAAGTATAAAGACTTGGGAACTATCCAAGACGGGACTTCTCCACCCAGCCTTAACACAAATCAATTTCCAGCTTGTAAGACGGCTAGCTGGCTCTTTTGCGTACTCTTTGGCCTAGAGCATCAAGTTCCCGCAACCTGAGTGCTCAGATGTACCAAGGCCTACAAGGTGCCTATACAAAAGATCATACACAGGATTCAAAACCCCATTTACTTGTTCTTCGTTATTTGTTCTTCTTTCTTTAATTCTCACCCAATCACCCCTTCCCAAATATATTAAGTCACTCCGGAGTCTGTCACCTTCAACGCAGACTCTGCAACCTTGCTACTTGGAACTTCACCACATTGGGACTCTGTCCTGTTGAATGCCTTTGTCACTGCAACTTGTCCCGCCTTTTACCTCCTCCTTACAGGGTGAATATCAAGCCGTCCAAATCACAAAATCACAATCCACCTCTCTCTCTCTCTCTCTCTCTCGGAATTTAGAGCCTACTTGGGAGGAGGGGGAACATTTCGCATCCATTAGAAAATATTCATCACCAACTCAATTCCACCAATGGACAGACGTCTTCAATTGTCGTATTTACTGCATGTGATGATCCTCCAGGCTCTCCTTTCCCAACTGGGACGTCTTCCCGAGGACTATGGCATGCAGGAGATCTTTAGTCCTGCAGCAGCTTGATGGTCCCAAACCAGCATCTTTTCAATGTGGGGGAGTGGGGAACGAATCTTCACCAGGATTCGGTTGAAGGTTATCAAAAGATCAGGATTTCGAGTCAATTGATGTACCGAAGTGAAAGATTGCGGGGTGATGTTGGGGTTATATATAGAGGAGCAAGCTAGCTTAGCTTGCAAATAACAATAGTAACTAACAGTCATCGCTAGAAAATGTCTGCTGTATTATACGGTCTTAAGGAATCAGAAGTCAAGGAGCTCGTCAACAGAGTCATCAACAACTTGGTCAACATCAAAGACGAAACGGGAGAGTTCTTGATGGAAATCCCCGACGGGAGAATCATCGACACCAAAGGTTGGATCACCGGTTGGGAATGGACCCACGGGGTTGGTCTTTACGGGTTATGGCAGCAGTACGAACTCACGGGAGATAAGCAGGTGTTGGACCATATGAAGCAGTGGTTTGAAGCTCAATTCTTTGAAACTGAACGAATCGCCTCCAAAAACATCAATACCATGGCTGTTTTCCTCTGCTTGGCTTATTTATACGAAAGACATGGTGATGAAAGGTTCCTTCCATACATCGATTCTTGGAGTGAATGGGCCATGTATGATTTGGTAAGAACCAAATGTGGAGGTTACCAACATGCCCATTATCTTAGTGACAACCATGAACAATTGTGGGACGATACGTTGATGATGACGGTACTTCCATTGGCTAAGGTCGGATTGCTATTGAATCGCCCCCATTACATTGAAGAAGCCAAGAAACAAATGCTTTTACATATCAAGTATCTTTGTGAACCTAAAAATGGGTTGTGGTACCACGGTTATACTTTTGATGGTAACCATAACTTTGCTGATGCATTCTGGGCCAGAGGTAACTCTTGGATTACAATTGTCATTCCTGAATTCATTGAATTATTGAATCTTCCAAAAGGTGATTTCTTGAGAGAATTTTTGATTGAAACTCTTGAAGCTCAAGTTGCCAAGTTGATCGAGTTACAGGACCCAGATACTGGTTTATGGCATACATTATTGGACGACGAAACCTCTTATCTTGAATCATCTGCTGCTGCCGGATTTGCTGCTGGTATATTGAAGGCTGTCAGAAAAAGATACTTGGATGCTAAATACAAGCCATATGCTGTAAAAGCGATCAAAGGTATCATCACCCAAATCGATGACAAAGGTGAACTTTTGAATACCTCCTTTGGTACTGCCGTTGGTAGAGATTTGCAATTCTACAGAGATATACCATTGACTTCCATGCCTTATGGTCAAGCCATGGCCATCATGGCTCTAGTTGAGTATTCCAGATTATACATATAAATTTAGCATGCCATCTTTGAGCATTATTTAGTTGAATTATAGAACTATTATATGAACAGTTTAACGTACGCTTGAATAAATCATAAGATGTAGTAGCTTCTACCATTTATTATCAAAAAAGCTTAAGTTCTAACGACTAGTACTTCCCTACCCCTTCAAGAGAACTACGTCTTATGCTTCGGTTTATGATAGTTTAGTAAGTAATCGATTTCATTTAATACATAATTTTACACATTGGCTAGTAGTGATATCTGAAGTTGACGTTTTCAACGTCAGTTAAATCATCAAAAGCGTGTTTCAAACTTGTGTCTCGCTCAGCTATTCCGTCTTCAATCAACTTCTCCTTTCTTCTGTTTTCTTTCATTAACCAGAGTCTTAAGAACACTAATATAGATATCAAAAGAGCGTAGCATCCCATATGAGTTCCAAATGCAATTAAATACCTTGGAGAATCATTAGAACGGAACACTTGAGGACCAATAATACATCCAGTCGCCCATCCAACGAAGTTAAAAGTAGTAACAACAGACTTCTTTGATTGTCCTGCAACGTTTCTTGAAAGCAAAGAAAGACCTAAATTGGCGACTCCCCAGAAGGACAAAGTCAAATAATAACAGAACAATAAAACTCCTGTTCTAAGTTTGTATTGGTAAGTGCCAGGTTCGTACTGGGTATAGGTCAACGTCATCAAAACAACAGTTCCAATTATGGATGGAACAACATACATTATCATGAATAGCAAATTCTGGTTGAACCTTTTAGAGATATATGCTGAAGAAAGAAGTAAAAATATCAAGTAACCTCCCAAAATCATCGAAAGTAATTGAGTTTGTAAAACAGAAAATCCAAATGATGCAATAACAATATTAGCAAAGGCACTTAAACCTGAAGTTGGTAAAGAGGTCAAAAGTTGGATGAAAAAGAAACAATAAGTCTGAGTATCTTTCAAGGCTTCATAAAGATGTTCTTTCTTGAACTTTCTGTTTTGAATACCGGTTTGGTTTGCACGGACCCTTTCTACCATTAACTTCTTGTCTTCTTCACTGAAACATTTAGCAGACATTGGAGAATCTGGAGTGTAATACAAGTTGAAAAGTCCCCAAAGAACAGTGATACAACCATAGGTTAAGAAAAGAATTTGCCAGTTCTTTAGAGCTGCATGTTCGATTAAGGTGAAACAATAAGCAAGGACCCCACCGATAACAGCTTGTCCTCCATTCATCATATACCATAATGCGATAATCATAGCTTGTTCTTCACGTTTATACCATACTGAAGACATTAATATGAAAGCAGGCTGACAACAACACTCAAATAACCCTAAGAGAGTTCTGACGGTAACAAGAATTGCAAAATTCTTACCTAACGCATGACAACCTAAAGCAACACCCCATAAAATGATATTAACAGTTAAATACTTAGCAAGGGGAACTTTTTGAATAATATAGTTTGTTGGTAATTCAAATACCAACACAGCAAGATAAGTACAAGTTGTTAACCAAGCATATTACTGACCGACTAAATGAGCGTCATCTACAATACCCATGATTGACGAGAAAGCCAAAGTACCTTTATCTAAAGCTTGCATTAAATAAGTACCAATCATACAAGGCAAGATTCTTTTATGTATCATCATTCTTAATCTCCTGTTTGTTTCTTCATCGATTTCAATAGCTTCTTCTTCAATATAATCAAGAATTTGGTGATCAACCGCTTTAGGTTCTAATTCATCACCAATTTCTCCATTCTGCACCAGCGAAGTAACAACTTCAATGTGTTGGATGTGTTCTTTCAGAACATCCAAGTCTGAAGATAACCTTGAAGATTCTGAGCGTGTGTCTTTTATCGATACCATTATCAACTAACAATAATCAATACCGGAGCGGCATCATAGTTCTTTATAACGACAGATTTTACTCCACCATCAAAGCAGTAGTAATCACAGTCCCCGTTTTGCATGAATATTAATTAGCCTATACCGTACGATATTCGGGTCAATTATAAGCCTGATCGATTGTATGACCCCTCCTTGTCTTCATCAATCTCTCCCACTTTCAATCTCGTAAAATATCAAAAGGTTGGGGACTCCGAGGCAGTTTAAGTAACAATGCATGAGATCGTATTTGGACCAAATTCCCGAACTTTTTGGTGTCATATGAAAGCGTTCATGACACCTTTCATTATGTCTTTTTAACAGACTTGGTCTGGGGTCTTATATACCAATCTTTATCCACTTTCTTGGGGTTGACAGAAGTGATACCTAATGAGGATATGCAGCACATGCCTGTTTAAGTGAGCTCAAATGGCGAGATCTAATTACATGCAGATAAGAGATGGGGGTGGGGAACCGTCAGAAGGGAAATAACTTTTTGTGGGGGAAGATCCCATTACAGCAAAATTCAGCCTTTTACTCCATTTAGGTCCAGTAGACAGAAATGCGGAGTTCAACCAACGTTTACGCCACTTCGGACATTATTTTTTGGTGGACCATCGTATTATGCCGCTAGCTTTTGCAGCCAGTGGTTGGCTGCTTAAGATACTGTCGATTAAGGCGGACCAACCACATGCTGCACCGCTAGTAACGATTGTTCGGTGTTTGGCAATGTATTATGCCGAGAAACACGGAGTAGAGCATTTACGAGCTCGTTTCATCTAGAAAAGGGAGTATAACCACCGGGTGGCTGGAAAATAATCGATTGCTGTTTCGGTGTCGATGATGAAGTGCAATACCCCAGGATATGAAGGATGTAGGCTACAAAGCCAACAAACCCCTCTGGTAAATTCGGGATTCTCTACAACGGATGGCTGCATCTCCAAAAACCCCTAATTAGGAAATTTTCCATCGGGCCTACAACTTGTTTCTTTGAAAGCTCATATGTTATTTAGCATAAATGACTACAATTTCTTACAAGTTATATGCTGGTACGCTTACAAGTTATATGCTTGGTTAACGTTACTATAGTAAATTCTCTCTCTGTCTTCCTTCGGTAACGAGATTTTATCGAACAAGCTCTCGGTGATGGTAAACCACTTATGCACCAAAGTAGGCCCTCCCTTTATGGCACAAACGGGCCAGTTACTGGCCCAAAGCATTCTTTCAACACCCCACAAATCGAAACAAACCTTGAACCATGGGAAAATGAGCTCAACGCATTTCTCCAAGTCATCTGCTATTTCAATGGGCAATTCACTGAATCCACCAGAAAGTTTCATGTACGAGTTTGGAGTCAATTCGTAGAATTGTTTCATGTAGTTTTCCCATACCTTCAAATCTTCAAGATTATACGTGGGCTTGGCGAAATGGTTGATGATGTATTTAACGTTGGGAACTTGCTTAAAAAGCACAAGCGTTTCATCAAGTTGCCATGCCCCACCACTTCTAAAATCAACACCCCAATCAAACACAAAATTATTCTCTTCTAACCATTTCAAGCCGTCGATGAATTCAGGCTGTAGCATGGAATTCTTTGGTTTATCTTCAAGCAAATATCTGAATCCTTTGACGTGGCTAAAGGTCGGCATTCCCGACAACTTATCAACATATTGACTTAAGAATTCTCTTCCTCTTGCAACTGGTGCCCATGGAACAACAGCTTTAACCATATGCTGGAATCTGTTAGAGCCTTCATCATCTGCCAAAGTACCACTAATAACTCGAGAAAAGTATAAATTCTCATCAATTGCAGGCTGGCATCCTTCTAAAGTGCTCATATCTTTGACGTCCGGAGCATATTCAATGGCAACAATTCCTTCGACCTCAACGTTGGCGGTCTTGCTTTCTTCAGTGTATTCTTCTAATCTACATTCCTTATTGAGAGGATGGTCTCCGTGCCACTTGAGGTAATGCTGATTCTTCAAGCTCAGAATATGGATATGGGAGTCAATTACTTTCATTGATGATTAAATAAAAATCTGGAGACCATGAGGGGTATCCCGGTATATTTATAATCATCTCCGGAGCATTTGCGCATCCGTGAATTGTTGCAAAATACTTGTTATCGGTAGTATATAAATCCGAGAGGATAACGATTTACGAAGGGGGATTTTCTATTCCGAAAAATTTCGGAATCGCTTTTGTTACCCCAGATTTTGAAGCAAAAATTATGAGCATACAGATAGTAGATGCTTTCCAGCCAAAGTGAAGAGTGAGCTTTGGTAGTGTTCCAGTTCTGATCATCAACTACTGAAGGCTTGATTTGCTCAGTTTGGCCCCATCTAATTACCTGTAGCAGGCATTTGTGTTGGGTATTTTTGGAAGATTGTCTTTATTTATCCCAGATTATGTCGAATTTGTTCAATTTTTGACAATATAACGAAAACGTCCAATTAACAAAATGTTTCTTCAAACTTTACATAATCTTCGTAGTTTGACTAGCCTCTAATGTTTTCATTCCACATATCTACATCCTTCATAACTTAAACCTACCACTTGCATCCGTAATTCCTATTACCATTACTTACATATCGGTTCTTAGCCTGTGCGAATATATGCTTCATTATGAGCGACTAAGTTAAGAAAAATCACGACGCGTTTAAACCTCCAAATATTCTCCACAAACAAACCTCATTTTTGGTGTATAAACCACTACTCTTTCCTGTCAGCCAATCAAACAACGATGTCCTACTACGATATAGACGACATTCTTGCGGACGGAGAGAAAGTCCCTTGCAAATTCAATCTTACTGTGCCTGGACTTGGATATCTTGAAGGAAATCCTGGAAAAGCCATAAAACAAGACACTAAAGTTGAACTCCCACTCTGGTTAGCAGAAGTCTTGGCAAGCTGCATACTTCTGGACGAATCCAATGAGAGTTTCATTGAGTTGGAAGAACCGGAATTCATCAGCTCCAAAGTTATAAATGCCATCAAGTCAGATCCTGCCAGTATTGATCTTCATTCGATTCTACCCAATTATTATGCTCTTATTGAAAAATGGTGTTCCATGTTTTCCGAACAAGAATTAGCAGATATGGCCATGCAAATGCTCAAGGAAAGATCGTTTGAAATCAACAATTACGCCTGCAACACCAATAAACAAATAAACAACTCGTTTCTTTACTCATTGGACGAGTTTGAAAAAAAATTGTACAAATCCACCGCTGAAAGTAATAAGCAAATGAGAAAGTGGATGAACGAGTAGTCCATCAATATCGCTTGGTACTAGTGATATGAACGACAAACTAGCATTTTCTACGATGAATATGTGGTTTACTCATTAATTTTTTTATACTATAGATGACATAACGAATTATAGAAACATTTAATTTACAGAATTTATCACTTACTCGTTAAATAAATCATCATCCAACTCTTCATCACTATCTTCGATTGTTTCCTTGGATAATCTAGCCTTCTTTCTCTTCGAAGTAGGAGCACTTTCTTCATCTTCGTCATCATCATCATCATCAACAGCGTTACGCTTTTTATCGTCCCTTTCAGGTTCTGCTTCCGCTTCGGGTTCAGGCTCAGATTCTGAAGGTGAAGATGCTTCATCATCGTCATTGATGAAATCCTGCTTCTTCTTTCCTTTTCTGCCTTTTTTAGTAGGTGCTCTCTTACCTTTCTTCTTCTTTTCTTCTCGTTCTTTAGTCTCTTCATTGAAAAGCTTTTCGTCTTCTTCTTCATCAACAATAACATTCATTCTAGCTTCTTCAGCCCATATCTGGGCTTGTTCTTGTAATTTGGCTCTCTCTTTAGCTAATTCTTCTTCCTTAGCCTTTAATGCTGCTTGCTTTTCTTCTTCGGCCTTTATTTTAGCTACTGCTTCTTCTTCTCTTAATTTCTTGGCCGATTCAAGTCTTTCTTCAGCTTTGTTGATATTTTCTTTAGTTTCTTCGAGACTTGAATACAATCTGTTTAATAATGTATTGGTGGCTAATGAGGCTCTGGCTTTTAATTCCGATTTGGAATATGGTGGATATTTCTCTTCTTCAGATGACAATTCATTGAATGTTTTGATAGCCTCATTCAAATTAATGATAGTGTCATTTATATCTTCAACAGATCTTTCTTCTACTGGTAATTTTCCGATAAAATCAGCAATTTGAAATTGAACATACGCCAAATTGAATTTCAAGGTGGATTTAGCAGCAGTGGAACTGTCTAAAGCCAATTGACTGTATTCCAAGGCTTTTTTGAAGAAAGGATAGCTTTTTTCTGCTAATGCTCTCAAATACCAACTTCTAGCCAAAAATGTAAGAATTTTTGGATCATTATTCAGATATCTAGCTAAAGCGATTTCGTAGTTTTCCACAGCCTTTGCATATTGTTTTAAATCAGTTAGTACATGCCCTAAGTTCAAATAAACTGATATATCATTCAATGAATCACGAATTTTTCTTAGAATATCCAAACCCTTATTGAGTTCTTTATTCTCAATGTACACTATAGCCAAACCTTGAGCTGCATAAACATTCTTTGGATCAACAGATAAAACTTTGGCAAACAATTCAATAGCTCTGATATAATACTTCTTCTTTTTCTCGTCTTGATTAGAACCTTTAATATCTCTTGCCATAACACAATAGATATTAGCTAATGACACCAATGCATAACAATCATGTGAATCATATTGAACAAGAGTATCTTTTTGATGGGTAGTATCAACATCAGGGTTTAAACCAACTTTTTTACCAAAATTCTTAACAAACCATCCGTAAAATGATCTTATTTCCAAATCAGAAGCACTCAATTCAAGTAATTGTTGAATTTCAGACTTTATGTCTTCAAGACTGGATTTATTGGTAAGAACGCAATCCAAGAAAAGAAGTCTGATTTTAGCAGAGAAGTAATGTGGACATTCTTTCAACAACGCTTCGTAAATTTCAATGGACTTAGCAGCTCTATCATTTAATTCTTGTGATCTAGCAAGGTTGAAGGTAACAGTTACCTTTAAGTCGTCTTTAAGGTCAACAAGAACATCACCATCTTCGCCCTTGAAACCATCAGATTCGTTAATTTTATCTAACGCAGTTTGGAAATTAGAAGTTGCGGTGTCAAAATTGTTTTTGATAAAATGAAAGACACCAATATTATTGTAAATCTCTAAAGGAGCATCTTTACCGATTTGTTCTCTTGATTCGACAGCCTTCTGGAGGTAATTTAATGATTGACCTGGATCTCTAGTTTCATACAATTGACTTAAAATGAGATAAGCGTTTAATGCTACTGGTTCTTTATTCAATTTAGCATCTTCACCCTCACCAGTCAAACCACGGTTGCTAGATAATCTTAAATATCTTTCAAGTATAGAAATAGCCTGTTCTTGCTTTCTTCTCGACTTTTGTTGGGAATATAAACAGCCGAGGGAATAATTAACTTCCAAACATTTAGAATTGGTTTTTAAAATTGATTCATAGGTTATAGTGGCTTCCTCAATGGACCCACGACCAACTTGAGATTGGCCCAATCCCAACTTAGCCGGAAGATTATTTTCGTTTAACTTGATAGCTTCATGGAAATTCCTTTGGGACTGAGTAAAGTCGCCTTTGCTAAACGCAACTCTTCCTAACCAGAAGGAGCATTGGGATAATAAATTTGATTGGTGAGTGGTGAGTTTATTGGATACCTTGGCACCTAATCCACCGGTTACGATTTCCGTTACTTTATTAACGATTTTTTCAACCACGGTAAAATCACCCTTGGAGAAATAATATGATGCTAAAGAAAGTAATACAACCGAATCGTTCTTGTTTTCATTGTAAATTGAAGATAAATCTTGTAGACACTTCTTGTAGTTTTGTTTAAATTCTTCATCGGTCAAAGAATTATTGAATATACTGTTGAACTTAGCCAAGTTCAATAAAATACGAGCTTTGAGGTTATTAGGATTGATTACTAATGCTCTTTCCCACGATTTGATCGCCATTTTTTCGTCTTTGAGGAACCAAAAGCATAAACCAATACCAATTCTTGGATCTGGGTTCATGAGAGGATTTATAACAAGAACCTGCTGATAAAGCTTGAGAGCATTAGCGAAGTTCTTGGTTTTATTCAAGATAATATGAGCCTTTCCTAAAAGAGCAAAGCAGTTGTTTCCATCAATTTTCAACAACCGGTCGAATATGATAATTGCTTGATCGGCTTGGTCTTTATAAAGATACAATACCGCCTTTAGTAAGAAACTAGATATATCAGTAGAGTCATAGCTGGTTACTTGATCAATGAGTTGAGAGGCATTTGCCAAGTTTTCTTGCTTCTTGATATCATTAGCAGCATACTTCAAGTATAACCAACAAAGAAATGTCTTGAATGACTTCTTATCTTCTTCTCCAAATTGACTTATGCCAAGGGCCTTATCAACGATAGTTTTGGAATCGTCCAACCTATTGAGATGAGCATAAGCTTGCGCTACAGCAATCCAATACTTTTTTCCACTATTTTCGGTTTCAA
Organism: Metahyphopichia silvanorum; assembly: GCA_030574095.1. Taxonomy (NCBI): domain Eukaryota; kingdom Fungi; phylum Ascomycota; class Pichiomycetes; order Serinales; family Debaryomycetaceae; genus Metahyphopichia; species Metahyphopichia silvanorum. Next base: position 336,166 of record JAJMEK010000011.1, on the reverse strand, counting down.
GAAACGAGATTAATTCGTTAGGATCCTCTGGTAATTCTTGGATAAGATTAATACTAACGATTTCTCCGTTACTTAAAGGAATATCCAAATTTCCGAGCGATTCCACGGCTGGTTTTCCCAAGTAGAATTCTAAGGCTGGATTTTCCATGATGATCTCGAATTCTATCGATTTCTTTGGTTGGATTAAGCCGGTTTATTTCCTTGTAGAACTCGTTCAAGCTGGTATTTTTCACCTGTTTTCGTCGTTCGCTTTTCAGCTCTGTCGTGCACCAACCAGATGTTTTTCGATTCCCAATTAGAGAGGGCAGGCAGGAGGTACGGGTGTGTCTCATTACTATACAAAACTTATAGACCGACCGTTATTCACGAGGTGATTTTTGACCATGTCGTTTATGAAACTTTCAGCGATAATGGTGGTAGACTGAGTGTGCGAAGCGCGTGCAACCTCGGCTGTCAAGGCCACTTTGGACGGGTATTCCATGAGATCCTGTAGTTGAATGGTTGCGGTAAACCAACATTTGATGTCTAGGCTTGATGAATAATACCGAATCTTTATTATAATCTCGTCTTCGTCCGTATTCACGATATCAACGGGGAATTTGAGTGATATCTTGTATATATCCTGATCCAATTGGAGGAATACCTTCCATGCACTCTTAAAATTATGAATGCTTTGTAGCACATTCTTACTCTCAGTAATCGTAGGAAGTTTCGATCCATGGTAACTGAGTAAATCCCAATTATACATGGGAGGAAAACAAGTATCTGTACTTACCAAGCCATAAGCTATTCTATCTGGACTTTGGAGGTTGTTGAAATCAATTTTTATTTGAATCAAATTTTCAAATTCGAACAAAATTGTGTCACTATCATGACTGACATACTTCAATCCAGTCAACGCTTGAAGAACCTTAAATTCAACAACAAGTGCCTCCAAGTCTTGTTCATTGTATTGTTTTTGATCAGCAATAGCAGACTCCAAGTCAATTAATTCTTTTCTTACGTGGTAAGCTTGTTGTTCTTGTTCAGCTATGAGTTGATTCAATTGTGTTAACTCATCACGCTTGGCCGATTGCTTTCTTTGGTAGTCAATGAGTTCTTGATTTGTTTCCACTAACTTATTTTTAAACTGCTTGATTTCTTCCCTATCTAAATTTTTGATTTGTTTCTGCATTTCTATTGTTTTAGTTAGTTCTTCCTTCAACGCCAAAAATCGATTTTCTATTTCCTCATAGGAAGAGTCAAGGATAGAAAGATTATTCAAAAGGATAGATTTATCGGTTGCAAGAACTTCGAAGTTTGCATTTATATCTCTTAAAATGTTTTCCATGAGCCGTATACGCCATTCATACCAGATCTTCTTAGCTTCTTGTCGTGAATACTCTTTGATCGTTTGGAATTGGGACCTAAGCTCCAATTGTTCTGTAAAATTTTTCTTGTAATAGTCCTTGAATAGATTCTGATTTTCTGGGAAAACTGAATCTTTGATTGAATCAAATTGACTTCTATCTTGTTTTATTTTACCTATTAGTTCTTTGCAACTTAGCTCAAACACTTCCAAAAATGGAAGCTTACTGTTGGCTTTATAGTAATCTTTCCAATCATGGTCTTTCTCGGAGTTTACCATACTGACTCGCTTAGCGGGAGCTGTACTTATCTCCAAGTCATCATAGAACCTTATACCAATATCTTTGAGAAATTCAGAAAGAGTCACGGGTGAAAAGTCTTCGTCTTCAATTGATTGCATAGACACGTCTGCTAAAGGAACAGTTGTAGTTGTTATTGTTGTTTCATAGTGTCCATTAGGCGTTATATGTTTAACGCCATTTTGGTCATCTTCTTCACTTCTCCTCTTATTCTCGTTTATTTCTTGAGATTCTGGTTGAGTGAGCTCCATTGGTTGGGAAGATTCCATTGGTTCTGGGTGAGTAGACTGAGGTGGTTGTGAAGGTTCTTCTGAGGGTGGCTCTGTGGTCAACACAGGTGCATTTTCAGTGGAGGCAGTTCCGGAGACTGAAATAGCAGGTTCGTCATTCGTAACAGTTTGTTCAGGAGCTTCGGTTTCCTCTTGTGGGGAAATTGTTTGTGTATTTATAGCTGGCTCTTCTTCAGGTGGAGTTAGTGTAGATACAGTTTGAGTGAGCTCCATTGAAGGCTCTTCGGGATCATTTGGAAGAGAAATGTTCGTAGTAACGGGTTGCGTCAATTCCATTGGTGGTTCATCGTCAGCAGGGGATGGTGGAAGTTCACGGGGAAGGTTACGGGAGCCCAAAGGTTGGGTCAATTCCATGGGAGGTTCATTGTCATGAGGAGAAGGAGGGAGTTGACCTGGAACGAGTTGGTTAGAGATGGGTTGTGTCAATTCCATCGGAGGTTCGTCCTCTGCGTCGGCATCTTCAGCGATGGATTGGCCGTGAGAGGTTTCATTGGAGTAGAGGCCTGTAAGGTCCATTGTCTGCTCAGCCTGAACTGGAGGGTCGATTTGAGGGAGCGAGAGCTGGTTGTGGTAGACCTGGGTTACGTTCATGGACATTTCTTCTTGGTCATGGCCGTTGATATCATTAGCATCAACAAAGAGGGAATCGAAGCTGTCCGAATCAGACAGCTCAGGGGCGATAGGGGGTCCTGAATTGACGGGGGCCGTCAACTCCATGTCTTGTTCTGCGTTTATATCGGGGACTTCTTGGTTGTATGGATTCACCAGACTTGGATCCAGCGTGTGATCTACGTGAATTTTTCTTTGGTCTTCTTGTTCGTGACGCTGACCTTTGGTGCCTGCAGTGGTGATCTGCTCCGTGAGCTCCATTTCCTCTTCTTCTTCGTCTTGTTTCTTCCTAAGACTTGATAGACCCTTGACGATCTTATCAGCATCTGCCTCTAGATTCAGAAAGCTGCCGTCGCTGACATCATCGTCGGAGCTGTCATCGAGCGACTCACGGCCGCCATGGCTCCAGAAATCATCACCTCCCTCATTGGAAGGCATGTAGCCGATTGTTTTCCTTCGATCATCATTGGCATATTCCACAAAATCAAATTTATGGAGCGTCACCTCGGGAGCGAACGAAACCCGTCTTTGATACGGCGTTTTCGCCGGAAGCGGCATGGTGCGGTTTTCCACCTCGCTATTGGACTTGAGAATGCTTTTGGAGGGCCTGGTGTCGTCCATAGCAGGCAGTCTGTCAAAACAGTATAATGAAGCAGTAGTAGTAAACAATCGCGTAGTTTGGGTGTACGGAGCAGGGAAAAATCAAAAAAAAAAATCAAAAAAATAAACGCGGGAGGAACGAGGGGAGGTACGGGCCTACGAGTGCAGACCCGACCCTGGGCCGTGCGCCTACCGCCTCTCCACACTAGGCCTCGGTCAGAGGGCACCACCTCCAGTTAACCGGTGATAAAAGCCAGTGATTTGCTAATATATTTTGCTCGACAATTCTACTTGAATTTGTTTATAAATCCCAGTAAATAAGACGTGAATATAACTCCACTGAAATGGTTGCCGATACAATTGTTTATCATCCTACTTTAACTAAATTAATTACATTTTTAGACACCACGCCCAAAAGGGAGAAGTGCTTCAGATTAGTAGCGTACTTATCGAGGTTTTTATCGTACTACTTGCAAAGACAAGGGTTTTCAGGAGAATTGGTGTCGTTATTCAAGGATTTGAAAGGTCATGTCACGTTCATTAGAAAGGGAATGAGATTCTTAAAGCCTTTGAATCATTTACAAGCTGCTAGCAAAGCCTATGATAATAAATTATCCGATCCAATTTTGTCCTGGACCACGGTGATCAGAAACTTGGGTTACGCCGGATACTTGTCTTTAGACTCCATCACCTGGTTTAAGATGATGAACCTCATTGACAGCAAGAAGTTCTCCACGGTGCCAACTTGGTGCTCGAGATTCTGGTTGATTGCATTGATTGCGGGCGTTATCAACTCCATCAGAACCTACAAGATCAACCATGCCAAATTACAAGAAGAAGATGAAAAAATCGACGTGGATGCCGTCAACGCCAAGTTGTACGCTGCTAAGAGAAAGATTATCTGGGACTTATTGGATATGTTCATTGCTCTTAACTCCTTGGACTGGCTCCATTTCACCGAAGGAGACGTGGGTATGGCCGGTACCATCACTTCCATCATGGGATTACAAGACTTGTGGAAATCCACTTGAGCCCATGGCCTCTACAATTTCTCATAGACGTTGTTCCCTGCCGGGTGATATTTATTATCTGTTGTTTAGGTTGTCCGTATATATTACTAGCTCGAAGTATATGTTTGGCCGTGTTCAAACCCTTTGTAGTATCCGTCCCAGTACCATTTCATACAGAGGTCTCGCACCCGCTGGTCCTGGACGAGTTCCGAAGGAAGTGCTGGATGTTGGTCTGGAGGTTGGTCTGGAGGTTGATGGTCTGGACGTAGTTGATTGGGTTCTTGGTCCATGTGATTTTCGTTATCGTCACTTCCATATCCAGAACCTTCAATATCTCCACCGTGTCTGATCACATCATTTCCCGCTGCCAGAACCTCTCCTTCACCACCGTCACCTTCACTTTCTACGCCTCTTCCTTCTTCCTGGTGTTGCCGATACAATCTTGTCCAGGTAGCCCGTACCTTTTCATCCAAGTTCATAAACGTTTTTTTAGTGAGCGTCTTAACTATGGAGGTTAAGTATGGAAATTCTCATCTCATCGCAATTTTTCACTTTATCATGGCTACTTTGGACGACATAACCCCGGTACGAATCCACATAGGAAACATTTCCCCGAAGCTAGCTGATGACAGCAAGGCGTTTGAGACAAGGCTTTCCAAGTTTGGTACTTTGAAATCCAGTTTGGAGCTTCATACCAAGCCTGTTGGTGATTTTTATTTTGGATTCATCAATATGGAAATGACTTCCAAGCAATATGAAAAACTTCGATCTGCATTCAACGGGATCCTCTACATGGGTCGGAAGCTTACCATCTCCAAGGCCAAAAGCTCGTTTAGCGACTCGTTTACTGCTGATAAGAACAGACCCGATTCTGGCAAGCAAGACCGGATCAAAAGACATAAAATCGCCATGGCCAGATTAGAAAGAATAAAAGACGCTAATACTCGGTACGTGGTCAATTCCATTGACGGAAATAAAGTCTCCAGAACAGCAATAGCGCCCAATGCAAACTCAAGTGGCTACTTGAAGTCTCATCACACTGCTCATGGAATATCAGCCAATACGAAGCAAAGTGCCCCAAGGACAGACTTGAAGGGACTCAAGTCGTATGGGAATCTTACCAGTCCATCGAATCTTACGCTTCAGCAGTATTCAAGAATATCTGGTGGTGGAGAAGTCATTAAGGGCCGTGTTCGAACCTCGAGTAGAATTTCCAAGCACCAGACCCTCCGAATAAATATCAACGGCGAGTTGAAGACTTTTAAAGCATACAAGACAAAACTTTGGGGGTTGGAAAAGAACAAAACAGCCAGCGATTTAACCTGGAAATACGAGAATGGGGTGTGGAAAAGTGGTGATGACCATATTGTTGAACGTGTAGGAAATGTTCCAACTGCTACGCCGGGCGCTCAAGAACCAGAAGACGTGATTGAGGATGAAAAGAAAAAGAACACTTCTGTCTTAGAATCATTGTTTGCCAAATACGATTTTGACAAGCCGGTAGAATTTGAAGAAGAAGATGAGGATGAAGTGAAATATGATGCCAAAGGCCGCAAGACGGTGCAACATTACGACTACGAAGCCATGGGAACAGAAAGACAGGAAAACGAAGAAGATAGTGATAGTGAAGACAACAGCAACGATGAAGAGATGGAGGATGCAGTAGAAGAACAAGAACAGGATAATGGTGGCAATGAGAATGAATATTTCGAAGAGATAGCCCAAGCAAATGTGCAACAAAACAAGATTGATGTTTCCGAAGAAGCAAAGGAAGAAGCGACTGAATCAGAAGACGAGCCCATTCCAACGTTTGGTACCAATGAGACAGAGACATTGCGATCTATCTTCAATCCAAGCGAATCAGAAGGATTTAAACTCGCACTTGACGAAGACGACATCGAGGAAACAGAGATCATCACTGAGCAACAACAAAAGGAATTACTCAAGCAAATCCGAACCAAGCAACGAGAACAAGAAGAGCAACAGCAGTCAACTTTGGCATCGTCTTCTAAAACATTTGGATTATTTTGGACCCACTTTGACTCTCCATTTTTACAGACCCAGTCTCAGCTCAACAGAATCGTAGGCGACCAAAATGTATCATTACCTGGAGAACTGGAGTTATCCGTTGAAGAGTTGGCCCGTGCCAACGATATGGAAGAAAATGCCTACGAACAGTGGTTCTGGAGCAAGAGAGGGGAGTTGATGAGAGAATGTAGAAGAAGAAGAAGAGACACGAGCAGAAGAAAGAAGTCCCGTCCCGTGTAATGGCTGCAAAATTTCTCCATCCACCAACAGTAAATACCACAGCATTTAATTATAGAGAAGTGATCATTCTTGTTTACAGAGAACATATCCCACACAAGTAGCCGTAGACACCCTCTAGGCCCATTTATTTTGAAGTTTCAGTCCCTGTGGGTCAAGCTCTTTGAATCCCTAGGGTTCCAATGGGTTCGTGACCCAAAATTATCATCGCGGCCCTCTACCGGATTCAAATTATTCTTCACCACCATGAGTTCAGAGTCTTCACAAGTGGATGAAAAGCCCCAAGAGCTTCCTCAAATAACATTGAAGAATATTCTCAATGACATTCGGGTTGGGATATTGGCATTGTTCACCGATCCTTTTGTTAATCGTATTGTGGTGCCCATAATTATCGCTTTGGCGTCTATGGTCAGCAAATTTGTGATTCGGTTTATTCCTTATACAGAGATCGATTTCAAGACCTACATGCAACAGATCCAGCTTGTAAACGATGGCGCCCTCGACTATTCTTTAATTGAAGGTGACACGGGCTTGATTGTGTACCCAGCTGGGTTTGTTCAAATTTACCAATGGATCTATAGTCTCACCGATGGAGGCCATAACATCGAATTGGGACAGGCACTTTTCAGCTACTTATTCACGGCTTCCGTGTTGTTGGCATGCGTGGTGTATACTATGGTGCCAGGATTGAAACCATGGCCGTTGTATCTTTTGATTTTGAGTAAACGTCTCTACTCAATTTACGTTCTCCGTCTTTTCAATGATTGTTTCACTACCATCTCTATGATCGGGGTGACACTCTTATTGCAACAGGCTTCTTATTGGAGCAGCACCTTAGGTTCTGGATTCACCTTCTTGCTTACTTTGGTGGCTGCTGATTTGTATAGTCTTGCTATATCCATCAAAATGAATGCCTTGCTTTACTTGCCAGGATTCCTCGTCATCAGCTACTTCTTGGTGGGAGAAAATTTGTTGAAATTCGTGGTGGTGATCTTGGTGATTCCATTCATTCAAGTAATGATTGGCTGGAAGTTCTTGCTTCCCTTTTTCCATGATGAAGAAGCTAGCTACTTACGTTGGACCTACTTAAACCAAGCGTTTAATTTTAAAAGAATGTTCTTGTACGAATGGACAGTCAATTGGAGATTCATTTCTGAGGAATATTTCCTTTCTCCTAAGTTCTCTGCTGCTTTGTTTGTTGGTCATTTATCTCTTTTGCTCGTATTCGTGTTATCCCGTTTTGTCCACCCTAAGGTGACAGGGAAACCATTCTCTCAAGTCATGAAAGATGGTTTACTCAAGCCATTCTCATCTACTATTTCGCCATCAAGCCCTCTTTTGGACTTCGAACTGGGTCCCAAATTAATCCTTTTAATCATGAGCGTAACCAACGTTATTGGAATAATGTTCGCCAGATCGTTACACTATCAATTCCTTTCTTGGTATTGCTGGCAATTACCCTTCTTGATTTATGCCACAGGCATCAACTTTTACTTGGGTATCATTTCCTTCTTTATTCACGAATGGTGCTGGAACGAATTTCCTTCTACAACCACAAGTTCATTGGTATTAATATCTTCTTTGTGCCTTGTGTTGTTTGGTGTATGGAATAACGAAGATATATGGTTTGGTCAAGCACAATCACAGGCTTCAGCTTCAGTCAATTCCAAGGTTTCAACTAATACATCAACGGAAAAGCCAAAAGAAAAAACTCCAGCTAAGAAGCAGAAGAAATCAACTAAAACTAAAAAGTCTGTAAAAGCTTAAAACCTGGTACATAAATTCATACTAATAACTGAACATTACGTGTAACCGCATGATTATTCTTTCTTCGTAGATGGTATTAATACAATATTAGACACAACTATATAATTAACTGGCTTGAGTTTAATCACCTTCTATAGCGTCTACATTACCCCAGTTAAATCCCCCGATTCCATCATTCATTGCACTATCACCAGCGGTTCCTTCCAAGAACAGATTGAAGTCAAAGTCAATATCATCAAGAGCGCCATTACCAGATCCCCCAGTTCCAAAGAATGATTGAGAGTCTGATGACGAGCTGGCTCCTAAGATTTCTGGGAATATGTGCTCCGATTGATTGATGGAAGTCAGAAGAGCACCAACTGTAGAAGATGGAGGTGGCATTGATGAATTAGAGGGTGCATTATTATTGCCATTTTTATTATTACTAGTACCAGTACCAGTAACCAATTTTGATTCTTCGTCTTCCTTTTTAGGCTTAGCAGTAGAATTATCTTTTGAAGCTCGTCTCTTGGCACCATTAGCATTGGTGTTTGCACTTGCCTCATTTGCTTTACCATTAGTCGCCCCATTTGCAGCTTTTTTAGGTGAATCATTAGCATTTTTCCGTTTACGTTTAGATCCATTTCCATTATCATTTTCAGATGCAGGAGTCAATGGGGTAGCATACTCTTTCTTTAACAAGTTACCTGATGGTGCCTGTGCATGTGTGGTGAGAGGGGTTGTATGAGTGGAATTGTTACCAGAACTTGGATTATTAGCAGTACTTGGTTTTCTGCCTCTTTTTGCAGCAGGTTCTTTCTTCACTCGTTTATTAGTTGTTCCTGATGATGGTGAAGGTTTGTTTCCAACCACTGGAGATGGGGCTGGAGATGGTTTTGATGGAATAGCAGGAGTATTACTGGCGGTATTGACTCCTTGAGGTCCAGTTGAATTAGGAGGCAACATACTATTAGGGTTAGTATCACCACCATTTCTGGCGATGTCAAGTCTTTTCTTATTCTGTTTTTCCAATAACATGAGTTGCATTTGATAGTCCTGAAGTGCGTTCATGTTTCTATTAGATGAGGCTGCAGAGGAATCTCCTGAGGGAGCTTGAGCATTTCCTCCAATGGGAGATCCTTGTTGACCTGGCATATTAGGCATTGGAGGACCAGCCATGCCTGGTTGCTGTTGCAGTTGAGGAGGTTGATGAGTCTGCATAAATGGAGCATTGACTGCTTGGGTATTGAACGTCTGCATTCCATTTTGCATATTAGCAGGGCCTCGTAATTGTTGACCAGCAATTCTGGGTCCATTCATTGCTAACGGGGAATTACTAGCACCATCCAATTGTCCTTGATGCTGTTGTTGTTGAGCAGCAACGGCTGCTTGATGACGTAAATTGTTCATTTGGGTCTGAGCATGCTGTTGAATCCGATTTTGTTGTTGTTGCTGTTGGAAGAATTGTTGTTGCAAGCTTCCAGGGCCTCCAGACATATTCATTTGAGATTGTTGTTGAGGGTCCATTATCTGATGAGGTTGTTGTTGCAGTTGTTGCGGTTGTTGCAGTTCTTGTTTCATCATCATTTGCATCATGTATCTCTGTTGTTGTTGAGGGTCAAGTAATGCTAATTGTTGTTGAGATAATTGGGGAGGGATTTGATTACCAACAGGTCCATTAGGCCCTGGATTAGGTTGGCCTACACCAGACAGATTTGGCATTGGGAATTGCATTGATTGTTGATTCTGAGGAGGACGAAATTGAGGTCTTGGGTTGACCCCTAAAACATTCGGTTGAACATTCAAGCCTTGCATTTCTTGTTGTTGTCTTTGTTTCATTGCTTGTAGTTGGTAGTATTGGAAAGCAATGCCCTTTGCATTTGGCGAATTTGGATTTTTGGCTTGAAAGACATCCCAAAACAATTGCCACCATTCGTACAAGAAACCTTGAGGAGAGTCCATGGTCATAGAAATCCCAGGAAGATTATGTTCTTTAGCCGACAGGATGTAAGCCGGGGTCAGGGGATTGTTATTAGGATTGTTAGGGTTGTTTGTAAGTGGAGAATTTTTATTTGAAGAATGATGAGAATTAGAAGCTGGAACCGAGGGAACATCGGCTTCGTTGACAAAACTTCTTGCGGTTTGCGGGAGTCGGCTTTTAATTAAGAAGTCATAAACGTAAGCGTTTAGAAGCTGTTTTGAGTTGGAAGCCAGAGAATCACTTATGGAAGACGATGAATCCAAGGGAGACGGTTTTGATAAACCGTCATTATTGAGGGACCCTGGGGTTCTCTTGTTATGAAGATGCGGAGTACTTTGGTGACTCATGATATTAGATTGAAAGAATAGATTGGATCAAGTTCAATATTGCATCAAAAGAAGGTAATTCAATCCAATGTAAAAGTTCAAAGTCCAATGTATTGTTAAAATGTCACCAATTTAATTTTTAGAAATAACAAAAAAAAACCAACCAAGATAAATGAGAAACGAGAACCGGGTTCGAATTAAAGTATCAAACTCAATCAAATAATAAATTGACTAAGTTCAGTACAACTTACTCACTGAGCTTGAATAGATGGGAATTGTTTCGTTTTATAAACCAATCCCTTTTGTGGTTAAAAGAAATAATTAGCTGGAAAAAATTTAATCAACAGATTTCTCACTATGAGCGAACCACAGGCAAATAAATTTCACGACTAATAACGACTGAGGGGAATAACTGAAAAAGCACCAGCGCCAGATTCGAACTTGGGACTCCTGGTGACACACGAGATATCGTTTAGCTTATCGAGACTTTCCAACTAGTTGCCGGGATGGAGGTTTTGGGCAAATTCGTCGTTGGTTGTTTATGCCCGGCAGGATACCTTGGTGACTCGGCTTTGTGACACAAAAGGCCTGAGGACGGGGGCTGGACATTATGACGGTCGTGCGCGCACCCCTAATGTGCCCGGCCCGGAAAGGGAGGGAGACGTCGTGCGCGCACCGCCGCCTGTCTAGTTTCGGGGTCGGGTCTGCCCTGGTGGTGTAGCGCCTGGGGGTTCGAGTCTGGGCTCAGGAATCCGGCGAGTTAGACAGTGGGCAAGGCTTTGTCCAGTTGAAGCCAATAGACCGGTGCTGGCGACGCTGGGCAGGTGACTGGAGAGACCTTCTGTGGCTGGTGTACCGGGGCCCGGTTGGCGCGGGCACCGCACGACCTGTCCGGTTGATAAGCCTGGACACGACCCATGGTTCCGACTCCATATTCCGTATATTACATATAAACACAAGAACCTAGCTAGAATTAAATAAAATATAATGCTGGGGCACATGGCGAGCTGCTAGTGCCTCTAACGTTGTAAAACTTTTTGTAAAACCTTTTAAATTTTGATCTCGGGGAAAAAACAACCTCATCTCAATACGGGCATGTTGCATCCTCCTCTACCATCATAATGTCAGTAAACGGCTGCTAAAACGCCGACATCCCGTCTACCCCCATACTGGAGTATCCTTCCGGCTTCCAGACGATGTGCTCCAGGTACTCCGGCTCAATGAAATGGCCAGGGAGCCCAAATCTGGGGTCCCATTGACGTCTCCGGCACTAGCCACAAATGGTGAAGGGTGAAACTGATTTGCCGACGTGGTGACGTCCAGAACAAATGGATCAAATACTCCAAGCGTCCGGGCCAGGCTGCTCGAGTATCGATTACTTGTGGGTCTTGAGGGCCTTGTGGATGCTGAATGAATCGAAGAATCGGTGATTATGGCAGCACTCCGGTAATTTTCACTTTTGCGACGGCCGTAGTTTAACGGCTGGTTTTTCGCCTCTATAAGACTGTTTTCTATAAGCTCCACTTGGGCCACAAATGGCTCCAGGACGATCTCCCTCCGGGGGACTTTCATCTCCTTCATAGGCTTTTTACCGACGGTTTTAGGTGGGTTTAAGCAATTGAAAAATTATGGGTCCTTTTTAATCGACGTGCGATCTGGTTACGGGGCCCGGGCCCTGGTCTCGTTGTCGCCGTGGGGCGGGTTCCCACGTGACAGGGGGCCAAATAACAGTCAAACGGCTTTGCAAGGCTCTAAAGAGGTTATGGGATGGGTACATAGTCAAACAGGACGGTTATCGGGAAATGTGGAGATGAAAAATCCACCTTGTGTTGTATGTATGTCATTAAAGCCATGTCGTATGTCGCGTTTAGCGCTTGGAAGCGTGTGCGACATGTTTCATACTGAACAAGACGAATTTTCAGTGTAGAATCAAAGATACGGGTCAAAAAGACCTAAGGGGGTGGAAATACTACAGTGTGTTCTTGGACGTTCAATTGTATTTTGTACATTTGTATTATAAAGTTGTACGGGTAGAATTACACATAGGATTGAATTGTAGGACGCAACAGTCAGTATCGACTAATAGCACAGAACAGTCAGGCTTTGCAAAATGATTACTTCTTGGCCTTTTGCTTGATTTCATCGTCTTTGGTAGCATGGAGCTTGATTTGTATAGGATAATCTGGTCTGTTGGCTTGGTGGCCTTGACTCCAGTCATAACTTAATGCATAAGCGAAAATATTACCAGTATTGTTGAAACAAGTGACAGGAATGGTACAATTGACCAGGGAAAAATTCTTTAACCGTTGCCTGGCATCCTTGTCCCAGAAACAGAAGGTTCCGTCAGATCCAGCAGTACTGAAAGTTCCGTACACTGGATGGAAAGATATGTGATTTAATGAGTAAATATTGAATTCTCCGCTGGTTGAAGACCTTAAACTAGAAGTGTTGTTATTGTTGATTTGCTTTCTATGGCATTTGAAGGAGAACCCGGATTTGCTCTGTTCTGCCTCGTCGATGTATTGGATGGCACATCTACTTTCAATCGATCCAATTGCAAACCCATTTCCTTGAGGATAACAAGCCACGGTTCTAGTTTGCCATTTCAACGGAGACATGGTCGTTTTGAAAATCTGTTGTGGGTTATTAAGATCAATTATAGCAATATGACGTTCGGCACATCCCACCACCAATAATTTTTGAGATGAATCCATGCAATAAACTCTTTCTGGTAACGCCAAAGTAGTAATTGGCTGAGGTGATCTCATATCCCAGTATTTTAAAGTCTTGTCCCACGATCCACTGACCACCACTTGAGTGTTAGTAGGACCACATTCAACGTATCTGACCGATTTGACCGGGGCATCGTGGATTCCGATTTGTTGTGATTGTTGTGACGCCAAATCAAATAACTTAACTTGTTTATCAGCGCCTCCGCTGATGACTCGACTTCCATCCAAAGACCATCTACTTGAAAACACCGGGCCGTCGTGATCAAACATGGCTCTTCCTTGATTGTTCCCGGTGTTGGTGTCAACTTCATATATTCTTACTTTCCTATCCCAAGAAGCTACCGCCAAAAGGTCTTGAGTTGGCGAAAACGACATATCCGAGATGGAATCCTCCGGCGGATTGTTGATGGTGATGTCATTAGCGAGTTCTTGACCCGTTGGAGCCGACGCCGTGGTGGATGTGTTTCGATTTAAAAATGACATCTAAATTATCAAGGTGTAGAAAAGAAGAAATTTCGTGCGCTGGATTCGAACCTCAATAAATTAATTTGGCTACTCCATCTTTTCCACCTGGCAATACAATTGGTGAAAGTCACAGGTACTGGCTGAATTTGTGAGGTCGTGGTAAGGTTCACAGCATTATCTGAACATTTGGCTTCTTTTTGTGTGTCATGGATATCCCTTTAGTGGAATTTGGACGTTCCATCGAGGTTACTCCTGCTACTATTAAACACTATGAAAATAATACATTTATAGACTGGACTACCGAGTCTTCCACCACAAGCAAGCTTACCAACTCAAATAAATGGACGGTAATCGGTGCTACGGCATTGGTGGTGGGGTACTTCACTTCTTTCATTGACTTGTCCTCTGTTTGGTTGAACGATTTGAAGAAAGGTCTTTGTTTCAGTAAATTAGACAAATGGTCGTTATTGGACCCCTATAGAACGTGCCCCAGTGACGATTGGTATAATTGGTCTCAGATACTAGCTGGATCCAAGTCCAAATGGGCTGACCTACTCATTAACTTCCCCATATATCTCAGTTTTGCCGTCATCCTAGGGTTGTTGGCTGCTTATATAACCATAGTCAAGAGTCCACTCAGCAAACAATCAGGTATTCCCGAGATCAAGATCATTATTGCTGGGTTGAACTATGATCTTGACCATTACTTGGGAGTCAAGACCTTGCTCTTCAAAACCATTGGGCTAATTCTTGTCGTTAGTTCCAGTCTTTGGTTGGGAAAAGAAGGTCCTTTGGTGCATATTTCCTGTTGTGTCACGAATTTATTGTACAAGATGGTGTTTTCTTCGCTTGAAGTACACGAGGGGCTTAAGCGTGAACTTCTTAGTGCTTCTGTAGCCACTGGGATTTCCGTCGCCTTCAACTCTCCAATTGGAGGTGTTCTTTTCGTTCTCGAATGTATTCCTAGTTATTTCATGCCGACAAAGATCATGTGGAATTCGTTTGTCAGTTCCACAATTGCCGTTGTGGTAGTTACTGGTTTCACCATCTTTACTCAGGGTGGAAATTTTGTTGAACAAGATTTGTTTCTGGTAAACTTTGGTAACTTCAGTTGGTTGTTTCTTGAAATCATCCCATTCGTGTTCCTTGGTGTGTTAGGTGGTTACTATGGTTATTTTTTTAACCGTTTAAATATTAAATTCATGTCTTCTGAATGGAGATCTATGATCCAACATTATCTCGGAAACAATGCTAAGTACAAGGAAATATTGTTGATTATCGTTATAACGGTGGTTCTCAATTTTCCTTTCGAATTGTCCAGACTTCCCCTTGATGCATATCTAAAAATCTTGTTCACCGATTGCCCTCGTTCTTCCGAAGAACCTACATCGACTAACTTCTTGTGTCAATCTTCCAATTGGATAACCATCATCAAACTCGCGTTCATTGGCGTTCAAGGGTTCTTTCTTTCGGCTTACACATTTGGACTTTCCTTACCTGGAGGGATTCTTATGCCTTCTTTGGTAATAGGGGCTACAACAGGCCGTCTTCTAGGCATAATTTCTCAAACAATTCAAACATCCATCTCCTCCGACTACTTGGCCACATGCACTGAACAATCTTGTCTTGTTTCGCCGTCATCATATGCTGTCGTCGGTGCAGGGGCATTCATGGCAGGGGTTACTAAGCTAACCATGTGTGTTGTTGTGATCCTATTCGAACTTACAGGTGCAATTACTTATGTCTTGCCCATCATGTGTGGAGTCATGACTCTGAAGTTTGTTAACGACCGTTTATGCAATGAAAATATTTATGATACCTGGCTTCAGAAAAATTTCAATCAACAAGATTCCGGAGCTCAGGATCCCCATATAGAATTCAGTGGTGTAAATCAAGGTAAAGGAAATGGACTTTGTGACTTTTCAAATTTAACTAGTAGTGTCAAATCGAAACTACCTGATGTTGCATTAGAGAGAGTCATGGTGTCCATGAATAATGTCAAATGTTTGGAACTTGAAAAGACATATAAGGTGTCACAGCTTCTATCGTACTTGTCTGATGATAACCACGAGGGATATCCACTTATTGAGAGCTACGATTATCCAAAAAGCTGGGGTTACGTTAATAAAAACCAGCTCTACGGAAAATTATTGGATGCCACTGATTCCAATGCTTCTGTGACCTTAGTAGTTGAGGGATTCAATGGTAAAGAAGATGGACTGCTCGATGAAATACAACTAATCTCTGATAAGTCATATGTTATTGTCAATAGATACATGTCTTTATTGATCGTGCTTGAGATGTTTGAAAAGTTGAGCTTAAACTACTTGATCATCAAAGACAATGACATGATGATAGGATTTGTTGATCGCTTTATCTTGTCTCGGTTGATTAACAATAAATTTGCTGATTTAGACGATGAGCTATATGGTGTTGAAGTCACCGACCGGAGTAGCGTGGAGCTAATAACATAATGATTACACAAACACCGAATTAGGATATATCTATAAATCACCAGCATGCATATACTTACCCATAAATACACACAACGTAATGAAAGTCCTAATCTGGGATGTTTCCAGCTCCTTTTGGCATTTGCATGTTCTCTGGCATGGCGATGACGTACGGTGAGCACATCAAAATCTGGATGCAGAGTACGATATTTAATAATAGGAACTCAAGGTCTGCAACTTAACATGCCCCCACCAAAAACAACAATCATCTTTGATACTCCAGTAGATAGTGGAATTGTAGGTATTGATACCCAGTTTTTCACCATCACCAAAACCTTCAAGGGAATTAAATCAATCCCCGATGGGATCCATTTTCTTCATTATGCACAATCACCTTCAGCAGATCTATCAAGCATACGACATGGGTACTGGATTGATTGCCAAGAAGGAGACGTATTAATGCTCAAATGGGATGCTTCAACTGAGAAGTTTGTTCTTGAACATGACTCAACGTATGCTAAATATGATGATATAGTTGGCTCTGCTTATCAGTACATGGTAGAATATCCAGAAGACAGTCAGAAATGGCATAAGCTTGTCAACTACATAGACTTTGAAGTCATTACAGAATACCTTCCATACGACGGCTCTAGTGATGTGATGAGTGAAGAAATCAATACAATGACCTCGTCCAAAGAGGAGAATTTAGTGCTTATAGATGCATTAACAACCAAGGACCCATCCCAGAAGTATTCGGAAGATAGTCGAAATGAAATAAAATATACCATAATACAATTCAAACTCACTAGGCCGGATTCAATTACCCAGGACTCATTAGATAAATCGTGGTACCTACATCAAATATATGGGCATGATATAGAGTTGGTTTTTGCAGAACTACAATTGAGTCTAATAAACTTTGTTATATTGGGGAATTTCTGCTCTGGGCTACAGTGGATTAACTTACTCAAATTGATTCTGAAAAGTTCCCAATTCCTAAAACAGAGTCAATCGTTCACTCTCAAGTTCGTCCAATTATTTGAGAGTCAATTACAGATAGTTCCAGCGGAGTACATTAAAGGCGACGAAGTAATGATGAACTCTATAGACTACAATTCCTACATCAACACAATGGAGAACTTCAGCAAAGATATATTTACAAATGACTATTGGAATGGAGAATGCTGTGGTAGAATGAAATTAGGAGGAGTGATACTTGAAAAATGGAACAATATCAAGATCATTCACAAATTGAAGTTTGGCTTGGATTTGAATGTCATCAAGCCGTCGGTAGTTGAGGATGGTTTTGAAGTATACGATGTTGCAGAACACGATGAGAACGATGAAGATGCTCCAGTTATTGTTGAATGATCACTCCATTGCCGAATCTTGACTTTCAATTGCCTTTTCTCGCCATTGCTGTTTTATTTCAGGACTAAACAGACCCCATTCCTTTGAGATTTCTTTGAAACGGGATCGCTGATCCAAATGCAGTAATTGGGGGGTTCGAATCTTACGAAAATAGTGATAGGTCGACCTCATGTTGATCTGCTTACCAGATTTTGTGGTCGTTTTCATTTGCTTGGCCACCAATTCCTTCGTTTCCATGCTTTCGATATATCGTTGTCTCCAAACTTCTTTCTCGTCTTTTGGTAAAGATCTCCAAGCATCAGAAATAACTTGACGAGCCTCCGTTCCATACTTCTTTAAAAATTCGGGATAATTTACGTTTGTATAAAAGTTCCATGCATTTACATAAGTAGCTCCTCTGGTTTCTCTTCTGGTTTGACGTGTTTTACCTGAGTTTCCTGTAACGGGGTCTCCTTCGGACAATTGACGTCGATAAAGAGCATCGTCTTCTGACTTCAATTTTTCGGCTTTTATTTTGTTCAAAGTCTTTTTAGTGAAATTTGGTTTTTTAGCAGTTTCTGCCCAGCCATCGATGATATTCTGCTTATCTTCTAGAGATTTTGATTCTGCTGAATGCTGCTGAATTAGCGATTCGAGTTGGGCATTAATCCATCCTGGATACTCGAATCGTTTAGGCACCAAAAACCAGCCATACTTGGTGTGACACGCCCGGTAATCAGTAGGCTTGATTTCTTTGATCGAGAGCCATCTGGCACTGTTTTGGAACAAGTTATGGCGTAGTTGGGGCAGGTACTTGGAGAAGAATGCCATTACCGTTGAAGTGAAAAATTGCGCAGGTGCAGCCGTTAAATGGAGATGCCGATGACGTGAGGAACACCCTGGAAACACACCAAACACACCAAACACACACTGAAATCGGGAAAAGTTCCTTTGTTTGATGTCACAAGTTGATGGTTTCGACCGAAAAATCGTTATGGCTATCATTGGCTTTATCTGCCGAAGGGAGGCCACGAGAAAGTTGAAGATGACTTCACATGGTGCCAAAATGAGCCGCAAGCCCCGCGCATGTCTCGGCAGGCATCGGCCTGGATTCCGAGACATTTTAGGTACGTCTAACTGCATCAAAGGAAACCCCTATGAGTGTCTAATAGCGTAAAAGATAGATCCAAGGTGCTGCAGTAAGGTCTGTTAGTGAAATTGCGGTATATCTGTCATTTTTCCCAACTAAACGCTGCCACGAAACGAGTACATCTAGTGCTCTTCCGTGGCTTTGTTCAGATAAGCCAAGCACCAAGTAAATTCTTTGTAGCACCCCCAAATTAACGTGAAATTCCTAGATACTGAAGGAACCGGTTCTAGTCAGCAAAAAGAGTGTGCCTTGTAGATATCGTTTGGATTCCACCATTTCTTACGTGCTTTAGCCCTCCTTGTCTCGTTGAGCCCGAGCCATTTTGGCTGCGAAGAAGGCCTTTTCCTCACGGCGCATCTGCTTATCAGCAGGAACCTGCAGTAACCTCATAGTATAAAATTTTCTCACTTCCTTCTTTTCATAAGGATTGACATATATTTTGATCTTCGTTGTCTTTTGTTGTTTCTGTTGGTGTCAATGCAATCGCCTCTTTTCCCGGCCCTGCAACTAACGGCATCTCCTCAAAACTCCGGTGAAGAACAGTGGGTTCCTCAGCTTCCTGATAATCCCCTTACTCAAACCAGTAGCATCCAGGTGTATGTAATTCCAGCGGAAAAAACGCTTTATGTTCAAGGATTTGAACCTCAAGAATATGCCGAACGGCCTCCTTTGATCTTGAGAGGCTGCTTATACGTCAGAGTGTTGAAACCTTCCAAAATCCGGTCAATTCTGCTCTCTTTCAAAGGACAAAGCAGAACTGAATGGCCCGAAGGTATTCCTCCCAAGAAGAACACCTACGTTGAAATCAACGACGTGATTTCTCATACCTGGCCATTTTACCAACAGGAAAACCCCTCCGTCAACAACGGTGCCAGTTTGGTGAAACCTCTCCCCAAGTCTTCCGATGACCAGGATATCACTCACCTAAGTCTCGCCGATTCCATATCAAGAGCTCAATCACCAGGCCCTTCGAACGAAACCTCCAACGGGGGCTTCTTTGCTCGTAACTTGTCTCCAGCGGCTAATTTTGTCAGACGTGCCACCACATCTCCTTCCATCAACGATTCGTTTTCTGATTTAAGTGCTACTTTAACTGCACCCGATACTGATGCTTCTAAACCAGGCCATTTCGCCGTGGGAGATTATATCTATGATTTCGAGCACGTCATCCATCCTTCAGTACCAGAGACCACCAATGTAACATTTGGATCGACTTACTATTACTTAGAAACGGAAATTGTCCGGGTCGGAACTTTCAAACTGAACCTTACTGCCAGACTTCCAATTGAAATTATAAGAACCCCTTCAGAATCAAGTATGGAAGAAAACGAACCTATAGTGATTACCAGAGACTGGGAAGATCAGCTTCGGTATGACATTGTAGTTGGAGGGAAATCCGTTATCCTTGACACCTACTTGCCTTTGGCGTTCAGATTTGTTCCTTTATACGGTAAGGTCGCTCTTCATAGAATTCGAGTCTACTTCACCGAAAACTTGGAGTACTTTTGTCAGAATAAAAAGGTGCATCGAATGGAACCACCCAGAAAATTCCTCCTTCTTGAACATAAAGCAAAGAAGGGCAAATCATTGCTATCCAAAGCTGGAGGTCTAACCGAAGAAGAACCGGACCTCGAAGAAGAGGAAGTCCTTCCTCGTGAATTGGAATTTCAGCTTTTTGTTCCCAAAGTTCTTAATGATCGCCATGCATACCAGATCCATCCAGACACTTCATATGAAGATATTCAGGCCCATCATTGGATCAAGATTTGTTTAAGAATATCGAAACTTGATCCCGAAAATCCTGAAAAACGGAAGCACTACGAAATCCTGATTGATTCTCCTATTCATATATTATCGGAATCTGCTGCCCACGGTAATACTTTGTTGCCAGCTTACGACAATCACCCGTTCCAAGAACCCTTCTTACCAAAGTATACTCCTACCTCACCACCTCTTACTCCGGGAGTCACACCTATAGAGGCCAGTGCCATATTGTCCAAATTAAACATTAATTCAATTGAGGGTAACTCATTAGACCAAGTGATGAGCAGGCCTCAATCACCCATGAATGATTTCCATCATCTTCACAGTTCTGATAATAATGACGAACCAATTGAACGTGATGGTGATATGCATCTTGAAGCAAACTTGTATCAACCTCGTGAAAATAGCATTGATCCTTTGATACACTCTCCTCAAGCACTTCCTCATCCTGGAACGTTTAGTTCACCATTGACATCACCAATACATGGTCCCTCTATTATACCGCCGCCATTTGGCTCGGATGCAAATGCTGTTGCATTAAACGAACCACCTCCACCGGCTTATGAAGAGGAGGATCCATCTTTATCTCCTTTAAGAATCGATGATATTAACTCCTCCAAACGATCGTCAAATGAAACTCAAAAGCCTGACACATTTGTAACTCCACCTACTCCAGTACAAGAAGTGCCGGTGAAGGACATTTTGAGCCAGCATTTGGCGATGCCAGGACCTCGTGTGCCAGCATCTTCCATGACTGATAATACTATTAAAAATGACGAAGAATTGGGCAATGAGGACAGAGAAGAAGATCGAAAAGAAGAAAGAGAAGGAAAAAAAGAGGAAGAAGAAGAAGAAGATATTGCCGTTGATTACGATGCTTTAAGACCAACCTCACCTCTTAGTGCTTCGCTAGTCATTGGCTCAAGAAGGAATTCCTCGCGTCGCTCATCATTTACATCGTTGACTTCGTCTGATCATAACCCTGTTGAGCAGACCATGCCATTACTTAGTCTGTCCAGTACTTCACTAGTTGCAGGCCCGGCAACGTCTGCTTCAGTGGATAAAAGCAGAAACTCATCAGTTCATTCCCTTCTCCAGGACTATAGTAGACGACCAAGTAATGTTCAAGGTCTTTCTACAAGCATAATGGATATCGTTGATGGTGACCTCTCAAGTGATTATAGAATTAATGGGAATTTGTCACAATTGAGAAATCCTAGAATCAAAAAGCACTATCAGGATAATGAACCGTCTGCTAGAAGTGAAGAATCTAGCCGTACTAGTACTTTGTATGAGAGTGAAATTACGGTAGAGGAATCAGAAAATACAGGAAACAAATCTGACAATAGTGATGTTCCTGGGTTTAAAGTAGGGTATATCATTGAATGAACATTACTGGCCTGATTTTATACATACATAATCATATAATTACGTAAATGAAACTAAACTTTTATTGGTTCATTAGTTTTCGTATCCACAACTTCGTCATTGGATTTTTCAATGTCACCTAACCATTCATAAAGAACTCCAAGGTCACGGGTAGCCAAGTCTTCACGTTCACAAGCCCTGTCGTACCATTTTCTGCTGATATCACCTAGATATAAGAAACGGTTGTTCAATTTGGCACTTTCTGTTGCCAATACCAAATCCTTCCTGGTAAGCTTGGTAACGAAGCCACCCTTGAAGCCGTCATCTGCAGGTAAGGCAAATGACTTGGGGTATACACCTTCAATTGGACAGTTGTCTACGGAAGCCCATGATTTACCGGTAGAAACAGATACTAACTTGGCATACGACTTCAAGTTCAAGTTGAAGGATTTAGCGAGCTGGAACGAATCAGCTACAGCCAAGTTTGTCACGGCTAGTAAGTAGTTATTGGAAAGTTTTGCAGCAAGTCCGGCTCCATGGTTTGATCCACAGGGGAAGATATTGGTACCCATTTTAGAGAGTAAAGTATGTAAAGAAGGTTTGACATCGTCCATACTTGCTCGGGATAACATGAAGGAAAGAGTACCTTTTCTTGCTCCAGCCACTCCTCCGGAAACCGGAGTATCAATAAAGCAGAAATGAGGAATTTCTTTAGCGACGTAATCATGGACTTCGACTGAGGTTGGAATATCGATGGTTGAAGAGTCACAAATGGTGGTTTGAACCCCCGTAATATCAGTAGCCACGTTCTTGTAAGTTTCCACCAACTCCGTGACAACCCCCTTGACGTGTTTTCCTTCCGGCACCATGGTTACTATGAAATCCAATTGGGAATCAACGTCAGTTACAAACGATTTGATGGAAGGTAAAGGATGTACTAAATGTTTGAATTGTGGAGTGATTTCCGTCACGTTTTTAACAAATGACTCCGTAGCTTGTGGAACAGTGTCATAGACATAAAGCTTGTCGTCTGGCTGCAATTTGTTGTAGATATGTCTTGCCATATGCTGGCCCATTTGGCCTAACCCAATAAACCCGTAGTTAACACGAAGGGAAGCGGTGTGAGATAAATGTCTAATAGAAGTTTTCAGGACCCAATTCATGGTAGCAACAGAAGGGATGATGGTATTGACACAAATAAATAACCCGAACCCGAATCGGGGGGACATATCCGTCTATTTATATGAGTTTCCCCACCTGAAATAAAGGCATTTTCCATGGGTATTACAATTTGAGAAATCCGGGGTAATGGAGCCTCGTGTGACGGCCATCTGCACAACACCCGTACAGTCGGTGATCTGGCAGCTATCATGTGAATTAGACAAGCAGCCTGGCTTCCCTTAAGGAATAAGAGGGACGTAAGAGCCAAAAAGTTCTTCAATGAAGTTAATTCCAGCGGTTGAAGCCACGGAACTTAAAGGTAGGATCCCGTTATCGCCCGTGGTGGCCCACTCTTAGGAGTTCTAGGTCCGCTTCTTGACAGCTCAGCCGGACATATGGTCCGTTTCTGCAGCCATGACGGCGGTGACCAGCTCATTGTAATGGAGTTTGTAGTGCCAATCAGCGGTAGTTGACATTCACAATCTCTGGCTGAAACTAGAATAATTTTCCTTGGTTCCAAGATAAGCTTCGGAATATGCCCTCCGGAACAACAGGCGCTAAGATTCCGTTCCCAATGCGGTAATGCCACTGTGATGAAGATTGACAAATTATGATAATTTCATTCCACCAACATGTCTGCTATTTCGTCTCAGAATCCTGAAAAGACCACTTACAACCTCCCCAAACCCCAGGCTGCTTATTATCCGAGCCCAGGATCTCGGATCTATGCTGATAAGTCGCTTTATGAGCAAATTGCCAAAGCGGGAAAGACCAAGGTTGCAACCCATGTATGTAGCCCAAGATCGGGAATCGCTGTGAAAATTCCTGCTAAGTCGATATTCAGAATCAGAACTCCTGAAGGCCCCCAGGTGTGTGACTTGAACATTTGGAATGCTGAGAATCCTCGGGAGAGATTTTGGGCTGCCAGAACAAGACAATTGCATTCTGCTCATGTCTCCACCTATGATCGTCTTTGGTCCAACTTGCCTTACTTAAGACCTTTGGTGACCATCACTGGAGACACCATGCTGGCCAGGCATGATGAATGGGGTGGAAGGGTTCACGATACTTTGGGTACTAGATGTGATCCCTATGTGGATAAGCTCTTAAGTGGAGAAGATAATAATTTCCATTGTCATTCCAACTTGTACCGTGCTATCATGCCCTACGGACTCACTGAATTCGATGTCCATGACGTTTTGAACGTTTTCCAAGTTACTGGATTGAACGAGTATGATCAATACTTCATGGAGCCATGCCCTGCTACTAAAGACGATTATTTCGAACTTTTTGCCGAAATCGACCTCTTGGTAGCGATTAGTGCTTGCCCTGGTGGTGATCTCTCTCAATGGAGTTGGGGTGAAGACAGTGGTGACTTAGACTCGTCTAAGATGTTGGACTGCTGTAGGCCTCTTGCCATTGAAGTCTATAAGCTTGATGATGAGAAAGTCTTGGGCGGTTGGACCCCTCCTCAGCCTGCCAACTACAAAGGTCAACATGGAATGAAACTTCAATCATAATACATTGTTACAGTT
Organism: Metahyphopichia silvanorum; assembly: GCA_030574095.1. Classification (NCBI taxonomy): domain Eukaryota; kingdom Fungi; phylum Ascomycota; class Pichiomycetes; order Serinales; family Debaryomycetaceae; genus Metahyphopichia; species Metahyphopichia silvanorum. Next base: position 311,715 of record JAJMEK010000011.1, on the reverse strand, counting down.
ATCTATAATATTCTATATTGTTTGTGGTTATAGATGGTGCCTTTCTCTTCAGCTAAGGGTGTTCTTACTTTCTATATAGTTCCATCGATGCACTGGCCCACCCAGTCACTGATCATGTCGTTCGTAATAAAACCAGCAATATTGCTACCTTTGTACTTGAAATCTCCTCTGTCAACCATTTCACGAAGAAACTCAAAACTCTCTTCTATCTTATGCCTGGGGATTAACATATCCTCTGAAAACTTAAGGTTGAAATCCTTTAGTATTGCATGTTTGCTCACTACGAAAGTAATGCTGAAACCAAGTTTGTCGTTGGTCAATGTATGCTTGAACTTGGGAGTTCCACCAAACTGCCAGTCCCAGTTTTGGAGTTCTTTCTCAGTTTGTAATATTCTGTCGGGAAGTTCTGTGGTATGATCTATTATTATTTGTTTGACAGATGAAGTATTGGCTTGAATGAAGTCAGAAACACCAAGCAAGTCATCAAGGCTTTCGTCGTCCACCATTTCTGAGGATCCAGTTGGTTCTAGGTTATCTCCATACACCTTTTCAAACTGATCAGACACTAACTGGATGAACTTATCATTGTCAAGTCCGATATTTGTCACTTTCGATTTGACTGATTGAACAGACGTCATGGAGTCCACCACACCCAATTGAGACTCATCTCTCCGAAGAAGCTTTCGTAACACATCCAATCTCAGGTTCAACAACATGGTCCCGTGATGATAAGATCTTCCCTTGGCCAATTTATAGGCAGAACCACTTACCTTATGCTGATCCTGGGTGATAATATCACCCCGATCATTGATTTTAAGAGTGAACCCACAGCACTCACTAGTATTTACAGCATCAACAACCAACTTGGCAAATCCGAACCGGTCGAACCGATTCTTGGTGGTCATGAACGAGAAGTTAACGTTTCCTCCGTCATGGACTACAGTACCTCCTCCAGACCGTCTTCTCACTAGAGGAATCAGAAGAGACGTAAGAAGAGGAAGGTTAATTTCGTGCCATGGGTTTTGGTTTCTTCCAATCACCACACATGGCGAATTTGTATAGAACATGAGTCGGTTGAAGTTAGTACCTTCGTTGTCAGGAATTGGCATGTGGTTGAATACGTAGTCTTCTATGGCAAGATTTCGATATGGGTTTGTGAGTTTGCTGACGAACACCACTGGCTCCTTCAACAAAACATCTTCACGAAGGTTCGTTGTGTGCGTTAGACTCGATTCCTCGGTCTTCATGTCTTTTTTGTCTCCAGGTGAAGGTTTATCATGACTATGGTTATTGTGAACAATGAGACTTGGATCTGGACCTTTATAATGCTGAAAATCCGCCAAATTGAAGTCGTCGTCGTTGGCTCCTTCCAAATCATCCTGAAACGGCACTTGGATGTTTCCCAACCATCGTTTTCTAGCACCAAGCAACGGCTTCAATGGTAATTTCCCATATAATCGAAGCATAATTATGGTTTAAAATGTCATCGCTCGGCCTGAAAAAAAGTCTGTATAGCAGCATCACTTAGGTCCGAAGTATAAGATGGATCGAGAAAATATCATTGAAAAACACCTTTTAACGAGGAGTTACGACTCCAAATCCAAAATTCTGGAGCTTTTGGAGTCAAGGTACTCTTTTTCTGGGCTTCAGCGAAACTCGTTGTTGCTTTTACCGACTGTGGGAGATTCCGGAGATGCTGGGTCTGCTACTGAAACTAAAGCTAAATCAGTAGATTTAACGCTGTCACAGTCCGTAGTTACTTCTGAAAGGAAGCAAACCATACGACAGGAGCTTAGGCTGTATATAAAGACTACTTTGGATAACCAGAGTAAAGTGGTGAAGAAATTGCAAGCATATAATCGCAGTATTCGAGATGATAAGAAGAAGAAACAATTCCCCATATCAAAGCTATTAAACCATTACAAAGTACCTGAGCACGATGATTTCGTACGATTAAACCGGTTGTGGAACGAATACATCAAGGACCTTCTTCCTGGGGGCGACGTTCTCCAGAAATTAAGCACTGCTGATTTCAACGGGTGCAGCATCAGGGTAGAAGAATCGAAAAACCGTCATTTGGTGGGCATAAGCGGAATTGTGGTTTGTGACACCCAGCATCTGTTCATTTTGTGTGTTCCAAGAGCCAGTATTGACGATCCAGAAGCATCACCGGCCCAGAAGGTTGGAGGTCTACGAGTACTTAAGAAGAAAGGCAGTCTTTTTGGCTTTGACGTTGATCTTGAGTCTGGAACTAGACTGTTTACGGTGATAGGGTCCCGGTTCGAGATCCGGTCGGTGGACAGATCCAACAGGAAGTTTAAAAGCCATGATGTAGGCGATATCCTCTGATGGAAGAGTCGTAGCTATACCATATTGACTACATTGTTGAGCTGGGGCTGTTTATTGACAGTTGTGGACCAGCGTTATCAAACATATATACAGGGACTCGGCGAGCCAGTTACTTCATAAGATCTTTCAATTGCATTTGGAGTAACTGGTGACGGTCATCAAGTTTGCTCAAAATCGCTTTAATGTCGTTATTTGTACCATTATTCAAGAGTCCAGACACTTGATTAGCCAACTTATCGTTATCTATTGCTGAATCGGCATCTTTTTCTGTTATTCCTTGCATGCTATCAGCGTCAGAAGATTCGTGGGTTTGTTGAAGGGTTTCCACCACTTTATCGAATTTGCTGTTGAAAATACTGACTTCTCCGTTGATGAAATTGGACAAGTCGTCAAACACCGCTTCTAGTCGAGACTCGCTGAAATCTTCATTTGAATGAGACGACGAGTCGTTGGGTTTTTTAGCCGACAAGTCCCCGAGAACTTGATTTAGCTTGATGAGTTCGTAATAGTTATCATAAATAATTGACTTCTTGGCCAGATCATGCGAATTAAGCTTATTGGTAATGGAGTTTCGAAGCTTTAAAATATCTTCTATGGGGTGTTGTTTGAGGAACTTGTCAATGTCTTCTGGATACGGGGATAATGATGATTCCGATTCTTTTGCTTGTTCTGTTTTGAACAGTTCGTTGGATGCACGGGCTGAAGAATTCTGTTGGATCTTGTAAAAGTCCTGAAGCGCTTTCCGCCGGGACGAAACTTTCCGAGCCGACGGAACTGGTGAAGCAGACGATGCCTTTTCGTCCTTTGGCTTTTTGTATTGCAACGACACCGGTTCGGGGGTACTTGAAGAATCGGTCATGAAGAAATACGTGTTTATCAAGTTAAATTTTATATGGTGCGGATTTGGCTGCGAGTCTACATAATAAAGCTGGTGATGACTACGAATCAAGACATATGGAGCAAGAGAGTTGGCTGAAAAGGGAAATCTGGTCTGATGATGAATTGAAGAACAGTTGGGTTAATTTGGTTGCCGAGAACCGAGTTTTGGCGGAGGGTATCCGCCAATAAAGTGCTTAGAATAGGCAAGAAGGTTGAATTCTGAACGAAACCCGCTAGATTAGATGAATTCATGTGATTCGTGGGCTTGAAAAACTCTGGATATGGTATATTCTAGATATATGATTATACATACTGGACTTGATTGAACGGGGAGGTCAATTCGTCAAATGGTGATGCCTGACAGATGAGATTATTGCAAATATACTTGTATAGGACCGGTTAAATATATGACCAAGCGTCAAAAAAGGATTTGTCATCCTCGTTGACATCGTCTTCTATAACAGTGGAGTAGTCGAAAATGGAGAAAGGAGGGTCTGTAAGCTTTGGACCCACTTGGTCTTTATGCTCGGGCTGTAGATATGCTTTACCGAAACCTGCTTCTACCATACTCTGCCAAGTAGCCATGTATGTGTCGAGAGTGTTTGGAACCAAGTCGATTTTGTCGTCAAATGTCAACACTTCACAAAGCGACCGGATGTCGTTGATGGCGAGGTCTACGTTGGTGATATTCTTGGAACTAATGAACTCCATTATGGAGTCGAGGGTAGGAAACCCGGTATGATTAGCAGGAAATGAAGCTTGGACCAAATTCACGTTGGGCGAAGGAGGTTGGAATGCAGCAGGAAACGTCTTGGTGGCCACAAACCTCCATATGACGGTCAATAACGAATCAATGAACTCGGTATCGAGCTCAGAATCGGTGAACCATGGGCCTCCGGTGACTTCGATGGATGGTTGAAGGTTATAAAGCATATAAATCTTTCTTGTGGGGTGTTTGACACTTTTGATGGACTTGATGTACCGTTGGTTTTCGAGCGACTTAAGACACCGTACCACGATGTGTTGATGAAGATTGGTCTTGGCCTTAATGGTTTTGGTCCAAATACCTTCTCTGCCAGACGCTTCGATGTACGAGTACACCATGGCCTCGTCTTCCGACATGGATGTGATTTTCTTTGCTTCCTGGACGGAGACCGCCTGGAACTTCAAGCTTTCGCCCTGTTTTACAAGCTTGATTAATTTCTGATTGATGAGTTTTTGCACTAGATTTAAAAGCTCGACGGGATCCGAGATATTCATGAGTTTTTGAAGCTCCTGCTGGTCCAAAAACGTGTCCGGATACGACGAGATCATTCTCGTGTGAAGCAACCGGGCCTTGTCGTCGATTTCTGCCATGATGAACGATTTAATCTGGATTCACAAGAAATGAAAAATCTCAATTTGAAAAATGGCCTTGCGATGCGATGGAGGTGATGATTTCGCACCAACATCTTCAAATATCCTCTACTTTCTACCTCTTGGCTGTTTACAATTGAACACCACATCGGTATTTTGGGGTCTAGATGTTCAAGAAGAAGACCGTCAAGGCCTCTGCCAGACGGAAACGGGTTTTTGACGATGACGAGGGTTTTGCAGGACCAGAACCCGCTCATTCTGGGCAACAACCGTCTGCAGCCAAATTAGACGCTGTGGAACCCCAAACCACGGATTCCTCCAAAATAAACAAACTCCGGCGGTTTGAACGTCTTCAGATCCAGGAGCACGTTGATGACGGAGCGGTGGTTGTTGATTCCGAGTCAAAACAACCGCTGGGGTCGTCTTTACCGTCGGATAGTGTCGCAGGGCCTACATTTGAAGTGAGAGAAACTACATTCAGAGACCAGCCGGTCCAAGTCGATTTAAACAACGAATATGGTGACATCGACAACCTTGACGCTGTATCGGAACCCCGGCCTCGGGCTGACTTCGATGACGATGTCGACGACATGGAAATGGTGGAGTATTCGGACCAAGAATTGGCTCCGTCCCAGCGGGCCGGGGTGGACCCAGAGTTGTACGACATGGAGCTCGCCAGCGACGATTCGCCGGGCCCAATGGGCCCAGCTGGGCCCGCGCGCTGGGAGGCCGCACGGGTGCCGTCGGCGGACGAGGTTTTGCACCAGCTAAAAACGTCTATTGTATCACTAGAATCCACTCTACACGATAACCAACAAGAGCTTGATGAGGTCAAGAGTCTGAGGACTCAAGTAATACAGGAGAAACAGCGAATCATTGGCCTGCTTGGGTGATGATTGAGTCGTCCATGGACCGATGACTCAAACTGATTTTACACCGCGCTTAAAAATGGGCGATTTCTCCATTGGTGAATTTTCACCGTACTTGCTTCTGGTTTAACCATGTTATCAATAAAGCGTTACCTTTCCACCCCACGTCACTTTGTCAACACGATTCAGCTTTCGAATACCGAGTTGGAATCGTTGGTGTCCAAGGCTGCTGCTTTCAAGCGTCAGGTCAGATCAGGAAACCCAACTCCATCGGAAATTCACGCAAAACTTCAAGGAAAGTTGGTGGCTCTTCTTTTCTCCAAAAGATCAACCAGAACAAGAATATCCACCGAAGGAGCTGCCTCATACTTTGGCGCCCAACCCATGTTTTTGGGAAGTCAGGATATTCAATTGGGTGTCAATGAGTCCATGTATGATACCACAAAAGTGATCTCATCCATGACCTCGTGTATCTTTGCTAGAGTCAATGCCCATAGCGAAATTGAAGAACTCTGTAAACACTCATCGGTGCCAATCATCAACTCGTTGTGTGATATGTACCATCCTTTGCAGGCCATCGCTGATCTTCTTACTATTAAGGAGGCTTTCAACAACAAAACTAACGGTCTCAAGTTAGCCTGGATTGGTGATGCAAATAATGTGATTCATGACTTGGCTATTAGTTCATTGAAGTCCGGTATCTCGGTATCAGTATCCGTTCCTGAATCCATCACTTTCAATCCATATATTGCCTCTGAAGCTCAGAAAATCGTCGATGCAAATCCTGAAGTGACGTTTGAAATCGTTAATGATCCTTTGAAAGCAATCAATAATAGTAATATCATTGTGACTGATACCTGGATCTCTATGGGGCAAGAAGCAGAAAAAGTCGCCAAGTTGAAACAATTTGAAGGTTACCAAATCAATCAAAATATGATTACACAGGGCGGAGCTGCCTCGAATTGGAAATTCATGCATTGTTTACCAAGACACCCTGAAGAAGTTGCTGACGATGTATTTTATTCGGAAAATTCGTTGGTTTTTGAAGAAGCTGAAAACAGACTTTACGCAGCCATGGCTGTTATTGACGGCTTTGTCATTAACAAGGGTGACTTAACCCAATAATGAGTATAACACTACTTCGGTCTATGTAATCTAATAAAACTTTAAGAAATCACCTTTACACTCATAAGTCATTATTGTAGCTATGCCAAGGAAACGAATAGCTTTCCTTTTGAGTAATTTACCTAGAAGCTTATTTGTGTATAAATAGGCGTTGTTAAGATCTCTTTTGACTCTACGTATGTATCCAATCATCATAGCAAGTACAATCACTACACCAAAATGTGTCTTCTTTTCTGCAGAGCTTTCTCTTTCTCTTTTTCTTGTGCCATACTTTCTTGGTATAGTGGCCCTGATATTTTTAAATATGTCGTGGCATCTCATTGAGTCGAGCTCCACCTTTTTTTGCTCCACACAGATTACCGTTTCCACATACCCAAAAATAACCCATGCCAATGGGATAATATCCACATTGTACTCTCCAAGGCTGGGGTCTAAGACCTACGTTAATACTGGCTTCCTGTAGTTTAGTTGAGTTTCAGGAGTTTGTGATTTTATTGGCTGCAAATCGCACCCCAACATAGATAGTTGAAGCTTATAAGCCCCCACCCCAATTTTTGAAACATCCCAGCTCTATTCAAACATTGTCTTTATATGAACTAAGAAGCATGCCCCTTCCATAATTATGCTATGGAATTGCTACAATTTAATTGTGTCATAACGCTTCCACGGTTGTGGCATTCTCCCGGCGGCTGCTCGTCTTCCCAAATAGGAAATTAAAGTAAGCGCCATTATATAAAGGGGGATTGATCTCCCGAGATTTATAAATGGTGAATTTCCAAGCAATTGAATTTTCTTTTTAATTATTTTCAAACAATTGATTAATTATGACTGTCGTATACGTTTCTGGAGCTACTGGATTTATTGCTCAACATGTGGTTAAAGTATTACTTGACAAAGGATACACCGTAATTGGTAGTGTTAGATCTGCTAGCAAAGGAGATTCTCTTTCCAAGTTATTAGACACCAACAAGTTCCTGTATGAAATTGTCGAAGACATTGCCAAAGAAGGAGCTTTTGATGAAAGTTTAAAGAAACACCCTGAAATTGAGGTGTTTTTACATACTGCTAGTCCCTTCCATTTCAAAGCTGTTGATGTTGAAAAAGAATTGTTAGATCCTGCAGTAAATGGAACCAAAAATGCCTTGAAAGCCATTACTACATATGGAACTAACATCAAAAAGGTGGTGGTTACTTCTTCTGTTGCTGCTGTTACCACTGCAGGTACCGACTTCAACCCAGATCTCACATTCACTGAAGACTCATGGAATGCAATCACTTGGGAAGAAGCTAAAAAGGATCCAAGAAATGGATACAGAGGATCAAAGAAGTTCGCTGAATTAGCTGCTTGGGACTTCGTCAAAGAAAATGATGTTAAATTTGACATCAACTTTATCAATCCAAGTTTTGTGTTTGGACCTCAAGTTTTCCTGTCTTCCGTCAAAGATGAATTGAATACGTCATCTGAAGTTTTGAATGCTACCATTAAATTGACCCCTGATAGCGAGATTCCTGCTACTGCTGGAGGTTTCATTGATGTAAGAGACGTTGCTAAGGCTCACGTAGTTGCCTTTGAAAAGGAAGGCTTGAAAAATCAAAGATTGATTCTTAATGCCGGAAGATTCAACACTCAAGATATTTTGGATATTTTAAATCAAGAAATCCCTGAACTCAAAGGTAAGATCCCAGTCGGAAAACCAGGATCTGGAAAAGAAGTGAAGTGGAGTACCATTGACAACTCTAAAACCATTGACATCTTAGGTTTCAAATTCATTGACTTAAAGCAAACCGTTTTGGACTCTGTCAACCAAATTCTTGAATCACGTAAATAAGTGTCTCCCTGGATGTTGCCCAAAATATTGGGGATACCTCAAGTTAGCCTCCAATAAATGTTTCTTAAACAATTTAAAACGTAGATCGCTTTCACCGGAAATTAACCGGATGAATGAAGTAAGCAATTATATACCAGTATTTAGAATTGCCATTGCTGTTGTGATTCGACTCACCTGTCTTTATTGTGCATTTGAAACTATAGATTTTTTGAAAATTTCCATCTGAAGACTACCACTATGGTTTTCAACAAAGCTTACAATATTTTCGTCACAAACTGATTCACGTGGTGTCCCCTTACTTTGCAGGAACGTCAGTTTTACTCGTCGACACTTCGATTTTCCTGCCCGTTTTCCATTATTTTGCATTCTTTGACACAAAACTACATATTTGTGCAGCAATCAGCGATATTTCCCGATTAGGCACACAAATCTATTTTTGATTATCATATGAATACTGTTGTTGTCAAAAACCAAAATATCAAACGTTTCCACAGAACCAGTTATGTGAGTCGGCCTTTTCTATTTGCAATCCAAACAAGACGACTATACTGGAATGGGCTATGGATGGACGTAAGCTGGCGAAACATAAAATTCCGGTGCAAAGTAAATCCGCAGCACAATATTTGTTGCACTGGGTAATTTGGAAAAGTGATCGAGATTGATTTCAATGGAAGGGGACGATGATAAAAGATCTTCATGTCTACAGGTCAGGCTTCCCAAATGTTGAAGCAACTCAATCAAATTATACGAGATACGTGATCTTGATACTCAAGAATGCACAAATGTGTCAAAACGTCATCTCATCGCGAGATACTCGAATTTTGTTTCCTTATTCTCTATGAACTTGAGGTCTCGACATGTCTATTTCTTTCTGGAAGTAGCCTCTGTAAACTGTAAATCCATTCCGGTAACTTAAGGCTCACACCAAGCCCTGGGAAACGTGGTTGATCCTCTTTAAGCCAAAAAAACATATTTGCAGTCGCAGCAATACTCGGTTTCGAGCCATGAAGTCAAATTCTTCCGAAGGTTCAGGTACAGCCACCAACAGCAATGACGACCTTTACCAAATACCCTTTAGAGTAAAACTGTGCTCTTGATGGGTATTTCAGGTTAATATCGTTGTTTTTAGTTTGTAGAGTTGTTTTTTTTTCTTAGCTTCACTATCTCTTATACTTAATGATCACCAAACTTCCTATTTCTAGGCTCTCGTTATCGAAGAGACGAACTCAATACTCTATAGTTGGAGTGCTCATCCTAGTCTCATTATTATCTTTAGGAAACTTCACCAATGTTCACGAGTCGTTAGTTGAGAAAATCAACTATAAGTATAGCTATTCTTATTCATCACCCACAGAAGCATTTCTTAGTAAAAGTAGCCGGTTGGATGATAAGCTTCTTAATGTGATCTTTCCCAGAGATTTCGATTTCAGCAATAAAGACGACTTGCATAGCTACTATAGACATTATTTTAATGATAATTATGACGGTAACAAAACGGAAATCGTGAAGTATACTGGAAGCAAACATGCTCTCACTGAAACCGTTGAAACTATGAAGTACAAACCACATAGTCTTTCAATGTATGACGGGGATATTAATCTTAATTCTGACTTGAATCAATGTGGTGAGATTCAGAAACCTATGGATGTCAATATCACGAAATACACTCGTTTCGATGATGGTTTGGAAGGCATGGTGAAGGTGCTCATTCATCAACTCAACCATGATGATTCCATGAAAGAACTAGGGCTGTTTTTCAAGAAAGACCTTGAAGGCCAATTAAAGCTGAAACTGTGTAACAAACATTGGTTTAAATTTGCAGGAACTTCTGTATGGTTAGAGCAGTACGGTGTTCATTTGATGATATCAAGAGCACTTTACAGTTCAGTTGGATATAAAAAGGCACCAAATTTAAGTTTAACTTATGCTCAAGTATTTGACGAAGAATGGAATGAATTAAAGAACTTGGAATTAGTCATTCCTACTAAAAATCCCATGGATAGTGAAGAAACGGTATACAAGAACATGAAGTTTCCTCAGTTTCTTCCTATTCCATTTTACCATGATGCCAAATATCAAACGAAACGATTCTACGGACCAGAAGATCCAAGAATCATGATGATTCGAAATGAGAATGGGTTAGAAGAACCTCTTATCATCTATAATGCCTACCACCGGAAACTTGACAATCAAATTAGTGTTGATGAACAGCATATGAATGTTACTTTCAACTACTACCGTTCGATGTTCATGAGCTGGCCTTTTAGGTTTCAAATGGGTAAGGTTAATGTTGATGGTTTATCTAATCCAAAATATGATGGTAATATCTACAATAAAGCGGTGGAGTTAAGAAGAGCCAATAGTAAACGGTTGGAAGTCCAAAAGAATTGGACCCCATTCGTCAGTCTTACGGAAAGAAACGATGGATACGACGATCACATCTACTTCATTTATCGCTGGTCAAACCTTGAAGTTTTGAAATGTTCATTGACTAAATTTACTTCTTATGGAGAATCCATGTGTGATTTTGAATACAAAAGAAGTCCCAAGCTAGATCAAAATACTGATGTTGGTCCTTTAAGAGGAGGTACAGAAATGATAAGTTTGCATGATCTATTACCTTCTTCTGTGAGACAAAATAATGGTTTAGAACATGAAACATGGATTGGCTTTGCAAGAGCCCATATTAAAGCTTGTGGTTGCGGAAAGGATATGTATAGACCCAACTTGGCAGTTTTAACCAGAGAAAATGGGGCATTTAAGATCAGTCAATTGAGTTCTTTCATCTCTTTCGGCATTCCTGTTGACGGGTGGAGTGATCCTAATATTCAATGTGGGCCTAAAGATCCAAGTGCATTAATCCCCAATGGAATTTCATCATGGGTAGTGAAAGAAAAGAACAAAAAAGATTTTGAAGATACATTGACCTTATCGCTAAGTGTCGCAGATGCATCGGTTCATACAATTCATATAAAGAATATCTTGAAGAATCTTTATGCCAAAACAACTTTCGATCAATACAACACCACCGTTGGATATACAGATGATGTCGTTGATTGTTCATTAAAGGAATCTGTTGGCTTTTGTGCTGCTTATGGGCAAGAACAAAGACTCATGGGAAAAACCCATCCATAGAGCACAGACCGTAGTTCATCCACAGAGAAGTTCTTACAATGTGGGTCGAACATTTATAGAATCAATAGACAGAGAAATACGAGACAATTAAGCTTATGATTGTATAGATTTCCTATTACGGATATCATAACCGACTCACTTCTTTTCCCCTGCGTCACTTTATCGCGTGATATTAAGATGGTTCTGATTCTGATTATACACGTGCTTGTTTGATTCCAATGGGCAAAACTTGCTCTGGAAATATCGTTATATTTGACAGATGTCTATTCAACGGTGATGACGGGTCTCTCAACGAGTCCTTGGTGCTGCTTATTGCCTTTTTAGCGCTTGTTTCGGTATCATTATTTGGTGCGTACCAAGTATTGAGCGTCATTTTCAATAAGTCGATTCGACACTGGCATGGGAACGGTTTAAAGTCCTTGGTTCACTCTTTCAAGATTATACTAATAGGGTCACAAACTCTTATTTGGGGTCTATCTTCATTTCCTACCTATTTCCGCTGGTTTAATGTCTTGAGCTTGTTGCTCATCATGATTCCTTTGCATTTGATCGAGCCTTGCAAATCGATTCACCAGCTTGCTTCTGGATTACTTTTCTGGAGCTTTAGTGGGCTCCTTATGGTGGTGGTTTCTATTCAAGATACCTTGTCTGAGCATAAGATCCTCAACTTCTCAGGAGGGTTGTTTGGACTATGGCTTGAATATGTCCTGGTATTAATCATTTGCGTCATCTTAATGCTCCACACTTGGGGATGGTCACCGACTCCTGAATTGGTAGATTATTATGCGTTGAATGGATGGGAAATACGAACAGAAAGAAACATTTTCAGTCATTTAGTGTTTCAATGGATTCACCCTGTGATCAAATCAGCATTTTTCAACCAAGTTCTTCTGGTGTCAGAAATGCCTGCACCTCCATCAAATTCTTTGAGTAAAAATACATTTTCCCGACTTCAGAAACGGTGGGAGAAGTCTAATTCCTCTTCTCTTTTTGTATCTGTGATATGGGAGTTTAAAGAGTCTTTGCTAATTGGAACTGTTTATGATATTGCTAAAAGTCTCATTGCTGTAACTCAACCTTTTGCGCTTCAGAAATTGATCAGGTACTTTGAATTAGATTCTTCAGAGAGAGACCCAATCACTGTTTCATACTTTTATGGTATCGTTATATTCCTGATTTCTATTGCTGGAACTTTAGTCTCAAACCAAGCAACTAGTTTTCAGAGAAGGGCCGGTTTCATAATTCAGTCCGCTTTGACATCCATGATTTATCATAAGTCCATAAATCTTCAATATTCCCAATATGATCAAGGTAAAATCCTTAGCCTTGTATCGATTGACGTGACCTTAGCTAAAAATTGTATTGAAAGCATTCAAAATTTCATTCATGTTATTGTTCAGCTTTGCTTATGTTTCTTCCCTCTATACGCTTTTCTTGGAAAAGGTTTATATGGGGTTCTTGTCTCATTAATTATTCTAATTCCGCTTGTTCTGATGATAGAATTGTCTATTATGTCTATTTTTTCTAAATACGTGCTTCATCGTGATGACAGAATCAGTATTACAACCCAGTTAATCAGTCTTATAAAAGCAATAAAATTACACGGATGGGAAACCCTATTAGCTCAAAATATTGAATCAATTCGTTTTACCAAAGAGTTGAGGAGCTCCAGGAAAATTGGTATCATTTATTCCTTTCTGAAGTTCTTGTGGTCAACCATCCCCTTTTTCATGATAGCAAGTGGGTTTGCATCATTTAACTTCATTTATAAACAGCTGAAGTTAACACCAGATATAATCTTTCCTACCCTATCATTATTAAGCTCTATTTCACCACCCATAAGTAAATTACCTCAATTGATGATCTATACCATTAAGGCTCATGAAGCTTTTATAAGGCTTGGAGAATTTTTTTCACTTCCTGAGTTTAAAGCTATAGAGTGTTGTCATAGCTCCAATAAAATTATCAGCTTGCATTCTCCAAATGTCCAGCTAGAAATAGAAGAAGGAGATCTTGTTGAATTAGATTCAAGCGCATTAGAACTATTGGTCCTGTCTGTATTAGGTGGAACTCCCAGAGAAGGCCAAGTTGAAATGAACGGAACTTTAGCATACTGTCCTTTGGTTCCCTTTATTTTGAACTCTTCGATACGGCAAAATATTCTTTTTGGATCCAAATTTGATAGAAATCTCTATCAAAAAGTGGTAGATACCTGTAGGTTACAGCTGTGTTTCGATATTATCCCCAAAGGGGATTTTGCAGTCGTTGGTGATCGTGGGGTTTCTCTTTCTGATGGTCAAAAGGTTAGAATTTCTTGGGCTAGAGCATTGTACTCAAGATCTGATATTTACCTTTTTGAAGGATCAATTCCAGATGTTGAAAGATGGATGAGTCCCGGTGGATTATTGGAGAATAAGACTGTTTTATGTGCTTCTAGTATAAACTCGAGGGAAGATGACCAGGTTTCCATTTCTCTTTATCCTGTGATTCTGACAGGTCCAGGATCATACACTTCAAGTATATCTGATGTGGAAAACGATGCTTACGGTGTTGAAGCTGTCCTTTTAAGGGATGCCATGATGTCTAAAAGGAGTTTATCATCTTTAAATCATGATTATGAGCTGAACGATCAGCTTTTAGTCGAAACCCTCAAGCGGGGCATTTTTAAAGCAGAGAAAGCGTCTAAAGGGGTTGTTGATCGAAGTGTTATTTGGAAGTATTTAAGGGCATGTGGGTTGGGTCATTTTTCGATCTATTTAATTCTTATAATGATCGCAGTGACAGTAGCTACAATCAGAAATTACTCTCTAACTTACTTCTCATCTGATCAGGATGCTTTTCGAAGAGATGACTTGGTCCTTTTTTATCTTAGTTTAGGACTTTTAGAATGTGTGTTTACATTTTTTTCTTCTTATGAGATATGGACGTATTGTATGATAAAAGCTTCTTCAATACTTCATTCTCAAATGTTGAAGTCAGTATTACAGACATCTATGCTGTTTTTTGAAAACACTCCTAGTGGTCGGATTCTCAACCGGTTCACTGTTGATATGCGGTCAATTGATAATATTATTCCTTTGGAGTTGAGTGAATATATTGGACATGTAATGTATTTGGTTGCAATTTTCTTCATCATTGTTATAAATATGCCCCAAATGTTCCCAATATTGTTCATTCTCACCATCATTTACAATCTATTAAGGAGCTATTTTACACCTACTGTCAGAGAAGTTCAAAGATTAGACTGTTTACTAAGTAGTCCATTATTTTCCCATTTACAGGAATCATTTAGAGGAATTCAAACTATTCGTGGATACCATCAAGTAGAAAGATTTACGAATAAAAATGGTAAGAACGTGGACTATTTGATTGCAGGTGAACTAGCGAATTCAGCTGCCAATAGGTGGTTGTCCATACGATTGGATTTGATCTCGGCAACTGTTCTTTTTTCATGTATAGTATTTGCCATAAATTCCCCTATATCCACCAAGATGATTGGGTTGATTATAGCTTATGCCTTGATGACCACTGATACTTTAGACTGTATGGTAACTAGTGGAGCTAATTTGGAAGCTCAATTTGTTGCACTAGAGAGAATTCTTGAATACTCGAATTTGCAGCCGGAATCAACGAATCTCCAGGCCCCGATCCCGTTACCTCCTTTATGGCCATCAAAAGGAAGGATAGAGTTCATCGACTTTAGCTGCAAGTATCCCAATGGAAATAAGCCAGTTCTATTGAACTTAAATTTTGAGATTAAAGCCGGGGAACTTGTCAAATTGACAGGTGCAATAGGACTGGGGAAGTCAACCATGATGATGTCTATATTTCGATTAGTGGATCCAATATTTGGAGCTATCGAAATAGATGGGTATGATATTTCACAAGCTGAATTACAAGAATTAAGAAGCAGAATCATGTTTATTCTGACCATAATGAATGTTCCCATGGTTACTTTTAGACAGTACCTTGATCCGGAGCTTAAACATAAAGCAAATACGGTGAAAGAAGTCATGGAGAGGTTTGGAATGTGCCAAGATCTAGAGGAAGTTGTTGGAAGTGACGATGAAGTACATCGAAAGCTTCAAATTGCACGTGCGGTTCTTGAAGAGTCGAACTTGTTGCTTGTGGATGGGTGTGAATTAATAGAAGATATTCGAAAAGAGTTTCCGAAGGCGACTATATTGGTTAATTGCACCTGTGACAATGATGTTATGGCGTGGGACAAGATCATAGTACTTGAAAGCGGACAATTGCACCAAATTACCGATTATACGGGCAAGCATTGAAATTTGACAAAGGAGGCTGCAAGATAATTCATTGTGCAGATATGTAGAGAGAAAGTTAATTAACAGCATTTTACGGTTTTTAGAGAATACGGAACCCATATGGGCGGGAGATATTGCATTGCACGAGTGTTTGTAGCAATGGTTGTAGACTAGAGGTTGTAGTACCAGCATTGATATCTACAGAACACAGAGGCTCGGTCATTTGCGTCGTACAAGTAGAAGCAAAACAGACAAGAATGCTCAACCTCTGCTATGCCAGATGCATTCCAGGGCCTTGCCCCACCATCTGCCATATATTATGAAATATTGCAGGCCGGAAGTTTGTATGTTCCGCTGGATTGGCGACGGTTAAACTTTAGTTTATGCATGTACAGATTTCAAAGCAGAACCGGCAATATCAACGGACGCATCCGCCGATAAACGCCAGACTCACGGCCAAAGCTTCACGAACCACCATACAAGCGGATTTTCAAGCTCCAATCATCCTTCCCTACGGTTGCACTGGTTTTCTTCCCGTAACCTCTAGGTAATGTGGCATTCTCCGGATTAACGTTGCAGATTTTGCAGCCATCGGCGGGCGCCGGCACGACCTCATCTCCGGCGGCCCAGCACTGGAAAATCCGCCGGTCCTACTAGCCACAACCACTCTTCCACTTCCCACAACGCCAATTCCAGGGCCAACCAAAGGTTTCGTTCCCGCTGACCGTCACCACCGTCATGGTGCCAAAGCCAGCTGCAGTTGTTCCGGGCCAGGGTTTTTCCGGTGAAAATTTTGTCCCCGGTGATATCCGCAGACCATGCAAGAATGTCGCCTCAGCTTATCAGGGAGCGGCCCTTATTTAAATACGACAATAGGAGCCGTTTTTCCAGAGGGAGAAATCTGGACTTCTTTTTTTCTTTTGGCTACTTCTTTTCATCTTCTTTTCTTTTGTTCCCATTGGTTTGTGATTATTGAAATTAATTAATTGCAGACTACAGACTTCTTGTTATTCGATCGTTAATCCCACCCGATGTATTCCTACGAGGCCAGTTCCAGACGTCGAATTGTCCAATGTGCCTGTGCCATCTTCTGGTGCCTTTTCTCAGGAGGCCCCATCTTTGGTTTTGCAGCTCTTAAACCGGTGTTGGTCAGAGAACACATTTATGAAAAGGTGTGCCAGATGTCGTCCACCACCTCCATTCCTTCGTCGTTGGTGATGAATCCCGACACCTTTGGCTCGTTGACGTCCAAGCTTTTGGCAGGGTATGTTAACGTGAGCGAGGTGGAAAATGACGGGGTGGCTAAATGTACCAATCAAGACCTTAAATTGAACTTGATGTTCACGGTAGGTGCTGTGTTGACCAATGTGTCTGCTCTTGTCATTGGAAGATTGTTGGATATTTATGGGCCAAGGTTCTGTGGATTGGTTGGAGCTTTCTTCCTTTACTTGGCATGTTTTATCTTCATGTTTGCTGAATCCATTGAAAACTCCTCTTATGCAAGCTTTTTCGATCCTTATCTTATTGGTTATGGGTCTATGGCTTTAGGGGGTCCATTTGCGTACATTTCTTCATTCCAGTTGTCCAATTCGTTCCCCAAAAAAAGTGGTACTATTCTTGCTTTATTGACGGGGGCCTTTGATGCTTCATCCGCCGTGTTTTTGTTCTACAGAATCATTTACTTGAAATCAGGTGGCTCCTTCACTTTAGATAGATTTTTCAAGATTTACTTGCTTATTCCTGTGTTCATCACCGTGGTGCAAGTTCTTATCATGCCCAATGATTCTTACAAAACTCCTGTTGAAACTACTTTATGCATCAATGACCACAATCCAGAACAAGACGGTGCTAATTCCAATGCTACCGAAACCGACGCTTTATTGGCTCCTTCTGCAAGCCCATCTCGTAGAAGAGATTCAATTGGTGATGCTTTGAAACAACCTTATGCCGAAGAAGGTGAAGCTAGCTTAGTTGCACATTCTGGTGGTATTTTCGGTATCTTACATGGGTACTCTTCTCAATACCAAATGAAGTCTCCTTGGTTCTATCTCATGTGCTTATTTGCTACCATTCAAATGTTGAGATTGAATTACTTTGTCGCAACCATTAACACCCAATATACCTATTTATTCCATTCAATACCTTTGGCTGAAAAACTTACCAAAATCTTTGATGTTGCCTTACCATTAGGAGGTATTATTTCCATTCCATTTGTTGGATTATTCTTGGATAATTATTCAACTTTTGTGGTATTAAGTGCATTATTAGGTATTTCCGTTTTGATTGGTATATTACAATTGATCGGAGCTTTTTCGTGTGGTTTATTAACTGTTTGTTTATTTGTCGCCTATAGACCATTCTTTTATACATCCATTTCAGACTACTGTGCCAAAGTATTTGGATTTGATACTTTTGGTACCGTTTACGGGGCAATTATTTGTTTCTCGGGTGTATTCAACTTCACCCAAAGTTTCTTGGACAAAATCACACACACCAAGTTCAACATGAACCCAACTCCAATTAATATCATTTTACTTGTACTTACCATTATAATTGGAACGGTTACATTGGCTTACGTTAGATATCAAGCAAAAGCTTACAACGCAAAAAAGACTTCACAAACTGTTGTTTGAGGCAGTATCAGACGAGAACAATATGAAAGCTCACGACTTAATAAATACTAGTGATGATAAAGATGTAGACACTGTAGCACCAACAAAGCGATGACTTGAAAACATAATCTGGTATTTTCAGTTGTTAATCGTGAAAAATATCAGATTATTGAGGAATTTGCAGCAAATGCACAAAAGTGAAAAAAACAATGCAGTCTGCAACCCATTCGTACTACCACCACAGACATATTTTCAAGCTTCTTCACATGGCACATCAAAGTGTATACAATCTTAACAGTCCAAACCACAGTTGTAGCAGCTTTTATTGTATTTGTAGGTTATAGATAACGATCACGTGACCATAACTTGCAACCCGAATACCCTGTTCCAAGGGCCTGCTAAGCACCAAACTGCCGGATGACTGCCATCTGGAACGGCTTCAGAAGCCACTATCATCAAGTCTTTGAGCTGGGCACCTGTTTTGCCTATTCTTTTGTCTTGTGGTGGAAAATCGTCATGATTTCATGTCTTACGCACTAGACGAGCACAGAAATTACTATCTACTACAACTTCTAGCATCTTTAAAATCACGTACGAAGAGTATTCATGATACAGAATTTAGACGGCCCCGTCGGAGGACTCGGTTCGGTTCTTGACACTCCAAATGAACAATATAGAGCTTCCTCGAGAATCGCCCGAGTCCAGGTGATAGTAGCGCTAATACTTGGGCTCAGCGCCTTTATGATATTTTCCATACTACGAATTCGGTATCCCAAGATATACGTAGCCAATTTCAACAATTCCAATTACAACTACGTCCACAGTTTGAGTCGTCAGAACCTTCCCCGGCTCCCAGCCAAGTCATTGTTCGGATGGATTCCGGTGCTTTTCAACATCAACGAGCAACAAGTTCTAGACCATGCTGGATTGGATGCGGCTGTATTTCTAGGGTTCTTCAAAATGTGTATCACGGTGTTGACCATATGTGTGATCTTTGCTATTACGGTGATCTCTCCTATCCGGTACAAGTACACGGGGAAAGTGGACTTGCCTGATGAAGGAGATGACGGGAATTCTACGGCTTTGCTACGGTCATTTATAGGCATTCTGAGGGCATCGAACCTGGTACCGGTAGACGGCATTGAACACGGCAGGGAAACGTACGAGCCGTTTTTGTGGATGTATACGGTGTTCACATACGTGTTTACGTTCATCATAGCTTTCTTTCTATTCCGCCAGACGGTCAAGATCATTGACATGAGACAAAGCTATCTCGGGAAACAGAACTCAATCACCGACAGAACCATAAAAATCTCGGGAATTCCTCCCGTACTTCGTGACGAAGACGACTTAAAACGTCATATCAACAGTTTGGGGATTGGAGAGGTTGATTCTGTGGTAGTGGTGAAGGAATGGAATGCTTTGAATGCGTTATTCAATAAGCGGAAGAAGCTACTTCGGAAAGCCGAAGTCTACTGGGTGGAATACTTCAATACAAATGGTATCAAAAACAAGCACGATTTACTCCAATCATCTCTTCATCCCAATGTTGGTGACCTGTTCAATATGAACCGGCCTCCTATGGAAAATATTATATCCCCAGAAACCGCTTTTTCTGATGAATCTGCTATTGTTGATGATTTGGCTCTTGATGAATCCACTACTCGTCGCTCGAGTATTATAGACCAAATCACAGACCATATCGAACATGAATTACCTGATGATTCATCCGGGCATTTACCGTTGCTCAACGACGAGCTATTCAAAAGGCCAAAAATCCGTAAAGGTTTATGGGGGTTATTCGGTCCAAAAATCGATGCTATTAATTATTGCACCGAACAGTTGGAATTGATTGATAATGAAATTAGAAGAGCAAGACAACGTGTCTATCCCGCCAGCTCAACCGCTTTTGTTACAATGAAGTCGGTTGCTCAAGCTCAAATGATTGCTCAAGCAGTCTTGGATCCCAAGATTAATCATTTAATCACCACGTTGGCTCCTGCCCCTCATGATATAATTTGGCAGAACTTATGCTTGACAAGACGAGAAAGAAATACCCGAATCTTCATGGTAACACTTTTCATTCTTTTATTGAGTGTTCTTTTGATATATCCCGTGCGGTTCTTAACCAATTTCTTAAATGTGAAGTCTATTTCCAAGGTATGGCCAAGACTAGGAGAATTCTTAAAAGCAAACAAAAAAGCTCAAAATCTTGTTACTGGATTATTACCACCTTATGTGTTCACCATTTTTAATATTGTCATGCCTTATTTCTATATTTGGACCAGTAAGAAGCAAGGTTATACATCTCACGGCGACGAAGAATTGTCATCCGTTTCAAAGAACTTCTTTTACATTTTTGTCAATTTATTCTTGGTGTTTACATTATTCGGTACTGCTTCATTGAGTGATACAACCAAAATAGCTTACAAATTAGCAGAGTCGTTAAAAGGTCTAAGTTTATTCTATGTGGATTTGATTATATTGCAAGGATTAGGTATATTTCCGTACAAGTTACTCTTATTGGGAAATTTGATTAAATTCCCCATCAGCAGCTTGTTTTGGTGCAAAACACCTCGAGATTACCTTCGATTATATAAACCACCCGTGTTTAATTTTGGTTTACATTTACCTCAACCCATTTTAATTCTTGTTATAACCATTACCTACTCAGTTATTTCAACCAAGATATTGACTGCAGGATTGATTTATTTTATAGTGGGATACTTTGTTTCCAAGTATCAATTATTATATGCTTGTGTTCATCCACCTCATTCAACAGGAAAAGTATGGCCGTTAGTATTTAGACGAGTCATTTTAGGATTACTCATATTTCAAATAACTATGGTTGGAGTTCTTGCATTAGAAAGAGCGTATGTTTGTGCATCATGTTTAGCTCCGTTACCTTTAATAACGGTATTTCTCCTTTGGAATTTCCAAAAAAATTATATCCCGTTATCCATCTTCATAGCCTTGAGATCAATTGAAAATAACCAATTGCCATTTCATGACGAAGAGGAATTCATTGAGAGCACGTCAACCACAGTTGAGGAAGATAACAGAATGAAGACTCTTGATGAAAGAAGAGAATTAAACCAAACATACCAGTATCCTCATCTCATGGATAATCTTGATGGGCCAGTGATCGCCATTGATCAAGAAGAGGTGTTATTAGTGAATAATGATGGAACTACTATGAGAAAGACCACGCCTACTTTTGACGAGTGGAATATGTTAGCATGATATAGATTATTAGTAATATTAATGATAATGATAAAAGTTTTGATTCCAAGCCCGGCTTAGTTCATGCGAGAAGACTTCATCCTTTATTAAGTCGATTACATCCAACCCGGAGAAGTAACTGACCAAAGAACTTAGAATAATGGTAGATAGAACTGCTTGAACAATGGCAGCCAATGCAACAAACACGAGAGTCTTGGAGTATGAATAGTTTGTACTGATTTTTAACGCTTCTGTAGTATTAAGAAGACCTGCCATATCAATCAAAGATGCCGATATGGTAGTATGGTCGTACGGCCAGATAAGCATAAGAATAGGGAAGGTTTTAACAGAACTGGATATAAAGATGGTAATAAGAAGTACAACCAAATGGTAATAGCGTCGAGAGTCCAAGGGAAGGTTTTCGTTGGAGTCTTGACCAAAATCACTCCATTTGGAGTAAGCACCATATATGACAGCACAAAAGATTCCCCGTTGAAGAATCAGGTTCAAAATGAAGTATCCGTACTGGCAATAACCTTGTTGATGAAGGACGAAGTCCATAGCTAGTGTATGATGGGACTTGCGTTCCTGATACGCCCAAACCAAGTACACTTCAAAAAGGATGGTCATGATGATTAGACGGGTTAGTTTTTTGTATTTAGCCATTCCTACTTGGCGGGATTGGAGATCTGTTTCCGATACGTTATACGCTAAATGACGATATGCCTGAGGCTTGAGGAGGAGGATATCAAGGAATAAAATGACGTTATCGAATTCGATATACTTATCGGCGGTTTTTCCACATTGAGGACATGTCGTGAGTTTGATGTAATTACTTTTGAACTTGGAGTAAAGCGTTTTAATATGGGGATATTTACATTCTATACAAATCATGGAGTAGTAGGTCCAGAAAAACGCAGTTTGGGCCGGAACAGATATATGGGGGCCGAGAAAAAAAAACCTCGGCCGAACCTCGACCCATGCTCGACCCAGTCTCGGCCCAGCTCCATCAAGAGTCGGCCCAGCTCGACCAATTCAACAGAAGGCAGCGGGAGGTGCAATATCAGGCACCTTACCAAGTTCAAAATGGTCTGCCTGGAACGCCTGTCTCACAAAAGGATCATAATCATCTAGTAAAGTGTCTGTGGTGCCGGTAGCCATGGAATTTGGCGTTGTGGAGGATGCAAATGGTGATGGTTTGGTTGGTTCTTTAGCGGCTGCGAATGGATTACCAGCTTGATTGGATTGTGTCGATGCCCCGAAAGGCTGTGACGACGGCTGGGATCCAAACGGTGACAGCTTAGAGGCCTGGGTTAATGCAAAGGGTGAAGTGTTGGAGCCCGAGGAAAACCCAGATGTGCCAAATGCCGAAGGCTGGGCATTTTGACTGGAAGCTCCAAACGGTGAAGTTGTAGATGTAGCATTATTAGCACCAAAAGCAGAGCCATTGGAGGAGCCAAAAGCAGATCCAGTGGCTCCAGTGGATCCAAAGGCAGAATTTGAGTTGTTGGAGGAGCCAAAGGCAGCAATAGAGTTGTTGGCTGAACCAAAACCAGAATTAGCTTTGACAGTGCCCGCCAGGGGATTAGAAGTAGACCCGAATGGAGAAGTGGTGCTGTTTGTTGCTCCAAAGGCAGAGGTGGAATTAGTCGATCCGAAGGCTGATGATCCAAATCCAGACTGTTTTGCAGTATTTGTAGTGTTACCAGAGCCAGAGCTTCCAAAACCCGAGTTCCCAAACCCTGCACTTCCAAACCCAGAGCTACCAAAGGCATTGGACCCGGTGGCAGCAGCCGAAGCGCCAAACCCAGAAGAACCAAACCCAGTAGAACCAAAGCCAGAAGAGCCAAAGCCAGAAGATGCCTGGGAAGTTGCCTGTTTGGCACCAAAGGACGAGCCTCCAAATGCCGGAGTCAGAGTGTTGGAAGCTCCTCCAAATGCTGATTGAGACGGATTGGAAGCTCCAAATGCCGGTTGTGTCAGAATAGCTGAAGCTCCAAAGGCAGGAGCCGAGCTTGTGGATCCAAACGCAGATTGTGTTGCTTGGGTAGATCCAAATGCAGATTGAGGAGCTGGAGATGAAGCAGCAGCACCAAATGCAGAAGGTGTTGACGAAGCTCCAAATGTAGAGCCTCCAAATGCAGATTGGGTTGAACCCCCACCAAAAGCCGACAGCGAAGCACCAAAGGGATTGGGATTCTGGCCAAAAGCTCCCACGGCTTGCCCAAAAGCACCGGACAGTTGCCCAAAAGGATTATTGAACTTCTTTATGCTCTGTTCCAAAGTTTCCGGAATGAAGTCCGAGGTACCAGGAGTCTCAATGAACCTGGCAGCGTCAATGCTTTTCGATTTGATGTAGTTTACACAGTAATCCATATCTTGTTTTCGATCATTTATATTCTTTTCGAACTCAGGCACTTTATTGGAGCTGACCGCTTCTAAATACTGTAACCGAAGCTCTTCTGGCGACAAGTCTCGTCCCAGAATCAAGTTCTTGTTGTTTTTGTCGCTTAGGGTTCCGTACGAGGAAAGTACGGGGTTCATTTGGAACAGGTTAAAATCTTTCATATCCGCTTCAATGAACTTGGCTTTTTGAGAAGCATTTCCTCCACCAAACAGATTATTGTTGCTAGTGTTGTTGTTCCCACCGAATCCAGACCGGTTGGGATGTTCGAACTTACATCTTGCTCCGAATTTGCAGAAGCCTTGCTGGTAAAACTTGCAAACGGCCATAATGTTGAAGAAGAAGAAGTAGTAGCTAAAAAAAACCTCCGTACATCACCTTCATCTCAGACTAACCAAACACTTGAAGGAACGTCAAAAGAGGCTAAATGTTGGAAATTGAAGGTGTTGGAGGGTTTTGGTGTTATGTGACGCTGATTGAAGGTCCGTGGTCTGTTTATTTGCTACGCTTTTAATGGTACACTAATATACACAGAAGATGAAAAGTTCACATGGTCTCAACTATAATGCTAGGTACAATTCATCATCGTCATCGCTATCGTTGGATTTAATTAGATCCCCGTAGTCTTGGTCGGTCCAAGATGCAAGAGGGTTGATTCGAGACGAGTAGGAGGAGGAGGAGGAGGAGGTTAGGAACACCACACTTTCGATGACTCTCACGTCAATGGAGTATGGAGCAGCATCGTTTTGAAGCTGAGACGTTAGCTTTAGGCATTCGTTTTTTTCGAATTCAATTGACTTGCGGTTGTTTATAGGGATGATTTCTTCGTTGTTGTGGTCAATCGACTTGATGAATTCGCTGATGTTTAAGATGTTTGTGGTTCGGTGAATCTTCCTCCTATTGTTGGCGTTCGTGGAGAGGGTTTGTTCCGAC
This sequence comes from Metahyphopichia silvanorum, assembly GCA_030574095.1. Classification (NCBI taxonomy): domain Eukaryota; kingdom Fungi; phylum Ascomycota; class Pichiomycetes; order Serinales; family Debaryomycetaceae; genus Metahyphopichia; species Metahyphopichia silvanorum. Next base: position 286,734 of record JAJMEK010000011.1, on the reverse strand, counting down.
TTGTCCAAAGTCTTGGAGTCGGTAGCATCTTCAAATTCGTCGGTGTCGTCGGTGTCGTCATCACTCAAGCGGTATATGAGGATGGGGGAGTCGTCGGTTAAGGTGTCATTACAGCTTTCATCGTCGTTTCCTGGAGTATACGGGGAGTTGGAGTCGGTCAAGGTTTCATCGTCAGAATGGATATTAATTAGCGAAGGAGACGACGTTAAGCCAAATAACGACGATGTTCGTTTGGAACCAGCGGAACCAACGGATAGTTTGGTCATGGCAGTGGTGGAGGACTTGCCTGACACCAGGGTTGATTTCAAATTGGGAGCACTCGACCGAGTCTTCAATCCTTTGAAAGAAGGAGGAGTCAAGTTTTCCTTGTTGTCTCCATTTCTGTCTTGCGGCATGCCTCGTCTTCTTGCAACGGTAGACGAGTAGTCGGAATGATCATGGAGCTTCAGAAGGAGGTTTAAGGAGCTGACGCTGGACACAAGGGTGTTTTTCTGGATGTTGCCATTGTCTTCGTTCAAATTGGCGTGCAAGTCTTTTGAGCTTGACTTTCTTGATTTGAGCGATGAGAGAAACCCGGGTTTTGATTTGCGGTCGGTTAAATTCGATATACTTTGACTACGAAGCATGGTTGTGAAGTAAGTATGGGATCAATCAATAAACAAATAAGTATCAGGAACAAAAATTTGACACAGGATTATTTATTTATAATTTCTTGCATCAATGTTTGTGTTACCCCTGCAAGACAATTGCTGATGTTTACCACTTCTGAAACGGGCATGGTGACGCGTCACACCAATATGCGAAAGGGGGCAGTTTGTGGCCGTAAAACAAACCTTACTTAGACAAGAGGCAGTATTTAGGCTGGACCGTGGGCGGGGCATAGGTGTCCATGTTTATAGGGGGCAGGTTGGTTGTTTTTATTTGGATTGAAACAGGTTGTTTAATGAGATGATTTGACGCCAATTATTAACAATAACTCGGTTATGTAAAACCGGCGGCTGCACAATATGACCGACATGAAACGAAGAAAAATATCTACATGGTGCTGCATTCCGGCAAAAGCGTTGAAGCATGGAAGATTCACCCTAGAAGCTGCCAACTGTCGGCTGCAAGCAGCAGCACAGCACAGCACAGTATTCCACATCATACCACCAAGCGTTAATGGGGGCATGATACATGGTGTTTACAGCACCATGCGCTGCGAGTGTACGTTAAGTGCACACGAAGCACATGGTGGTTGCGTCGCATTTACATAACAAGTACATGGGGATTGCATGATATCTACACTACGAAAGTGTTAATTACACGATGTTATCTATGTTGGTTACAAAGATCTTACACAATAACAAATTTGCATGGTGGTTAAGCACCGATTTCATGCTACTTACAGGATACTTATACGATATTTACACGATATAATGGCATTACTATTTCACCGGCTCGTCATGCCTGATTAACGGCTTGACAAAATCTCCTTTGGTGAAGCGTTGCAACACCTTGACACTCTTTTTAACGTAGTTCTCTTTCCTCAACGGATTTCCGTTCTTGTCGAACCCAGACAATGTTTTGGAAATGTACTTGGTGATAGGTTCTCGGACAACGGCCTCAACTCCTTTCGGGAGATAAACCAGAAGTAGAGGTTCGTTTTCGGACTTCTTCCCTGTAGCTGTAATATTGATATGTCCGAAATTCTTTATGACCAAATCGATACTTCCTTGGAAATCGGGAATTAAGTATTGTTGGTATTCACACTTGGGCACTATAATCTTCTTCACAAGTGATGGATAACCTTCGATATTGCCAAGAACTTGTTCACATTTGTCAAGATTGGCAAATACATGACTGTCGAAATTGATACATTTCCGAATTTGCAACATTGTGGTGGACTCCTTGGACGGGGCCTTTAATAAAAGTAAGCCTCCAATAGTATAGACCTGGTCGTCTCTTATGGTCAAGTACTGGGAGCTGTAGATTCCTTGTTCATATACTTTGACACCTTTGTTTAACGTTTTGACGTCTTCAGGCTTTAAATAGTTGTACACTCCATGCCCGTTGTTAACATTATTGGTGAATCCGGGTACATCGTAAATCGTGGTATGGTCATTTAGTTCATAGGGTATGTGTCCTCGTGTGAACCCCGGCATATACGATGTTCCTGGGCCGTGCTGCAATTTGAATTTCAGGATATGTTGTTTTTGCAATTTCTTTAGTTTCAGCTGGTTGATACCAGTAGTATTTTCCAATTTCTGTAATTTGACCTTGGCTCTTGTATTTGGTTGATGCTGCAACTTCTTTTGTAGTTCGAGTTCTTTCAAATAGATTAAGGATTGAACCAAGGTCGACTTCCCACTGTTAACATGACCTACCAAGTAGCTATTGTCCTTTAGTTTCAAATTTTTCACGTTCCAATCAATGAGTCCGCTCACCACGTTAACATTTTCAGGAGGGACTTGATAAGTTCGATATAAAAAGTCCTGGTAGAACTTTAGGCCATATTTGGTTGCCAAATGCATATTTCGGAAAAGCAAATCGTTCTTGGTCACCAAAAATTGGATATCTTTGGCGCTTCTGTATCTGAAGATTTCTTCATTCAACGACATGGGAAAATCTTGAGCGCTTATGACATACACCAAATTACCATCTAAAGGAATCGAGCTTAAGACGGACTCGATCGATTCAACGGGAAAGTTGTTGGACGAGAGACTTCCAAATTTAGACTGGTAAATGGCATGTCTGCATCGAATGCATTGATGATGATCTTCTTCTGTTTCGTGATGGTGACGATTGTTGCGTAAGCCAACTTCCTTCATAGTAGGAAGTTCGCCATTTGAGTTGTCCGTGTTCAAAAGAAGTTGCTTGTCATCTGCAGATAACTCTGACATGTATTTGTTGAAGATTTGGTCTTCAGGCTTGACGTATTCATGCCTTTGGGTAGATCGACGCTTCAAGTAGTAACCAGGCTGATTTTCATCATTATTCTGAAGTTTGATACCGCAGGAGTGACAAGTGGGAAAAAGATTATGGAGCAAAGATGATGATAAAGACACAGAGTACCTTCGATACAGTGATATTTGTAAAGAAAAGTGTCGTAACATCAGGAACCTGGATTGAAAAATTGCAACTGCTAGGGCTTGATGTAAGCTCAGCATCAAAACCCGATGCCCTGGCAGGGGCGCATATGCAGGATGACGCTAGCGAGACCGAAGATTGATCGGGGGTGGATTCGAGGGTGGTGCGGGCCGAATTCCGATCAGGGCCAAAAGAATCCGAGGTTGATGAAACGGGCGACTACAGCAAACGAGGTTAATGCAAGGAAAAATTATCTATGTAAACCCAGATTCAATAATTAGTAACTATATTGTGTCAGTTTATAATCCACTTTAATGTCGAATTCTTAAATAAGATTGGTCATATAATGCTAGGTTACGAACCAGTACAAGATATACAATAAGTACCCAACAACCATTGAGGCGGAAACGAGCAGGAATATTTCAAGAATCATGCAATTACGTTTAGGTTACATACATAGCTTTATTGAAGGTGCAGGATGACCGGTTAAAATGATGTTGTAATCAGCATGGAATTGTGCACAATCCTAAAAATAATAAAAATTTAAATGGCGGCAGGAATGTAATGCGAGCGCATGATCGCTAAAAACAGGATCCATGAGCCGCACAAGAGCAACTTCGTCAACATTGATTTTCGCGAGACCGAAGAAAGAGAAAATTTTTTTAGTTATTTTTTATGTGGAATCCTACAAATAAAGTATTAGGTTGACAATTTTTAAAACAAGTATATGTAGGGGCAGGTACAACCAATTTTTGAAACGACCTTAAATAATATAATCCAAATTGGAATTTCAATTTGTGTTCATAAAAGTTACTGAATCGGTTTTATTCAGCCAATATACATGAAAATACAACCGATTATTCACACGGTAATATTGGATTGTTTTAAACACCGTAGAACTTTAGAACAATATAAACCAAGACAAAGGATAAAGTTGCCCTATTGCGCATTAAGATAATGCAGGAGGAAAATGTCGTGAAATGCATAATCTGCACCGACATTCCCGTTTATAAAGGTACTGCCTAGTACTCGTGCCGATAATCAACCCCACGGTGAAGTTTTTACCCAAGAAACAGGCTGATGAAATTGATGTTGCCCATATCCGTAGTTGACTCATAGTAATTTTTTGTAACCATTTGCCATGACTTTAACTACAAAACGGTCGGAGAATCGTGGCAATTGAACATGCATATGCAACCTGCGCCGTAACCTGCCTTGCATAGGTTTCTTGAATGTACGTTCCCTGCACGGTTTTTTTTTTTTTTTCTTTTACAGGTTGACCTGAATCTAAGAATTGCCTTAGTGACACCTAAAATCCAGTTTTTTCCACTCAATTTCCGGGTCTACTACTTCTTTTTCTAGGTTGTTTTTACCGTCTCTTTTAAATAAATCATATTATCTGTTTAATGACATCGCCTAAATCAAGAAAACGTCATTTTGAACAATTGGAATATGAAGCAACCGTAATAAGTACTTGGATAACTTTAGGTCAATGTGCTAATACTTTGGGCGTTATAAAATCAGCAATTTTATCATTTGAAAATGCTGTTAATCATGACCCTTCGAATCTCGAAGCGTTATGTGGCCTAAGCCAATCTTTAAGACAGAATGACATTCAACTCAATGAAACAATTGGACTGCAAAATTCTATTGACAGATTAACAAAAGCACTAGACATTCACCCCAATTTATCAAAAAACCACATCATTTTCAAAGAATTAGCAGAATGTTATTTGTTGATTGGGCTTAATGATCAAGCCCACCAATCCATACAAACTGCAATCCAATTATGTCCTGGAGACGCTACATTGTGGTTATTAAGTGCCCAAACATTAATTAGAGCCGGTGCTAGGAGCCATGCTGCTGGAGCTTTAACAAGATGTTTATCAAATTTACCCGAAAGCTTAACTGACTTCAGCAAGGAGAACATTGAAACTGCCCGGGCTGCTCATGCTGAGTTGGCAGCAATCGCTGCTGCTGATGGTAATGTGGAATTATCGATTGCCGAATTAACTGCTACTTTGTCATTACCTCCTCCTCCATTGTCAAGAATAGATGAACATATAGCATTGTGGTGTGCTTTGGCTACCGCCAAAGAACGGGCCAACGATATTGTTGGTGCCTTGGATGCCTGTGAAGGAGCAGAGCGTGCTGTTGGAAATACTTCAAGAATTCTTATCACCCATGCTTATTTATTATTAATAGATAATAACTCTACTCAAGATCCTGAATTGGCCATTAACTTATTAACCAAAATCATCCATCAAGAAGGCGAAAATGATCAAGATTTCTTACCTTGGTACCTTTTAGGTAAGGCTTATTCTATGATTGGGTCTCCAAGGGCAGCTTATGATTCCTATCAAATTGCTTTAAGAAGAGCTTCAAATAGTCCAATAACCTGGTTAGCGGTGGGAAAACTTTATTTAGAATTAAAGCAGTTACCCGATGCTTTGGCCGCTTATTCTCAAGCATTAAGATTACAAATTGAAGAAAATTCACCTGGAACTGCAACGGCTTGGGATGGATTGAGCTGTGTTTATGAACGTTGTGACGATCAACTTCTTGATGCCTCAGACGCTTGCGCTAGATCAGCTGCATGTTTCAGAGCCATTGGTGATGTGAAAAATGCCCAGATATTCGAAGAAAGAGCCCATCAATTGACATTGAGTTCGAAGAAGGAAGGACCGGTTCCAGAATTAAGAGACGCTCCAGATGTTCCTAATTTTCTATTACGTGATTTGGTAGCTTTATTGCCATCAGAAAGAATTGCTTTCGTTCAACAACCTCAACAACCTCAGCCTACTCCCCAGCAACAGCCCCAACAACCAGCACCCCAACCTTCAGCACCACAACAACAGCCTCCTGCAGTACCTCAGCAACCTCCTCAACCTCAATCCCAACCAACTGCTCCAAGCTCTCATCAAAGTCCAGCTCCAGCACCTCAAAGAACTCCTCAACAACTTTATCCTGTTCCTTACAAACAGCCATGGTCTCCTCAACAACAAATGCCTCCTCACTATCTCTATCAAAATGGACCTCCTCCACAGTATCAAAATGGACCTGTTCCTAACGGTAATCATATGTTACCTCCTCCTCCAGGGCAACCACCTTTGCCCCATAGATCGCCTTTAAACCACCCTCAATATCCATTAGGTCCTCCACCTCCTCCACCTCCGGGATATGCATATGGGCAGTATGTTCCAATGCAAGTTATGCCTTATGCCACTCAGGCAACGCCAGTGAACAATTGGAGACGATAATGGAGTTATCACTGGATTAATTACACCGCTTACAATTATCTAAGTCTACTCAATGCATATTCTTTTTCTACAAAAACAGTAATATTTGACCCCAGTCTGAAACGTAGACTCCAGAGTCTTCGGAGATTGATTCCAAAGGAGTTATACCAAGTTTAGCACATGTAGTTAAGACCTCGGAATTTTTCATGATAATCCCCCATTTCACGGCCAACAATGAAGGTAAATCCGTGCTACTGTCTCCGACATATACGACATCAGAATATTGCTGGATGAAGTCTTGAATGACATGCAATTTATCGATTCCAGTGTGAATTCCACCTGAAATCGAGCCATCTGAGTTGATTTCGTTGCCGATGATTTCAACATGTGAAATATCAATATCGTGAAGTTTAAGAACCTGCTTGATGAAGTTGACCGACCAATTGACGGTTAAAATCACCAACTTGACGTGAAGGTTTGTACATTTTTCCACAACTTGCTTAAATCCTGGCCGGATTTGCACAGAGGAAGCTTTTTCTTCCACAATGCCAGGGTCGATGTCCTTGAAAAGTTGATACCTTTGGATTTCCTCAATGGACGCCAACTCAACGGACTTCAACCCTTTTTGAAACTCGATTTCTTCGTCAATTGAGGTTCGAGGGCCAAAAGCAGTCGAGTACCGGTCGTATTCTTTCATATATACATCGACAAAGTGGTCAAAAGTTGGTGAAAACCCGGGTTTGCTCGAGTATGCTATTTCTGCTAATGTCGCAATGGTGTCTTTAACGGTTATTGTTTCATCCCAGTCGGTCACCACTAGTTGGGGAGACATTGCAAACGAATAACTCCGACTAGAAACACAAGACGTCAGGTTCTGGAAAGCAACGGCATTTCAATGTCACATGAACGACATGCTTGTCGTACAACGACATCTGAAAATTGCAACCTTGCAACCTTGCAACCTTTTTGGCTACACAATTGGCAAACAACAATGTAGAGCGTCTGGTACAGCCAATAGTGACTACAATGGTAATATTGAGCCGGTTTAGAACACTCCTATTTGTGAATATGGGAGGTTTTGTGGATTTACCTGTAGTTGCAGCCGTAGTAGCGGTTTAGATCAAAGTTACAGTGAAAAATACAGTAAAAAGGACAGTAAAACATACGAAAAGACAACATACTTTTTTGCATACGTCACTTTCCACAATTGACTGGTCAGAGGGCGACGGAAAGGTTCTTGATGCTATTTTGGTGTATTTTTCACATCACGTTAGTTGATGAACCTTCGCAGTTCTAAACTAGTTAATTTTACACCCAAAAAACTGAAATTTACCCTGGAAACAGGAATATACAGCCATCTACCCCATCGGGACCACTCTAACACGTTTAAACCCATTTCGGGGACCACTTGTTCCTGTTTCAGGCCTGTTTCAGGAATACCCGAATTGTGGAGATAGTAAAAAACGGGTCGTGCGCGTGACAGCAACTATAAAACCGTACAAAAACCCAAAGCTTTTCCACTTCTACTTACAACTACATCAATATGAGTGGAAAAGATTTCGGAGAATTAGGCGACATTGCCAAAGGTGTAGCCAAGGGCGACAAACAATCCATCGAAAAGGCAAAGGACTTTGCCTCTAAGAACTTAGGCAAGTTCGAGTCCGGCGGGAACCTGGGCTTAGATAAGGTAAAGGAGTCCTTAGGTAAGTTTGAGGGTGATTCAGACAAGAAGTAATCACCGATATTCAAGCAATCGTAGTGCCTTGGGCCCGAAGCTGCCATAAGTATATACAAATATGTTTTATCTTTGATTAATGTGAATGTTACGTAACAATTGTGAAGCTTTGTAACACGACCGAAGGTTGGAGGACCGAAGGTTGGAGATGGGCTGACGCCGGTTCGAACCCAGGACGACGACTTCAGGTAGTTGGCGATAACCATTCCATACCACGAAAAACACCGGAAAAGGCCGTAAAACACCGAAAACCACTGTAAGACAAACTCGATTGGACCAGGATCTCGTCTGGCCTTAATTGGATCCATTCAATGGTTCATAAGATGGACCCAAGCGAGAATAAAGAGGAATCTGACTTGAGCCCAGAAATCCGCCCACTGGGTGCAAACGGTGCAGCCAAATTGGCCCACCACCACAAAAGCCACATTTTCAACCTCCACTCATTCAATTCCACCTTCCTGGTGATGCCACATTCGCCAAATAATCGTCGGTTTCGGTTTCGTTGTTTTACTAGAGTGAATTTCGATAGGGTTGGACCCGTGCACCACCCTTATGCCATATCAGCCTCTGGACTCGCAGATGCGGCTAAATACATAACTACTACATTCAAATGAAGACAAATTTCGTTGTTTTGGCAGTTTTAGTGGTAAAGGCGGCGTGCCAAGTTGTTTTATCTCAATCCTCGGGCTTACAGGACTTTTTGGTGGAGTCGTTTTCTCTTCTCGATCTTCATCGGGACCTTGTCGAGACGTTTTCCGTGTCTTCTCATGAAGCTAAAGTAGCCAAGTATCTTGAGGAATATCTTACCAAAGCAGGCCTTACAGTTGAAATCCAACAAGTCAAGGATTCTCCTCCAAACTACAATGTCTACGCTTATCTTGGAGAAACCAGAAACACCTCTGTTTTATTGACGTCTCACATCGATACCGTTCCTCCATACATTCCGTATTATATCGAAGGAACCAAGATCCATGGCCGAGGTTCAAGTGATGCAAAGGCATCGGTTGCAACGCAAATCATGGCTTTTCTTTCCTTGTACAAACAGGGAAAGATTGCTGAAGGAGATGTCTCGTTACTCTACGTTGTTGGGGAAGAAGTAGACGGCCTGGGAATGAAATATGCTAGTGACCATTTGAATGCTTCGTGGGATAAGGCCATATTTGGCGAACCCACCGAGAACAAGCTTGGTGTGGGCCATAAGGGAGGCTATGGAGTGCAATTGACAGCTCATGGTAAAGCTGCCCATCTGGGATACCCCCATCTTGGAGTCAGTGCTTCGGAAATACTTATACCTGTGTTAAATGACTTGTTGAAGCTCGAGTTTCCTGAAGACGAATTGTTGGGTAAGTCCACTCTTAACATTGGTCAGGTGAACATTGGACTTGCTGCAAATGTGGTTCCAGCCATTGGAACCGCCAACGTATTTGTTAGAGTAGCTGCTGATGTTGAAGCCGTGAAGAAATCGGTCAATTCCATCATTGAAAATGCTGGAAACATCACCGTTGAATACCAAGTGTCTAAGGGCCCTACCTATTTGGATTTCGAAGTACCAGGCTTCGACTCAATTGTATTGGCCTATAGTACGGACATTCCTAATTTAAACCACCATCTTCAAGCTAGATACTTGTACGGACCCGGTTCAATCTTGGTTGCCCATGGAGCAAACGAATTTATAGAGAACACCGACTTGCTTCAAGCCATCGACGGATACACCCGGTTGGTTCAGTATGCTTTACAGAAGTAGTTTTACATTTACAATGTGTACAATCTCTATATCTATCACAAGTAAAATGCTCATGACAGACTCAAACCATGTAAGTTTCTATAGCACCCGTGAACTACAAATATTCATATCAATATTCATTTGTCACTAGTGCACTACAAAGAGTTTTCGATTAGGAAAAACGTATATTCAACTGCAAAAAAAGAAGTAGTTGATAGGAAGCAAATTTTATCTTTATGTGAAATGTCTTAGCTGGAGGATGAGACGTGCGGAGCCCAGGATTATGTCGCACTCGCAGGCTGCAAAACGCCCACGACATTTTCACTACTCATCTCAACTCTTCAGGTAAGAATCATTTTAAAATTAGCTTGAAATAAGATGGGAATCCCGGCTTGGAAGAAGATTGGGCTTGAAGTCAAAAAGGAACTTGAAGTAGACCCTTTGGCAATTACAACGCATTTGGAAAGTTCGAATGTGACCAAGAAACAAATCAAGAAAATACAGAATGAGAAGAGAAAACTTGAAGATTCTAAACAGGTCAAAAAGCCTGCTAAAAGAGCCAAGATTCCAAAGAGTGAGAAGCCTCCTCCACCTGAAAAGGATCAATTAGCATACTTAAGACTTTATCACAGCGACCGAGAAAACTGGAAATTCAGTAAGCAAAAGCAAAATTGGATCTTGAAAAATATAAAAACTATACCTAACGAATATGAGAACGCATTAGTGGACTATTTGGAGGGAATACAAGGAGGTGGCCGATTAAGACTAATTGAAGACCTCAAGAAGGTTATTGATGATTGGAATGCGGCCATGGAGGAATTGGAAAGAAAGATTGAAGCTGATATGGAAAGTGAAGGTACTAATGATAAGCCAGACTCAGAGGAGAACAAGGACGCAGAAAAAGATGCTACTCAAAAACAAGAGTCTGATTTGCCTACAAGGGAGCATGTTGTGAGATATAAGAAGATTTTGCAGACGATGCTTGATGAGAAAGTTGAAGTTAAAGGAGTCGATGATGACGAAGAAAATGAAGAAAAGGAGGAAGAAACAAGTCAAACTCAAGATAAAGAAGATGAAATAGTGGAAAATTCACCAAAGGATAACTTTGACGTTGAAGAAAAGAGTGATGTCCCAGAAGACGATGAACCAGAACATCAGAGCGCAGAGTTGTCTAATCTTATAATAGATGAAGCCGATGTTGCAATAGTACAAGAAGTTCCCGAAGTGATTGAATTCTATGAAGAGGAGGCCGCAGATTCTGAAGTTTCTAAGGCTGTGGAAGTTTCGGAATCTTTTGAAGTCGTCGAAGAGGATTCAAAGAAGGAAAAGAAGTTGAAAAAAGAGAAGAAGGACAAGAAGGACAAGAAAGACAAAAAAGACAAGAAAGACAAGAAAAAGTCAAAAAAGAGTAAGCATGACACCAAGTCGTCTAGCGACTAACCAGAGCTGAATTAGTTATTTCACTTATAGCATTATGTATTTTAATCTTTGAGCATGGATATCATTTCTACTTATGTAATCTACAGCACCAACAGTACGGTTCTTCAAGGGCCTTTTTGTCCTCAAAAGCTCTTTTCCCTGGAGCAATTATATCAACATGATAATGCTGGAAATGATCCGCTAAAGTGAATTTTTCACTATAAGATAATTGTGAAATGAGTATTTAACGTAGCACAAAATTATCTCGCGGAATTACTACTACTACTACTTCTTTATTTACACCATGAACGTAAGCTTGGCAGTACTTAAAGATAAGGCTAGGGATGTAGATCCTGACTTGAGATTCATGGCCCTTGAAGATTTCCAGAAATACTTGAGTGATCCAGAAACAACCAAGAATCAACGGCATATTGAAATTTTTATCCCCATTTTATTTGACTTACTTCGGGACCAAGCATCAGAAGTTCAAAACTTAGCAGTTAAGGCATTTGCTCCGGTGATTCAATACATCAGCCAGGATGAAATTTTCAACATCATCAAGAAGTTGTACTTGAGAATTGTTGAACTTTCAGGAGATTCCAACAATTTCACCACCTCAATTCCTAACATGGCGTTAAGATCAATCTTACACAACGAGAATTACCACTTTAATGATGAATTGTCAAAAGTCATCATCGATTACTTAATCCCGGAGATTTTCAGCAGAACAATTGATATCGATGCCATTGAAATACTCATCAACATCTTCCAGAACTTGGGCTCGGTTCTTTCTATGGACGACATAGGCTCGTTGTGTCATAAGATTGTGGATTTGTCATTTCAAACTTCAGGAATTAGCAATAAACGGTCAATTGTTGCTTTCGAAGCCCTTATGGTCGATTTGTATAGCATTGACGAATCTATTATAAGTCAATCAGCCGAGGCCGACTCCGGATATGCCAATGCAGTAGCTAATATTTTCCAGTATATTAGTAGTCGCTTCGAATCCACCAACAAGTCAAGTACTGATATCACTCATTGTCTAAATCTTTACCAGGTTCTCCTTAACAATGTGCATGGCCTGAAAGTATCATATGAAATGTATGGTTCAATGTTTTCAATAATCTTGCTGCATTTGAGTCTTGACTCCGTTGGTGATTTAGATCTCGAAGATTTTGATTTGGATCTTTTGGTTTCACATAATTCAACTCGAGAGGATGCCCTTATTACATTGAATGGTCTCATAAAATCTTCTTCAATCAATAATTTGAACTTAAAGCTATACGAAATAATTTCCATTATCAAGACTTTCATTTCCTATAACCCCCTCAAATCAGATGTTCAAGATGACGATTCTGACGACGATTTCGACGACGAAATCGAATTCAGTGATGATGAAAATGATGAAAATAATAACTTAGATCAAGATGACGATGAAAATGACGGTCTTGCAAGTAGATTGAGGTTGCAAGCCGTTGTTGCTATTGAAAATATAGTATCGATATTCAAGGATGCTTTATCTGTGGTATACGAGAAGTTGATAAACAATGTTATTTCTTCTGTTGAAGATAGCAACATCCAAGTATCCAACCAAGCGATCAAGACTTTGATCCTTATAATTAATCTGACACAGATTGACTCAAAGACATCAATGAAGAGAACAAGGTCTAGGGCATCTAGTGATGTTTCGATGATTCCCGCCGATGACCCTATTAACGAACTTACTTCCAATGTTAAACCAGTGATCGAGTCAGTTATTTTCGATAAGTTGTTCATAGAAAAGAACTTTTCCAGGTTCACACATATAATTCAACTTATTGAAAGCTTAATTCAAACGATCCCCTCTTCGTTATCTAGTGATTTTATCAGCAAAGTTCATGCTAAATTGGTGGAGTTCAATCTTACCGGAACTAAAAGTATTGAGGTATTGAACCTCTACAGGATTTTGCTAGAGAACATCAATATTGAAGGAATATCGTTTGACTTCTTGGTCTTAATAATTAATGATCTTGCTGATTCGTTTAATGAGAAGCTGAACTATCATAATTTTATAACTGAAAGTTTGTCTATTACCAGCCTTTTGGTTAACAAAGTAAGTGGAAACCTTGAACTAAATCAAAAGTTAGTCTCTATCATTAATGATACGTTAATTTCGTCCATTTTATCTAAGGTGAATAACAAAAATTATTCTAGTGACTTGAAACAGGTAGCATCGAATTGCTTGACTGAGTGTTTCATTTACCTCCCACTTTCAAAACCTAACATGGGAAAATTAGTCGGTATATTTGAAGACAATTTGAATTTTGAAATCACTGTTAACTCTTCACTCGAAAATTTAATTCGTATTGTTACAATCGAAGGTTCAAACCGAGACACATTCTTTTTGAATACAGAAAATGATGTTATTGGAACTTTGGTAAATAAGCTTCAAAATTTTATCTTGTCTAGTGACAACTCGTTGTACTTGAGATCTGTGAAGCTTCTCAACTTGTTAATTGGCATTTATAACGACAAAATTGATTTTAAGAGCGACCAGTGTGAAAAGTTGATTGGTGCTTTAGTAAAAATTGTAAAAGAAACGAATGATTTCAAGTTAATCAATTTGGCCATTGAAATTATCGCTACTTTGACTCAAAAGGTTGAGTACATTGACAAAGAGTCATGGAGAGTTTTTATTGTTGAGATTGTCAATGAAAAATTAGTATCTTTAGATAACCTAGATTTAAAGTCGTTTGAATCTCTCATTAATGCCATGGTGAATCGTTTCTCTGGAAACTCTTCAGATCTCATGGAAGCTTTAACTAAAAACTTGAATTATGACTTGTCTATTAGTGCAAAGGTTCTTGCTATCGTGGTGAGTAAATTACAGCTTGAGGATTACATTGAAGGAAGGCAGCAGGAAGTCATTAATTTCATTTCTGGTGGTGAGACTTCTCAAATTGCCTTTACTGTTCAATTTTTGGCGTTTATAAGTATCACGAATCCTGTGAATATCAACTTGAATGACCTTTTCAAGATCCTTGAAATTAATAAGAATGAGACCATTAATTTTGCAACCTCCAAAGCAATTGGAACTTTTATCCTGAAAGACATTTCCCAATTTCTTCCTCAGGTATTAAGTAAGTATACGAACTCTAATGCGTCGGAGCAGAAATTATTATTGAATTCCATAAAAGAGGTGCTTCAATACCCAGAATTTTGGTCACATAAAAGTATTTCGCTCGATTTATGGAAATCTCTCGATGACATTATTCATCATAAAGCAAGCGGGCTTACTGATGGAAAAATCAACGGAGATATCAGTTTAGGCGAACTTAAAATAATTGGAGATATTTTCAGCTCAATCATCAACCATTTTCCTGACTTATACCATTCATTCTTGATAAATCTAAATGAATATAATGAAGTTATGATCTATGTTAATATAGTTGTTCTTAAGGCATTGGTTGGCAGCAAACAAAGTATTATCAATCAATTTGATGACCAACTTATAGGTAAAATAATGGAGTATCTCAAGATCTTGGATATTGACATCAAACAAGCAATCATGAGTACTTTATTAACGGCAGTGCATAACATGATTGTTCCCTTCATAAGCAATCTAAACGACATGATATTACCAGGAATTTTTGAAGAGTTAGAGGCTAAACCAGAGTTCAAGAAGGTGATTCCAATGGGACCTTACAAGTACATCATAGACGAAGGTTTGGAGGTACGAAAATTAAGTTATGAGTTGATTTACACCATCATTAACTTCAAAGAGGACAGCAGTGATGAAATTCTCCACAACATTGATTACAAGCAGATTTTTTATAAGCTTATCGAAAAAGGGTTGGAAGATGGAGAGAATGACATCATTATATTGTCATCGATGAACTTGGTTAATTTGTTAAAGAGGTTCGGGTTATCTTATTTCTTACTCAAGACCAACTACATGGCGATCATTATTGAGAATTTGCAGAAGCAAATCAACAAGAAGATCAGAAGCAAAGCCAGTACCCAAGAGATCGAGAGCTACGAGGAAGGAATCAAGGCGGTGATTCGTTTGTCTAAGACAATAAATGGTCAATTAACGGTGCAAAATGCAGACTGGCTCCGGTACTATGGAGACATGAAAACCAAGCATCTTGAGTTGTACAATCAGATATAGTGCTAGAATCAGAGCTGACTGGAAAACCAAGCGAATATGATGTCTGAAAGAAGGCTAGGCCACAAATATGATACATGAAGCCATACCAATTACTGCAAACCTTCGTATTATCGCCAATCAACGCCCTTCCTTACATAATCAACTGGAACTGTGTATGAAAATCAAAAAAAAAAATAAAATAAAAGTTTTTTCTTTGGTGCATATTATATAATCGTCAAAATTTCATAGCATAATCATGACTCGTCTTATATAATCATGGCGGTTGCAAGATTCCACTTGAGTCAACTCTCCAATCTCTACAACATGTCTGCCGGCCCTATCTCTGGTTTCTTGCTGGATAGCTTCAGGTCATTTAATTTCATCTTCCACTCCCCTCTGGAATTAAAAATATTTACCCCAGATTTCGGAGGTGATGAGGGGATTGCCATGTGATATCTGGCATGTACCAATCCCACGCTTTTGGCGGATGTTTACTGTGAAAGGCATACAAAAGCGTGGTTGCAAACAGAAATTTGTAAACATCAAGGAGGAGACATTAGCTTCTTTGTCTTGACGACTTAGCATTGTCTATTGTTAAGCTGGAGATAGCACTCTGTTATCTTATCTAATGGCTGCGAACACGACATCATCACAGTTGGCTCTAGACCAACACCATGAGCAGGTGGAAGTGCAGCCGTGGCAGCACTTCCGGTGGCTCCAGTAACATTGCAATGGGATTGGTTGGTGTTTTGCAGCCAAAATCACCTCTGGTAGTGGAGGGCACCGGCTTGGGCAAACTCCGGCCGAAAAGAGGGGAGTCTAGAACCGAAGGCCCAAATGCAGGAGAACGGTTGTGTCAAAAACTATAAATGCAAAGAAGAATCCTGAAATTAAAGGAGGAGCAAAAAGTCTATGGCTACAACACCGTCTTTTGCCAGAATATGATTTTCAACAGTTTCTTTGCTTATTTGTACGGGATGATACCCGGTGCGGTATTGCAGTTAATGAAGTCAATAGAGGAGTCGGTAGTGGAAGGGTTTGATACCATTCTATACTACATTTTCAACGGAGTCATGATTGTGCTAACGTTGATGGAGATGGTCATGGCGGTGGGCAACAAGGTGATGGAAAACTACATGCTAGCGCTGCATTTTTTCAAGCACGGCATGTACAAGAATATCAATTAGCTGTGATCGAGCCGTAAGCAGCAGAGGGAAGTGGTGAAGACTGTATTTGGCGTATGGCCTTGAAGACTGTATTTGGACTATAGCCATCAAGAAATGAGCTTTTGAACTTTGCTACAAGAACCAAAAGGTCAAAGTTGGCCTTTTTCAAGTTCTCAAGACTGTTTTTGACTTGGATCATGGCTCTAGTTCTGGGTTTGCAAGGAATAGGCTTGCCGACAACTCTACCGGCTGAAAAACTTCTACTTGACCGGCTGTTTCAAAACAGCCACCCCTTGACCAAGTCAAACCCTGGTATAGATCCTGTTGCCATTTCAACAAGCTCTTTACCCTGCTTCGTTGACCTGTCGATGAATGCCATTGTCATCTTAACACCCTCCTCTTTCTAGCGACCTTCTTTGTCGTATTTCATCCTTCCAACCATCTCATCCCGAAGACATGTCCAGTCTTTTCGTGTGATGATCTTTAACGAGCATCCTTTGTATTTATTTCGTATTCTTTATTTCGTCTTCCTCTTGCTTAAATTAGATTCGTATGTGCTACGTACGCCTATAGATTAACGACCAAAATCATACATTACGCCTTATACATTAACTTAATCCCATGTAGTTCTCTGTAGTTCTCTTGCCCTTTTTTCGGTTGCCAAATCCACCCCGACTGACATTTCTAGCCTCTTCGATATTAGTCCTGGCCTGTGACAATGGTGTGCATACTATTGCTTGTGGAGCCAAACCTTACAAGCTCTTTCTTGCTGTCTCTGGCACCAATTCCATCTTCATGATTTCTCCAAAGTTTGCTCCAACCCACTACTTCACCGGGGTAGAGTCACTAAAACTCGTCAAGGTGCCCGTTGCTCCTCACGTAGTCAACCTTTATTTGGACTACAATTGTATGTTTTCTGCCAAACTCTTTCTCAAGTTGAAAAACTCGGTGATTCCTCAACTAAACACAAAGCACCCTGGTAAGTTTCAATTTGTGATTGTTAATGTGGTGCAGCCTTGGCATCCCAACTCGGTATTCCTCCATGAATATGCCCTAGTTGCTGCAAAATTATTGAGACTGCAGCAGGTGAAAAACTCCAATGAACTATTCTGGAACATCTGTCAAGCCATTTTCGAAAACAAAGAGCTTTTCTACGATAACTCTAACTTAGACTTGACCCGAAACCAAATCTATCAGCAGATTAATGACTTGGTATTTAGCAAGGTATCCTCAATTCCATTGAAAAAGGAGGATGTTTTACGTGATTTATTCATTGAAAAGGGAGGACTGCCCAGCAATTCCGGAAATGGGGCTACAGATGACTTGAAGTACTTCACAAAGTACTTGCGAGGCGTGGGAGTCCATGTTACCCCAACCGTAAGTGTTGATGGGATTGTTAATGACAAAGTTTCCAGTGGACTGGAAATCGATGAGTTGGTTCAAGTTTTTGAATCTGCTTTGTAGATGGGCAACTACAAATTTAAGTAAGTGAATGTCTACTAGCAATATACGAGTCTCATTAAACATTAGATTTCTTCCTCAAGGATATCTCTACTCTTCTGTTTCATCTGTTTTAGTTGCGTTTGTAGAGTTACAGCTTTATTCGTAGTGTTCACAATGTCTCATTTAGGCCAAGACTGACTGTTGGTCTTGTAGGTACAAGGGATGTTTCTATTCAAGATGTTACTATTCAAGATTGTGTAAATACATTGACAGTAACTCAGCAATCATTAACAACATAATATAGACTAGTTTTTCTTTATTATAACTAATGTGCTTATGGTTTTATATGTATCGAGATGCGTGTGTAAATCCAAATCCTTTCAGGCCTTGGATTTGGGCAACTTGTCCGAGCGGTTAAGGAGAAAGACTCGAAATCTTTTGGGCTTAGCCCGCGCAGGTTCGAATCCTGCAGTTGTCGAATCTTTTTTTTTCATATTAAGCACCTGTACCAGCAAAACTTCAAGGAATGTTAATGAAAACAACGCCATCTTCTTAGCTAGCTCAGCTACAACTTTGTGCAAAGGTGGGTCATATGCTAAATCCACTGTTTCCATATTTTCGACGGGCTTGGTCAGAGTCATTTCTGTTGCAGAGGGGCTCCGGCCCGAGTCAAAGCCAAAACTCTATATCATAAACCAAGGCTTTGCGATGTGCCCATTGGGAATACCCCCAAATCTACTGTGAGATACTCTTACATAACCTTGTCCTATTATTATGCCACCGTCCTACTTGTCTAGACGTAAAAGGCAGCCCCTTACTCGGCCCAGGCCAAAGAACTCCATAGGAATAGGCATTAGTTTGCAGATTGCAGTTCCTTCCTGCCTATTGTGATCGTAAGGGATATCACAATGCCAAATTTGAGGCACAACATTGCAGGACGCTTAAACTTAGTTTTTTGGGCTTCCAAGCAATATGCATTGTCTGCAGTAACAATATGGAGTTGCCTAAACCGGCTGCGAAAGAACCAACATATACGTCGACAACCTGAACCACGAACAAGATGTGATACCTGGGCTTGTCCATCCCGACTATCTCCCACGGAGAGATCCCGTGGTGCTTACATAGCTTTGTTATACCCTCTGTACCGTACATGACATGACATGCATGCAGCCAGTAGTCGTCAAGGCACAATCCATGCTTGACCATGTCTGGTGGTTACGGCGAAGAAACAACGTGATGGACGTAGTCTGGTACATACGAGTTTACGGCTTCGTGCTTCATTTAAGCAACGAATGCTGCTGGGCACACGGATCCTTGTGGGTGTCAATTCCATGCCTTACCAGAAACGACATTGGATGCCATGGTTGGTAGCGCCGCAGCCGGAACCAGTTTTGCTCCTACTCTGCCAGCTTGTCCTTTGATTGGGTAGAAACATCGGTAGGTATTGGTGCTTGGTTGCTTAGAGACGTTGGTAGACTTAAAAACACGCTTGTGATTGCTGGTATAATGGTGCAGGATATTGTCATTGTTGGTGCTGGAGTCATTGGACTCAGTTGTGCTTATCATTTGCTCGTAGATAGGAAATACCCTAGCGAGAATATCAGGGTTATATCGAAGGACTTCCCTTCAGCAGGACTGGTGAACCCGGAATATACATCTTCAAAGAGTGGAGCTCACTTCAGGCCTTTTCCGGCGAAGAACCGGCACGAATTAAGAGATAGTCAGCTTGCCAGAACTACATACGACCATTTCAAGAAATTGGCAGTTTCCAGCCCAGAGTCTTCTGTGAAGTGGGTCAAAGGCATAGATTTCATCGACTATCACAACGAGCTCTATGCCGATGTAGCCGCTGGATACTCGGAGGGAATTGATAATTTCCAAATCATTGCCAAAGCTGAGCTTCCAACAGGGATGCAATTCGGCGCTAGCTACGATACATGGGTGATGAATCCTCCGGTATATCTTGAATTTCTCGAGACAACGTTACGGAACTACGGAGTTGAATTCATTCGTCATGAAGCGGACTCTTTACACCAAATTTCTAAAATGTTTCCTGGCCAGTTGATCATTAATTGTACGGGAATGGGCCTTCAGTTCTACGGAGGTTACGACATCGATTGCTATCCTATACGAGGCCAAACATTGTTAATAAAGCCCCTACATGGAAAACCTTGTCACAACACTGTCACCTATCAATTACGAGATGGATCATGGATATTTGTCATACCGAGACCTTTAAATGGAGGTATTATTTTAGGAGGAACAAAACAAATCAACAACTTGGTCTCTTCACCAAGCGAAAAGGATACCATTCACTTAATTAAGCTAGGAAAGAGGTATTTCCCCCAATTTTTAGACGATGGAGACTTCAACATTACGAGAGTCAACGTAGGCTTTAGGCCTGCGAGAAGAGGAGGGGTGAAGATCAAAAAGTACGCCGAAAACGGCGTTGAAGTCATTGACTGCTACGGTTTTGCAGGCTCTGGAATGGAAATGTCCTATGGAGCATCAACCAAAGTAGCCAGCATTATTCACCAATTGAATAATCCATCTAAGCTATAGGCCCCGAAAAGGTACGGGTGTACTCTCGTGAAACTGGGAGAAAAGGTCGGTTCCGGTTTCTTTTTTGGAGCCATGCATGCGTATGCATGGACAATGAATGCGGCGGCACAGCAACGGCTTGAGTGGAATGCAAGCAGGGTGGAAGCACTAATGCTTAACGATGAATTGGGGAACCTTTAATAAAACAAATTCTCCGGCTTAAGGTTAACCTTGAAGTTAGCCGAAACTAGGTAATAGTCATATTCCTATTTCAGTTGCAACCATGTAAATCATTTGTTAGTTGCTGTTATTTTTTGCTTCATCAGCCATATTTTTAGTGCATGCTGCGTAAGTGCCTAAATTCCGGCAGCATGCAGCGAGTGAACATGAAACCTCCAATACAATAGCCTTTTTTTCCTGCCATTTTTCATAATGAAGCCCATATTCAACCCCTTAGAATTAGTGACTGGTTGTGGGCAAATTCACTGACGCGAGTGCCGGCGGGATTACGGGTAGTAGGTTTGTAGTTGCAACAATAGCTAATCTAATGCCAGGGAACAACAATCTCATTCACGCCGGTAGGTTTGTAGCAAATATCCACTAGA
This sequence comes from Metahyphopichia silvanorum, assembly GCA_030574095.1. Lineage (NCBI taxonomy): Eukaryota > Fungi > Ascomycota > Pichiomycetes > Serinales > Debaryomycetaceae > Metahyphopichia > Metahyphopichia silvanorum. The sequence continues at coordinate 265,665 of JAJMEK010000011.1, read as the reverse complement.
CTATGACCCCACGAAGAGCTTATGATGCGATGTTGTGCATCAACACTGGCAACTACATTCCATGTACATCAAGCATGCCTGGATCCGGAATCTGATGCTGGAAGTGGATGCTGTAGATCAAATGCAAAATTACGAACCAGGAGAATACTGAGATGAGACAGCATACCACCAGGTTGGTGTTTCATATGCTGTTTCACCAGAAAACTTGACTCAAAAAGCTATTGAGCAGTAGTGCTTAAGCCATGCCATGAAATTGGGCCCAGCTGTTATATTGCTGCTTTGGTTGTGGTGATGCAGCATGTATCGGTTTCGTCAATAAGCTTTATCCAGGTAGCGCAGGCTTATGCTGATGCAGTAGGTGCAAACTAAAATGTCGCGCATATGCGGTCCAGAACCTTAACTTTTCCCCCGGTATCAGGACGCCCACCATCAAACCACTATAAAATAATACATTGGTTGAAGACATTTTTTGACACCCGTTTGCCGTTGTCAGGTTCCGGAAATTTCGTCTACTAATTCGAAATTTGGTTGCCCATGCGAAACGGGATAAACTGGCCTCTTGTAGTACCCAGCATGTTATTTGCGCAATACAGCTGCTACTCGGCGTATGCTCACTATGATGCAATCATCCACGCAACTACCGCCAGTTAGGCGGGCGCAATGCGGGCGCCATGCGTCTCTATCACAAGCACAAAAAGGATCATGCATCGTTCATTCATGCATGTGAACCATCCCGCATGCTGGCGTGCTAGATCTACAGTAGATGAATAGTGTCACGTCGCATATAGTTGCTCACAACTCATGTAATACCTAATTCGTATTCAAGCTATTACTGGGGTCTGGTTGTTGTTTAGTAGATACTCCCATACGTAATATCCAAGAATTACCCTAAACAACGTAATCTTAAATCACTCACAACAAGGGTTTTAACCTGTGCAGCGCTCATATTAGCGCTTGCCTTAGAAACATATTATTTTTCACATATACGTAATCTTCTCGGCCAATTGCATATTACATGTATGCTTCAACTCCTAAATTGGCAACCGGTGCAAAAAAAATATTTATTTTTAACTTTTAAACGATTACTAACTGGTAGTGGAAAAAGAATAGAATGAATTAATAAATAAATATATATACAATGGAGATCTAGAGAAGAAGTTGGTTATGAAAACAAGAATAATTGTGGGAAATAACAATAAACAACCAGGAAATCCCCAATTATGCATCAGCGTTTTGTAATTCGGCCTTAACCCAGCCTTCTAACCCTCCTTTGACAATGATGTCTTGTAAGTTAGCACCCAATTCTCCAACTTTTTGTTGTAAAATAAGGTTACCTTCACTATCAGCAACAATGACTTGGGCTTTGGTGACATCCCATCTCAAGAACCAACCAGTTCTAATGGTTAATTCGTTGGAATCCTTATATTTTTCTCTTAATTTGTTGATCAAGTCAGGAATTTCTAATGTAAGTAACGCATTATTAATGGAGTTTCTGGAGAAAATATTTCCAAATGAACCACTAACAACCAATTGCATTCCTCTGGCCAAAATAGCAGTGGCGGCCTGTTCTCTTGAAGAACCAGTACCGAAATTATAACCAGAAATGATGATATCACCAGGTTTGGTCTTTTGGTAGAATTCAGCATCATAATTTTCCATACAAACTTCCGCCATCTTTGACTTAGGAATATCATCTTGGTAGGTGTACTTACCAGGATAAATACCATCGGTGTTGATATTGTCGGCATCACATAAAATAAGCTCACCTTCGATGGATTTGGGGAATCCGTCCAAAACTTCAACTCCTCCTTCGTCGAAAAGATCCTCTTCAGCTTCAGCAGAAGCCTCAACTTCAGGGATGGTAAGACTTTTGACGATTTCAGTATTTGGCTTGACGGCATTACCAGCAATTTCTTCGGGTCCTCCAATTCTGCCAAGGACAGCAGACGCAGCAACGACTTCAGGAGATGCTAAATAAGCCAAAGCATCTTTGGAGCCCATTCTTCCTTTGAAATTACGGTTAGTGGCTGAAATCCCAACTTCTCCATCCTTAAGTAAACCAGTACCTAATCCAATACAAGGACCACAACCAGCGGGTAATGGAATGGCACCAGCATCAATGATGGTTTGCCAAGCACCTGAAGCTTCAGCATCCTTTTGAACATTAGACGAAGCGGCAGCAACGTAAAATTCGACGCCTTCCGCCACCTTATGACCTCTGATGACATCGGCAGCTGCCTTGATGTCACTGAGACGAGAATTAGTACAAGAAACCAAGTAAGCTTTATTGATTTTGATGTTTTGGTTGGCCAAATCGTACAAGGAGTTAGATATTTTGACGGAGTTTGGACCGGAAATGTAAGGAGACAACGAAGCCAAGTCCACGATAAGGTGTTTGGCGTAAGCGGCATCGGCGTCAGAAGCAAGCTTGTTATCGATCAAGTTCTGAACCGTTTGTTGGTTGACTCTAGGATGAGGTTGAGGCAATCTCGAGATTCTATTCTGATAGAATTCAATCAACTTGTCATCCACCGGGAACAAACCGGACAAGGCCCCCCATTCTGTAGTCATGTTGGCAATGGTCAACCTGTAGTCAATAGGCAATTTTTCAACCCCTTCACCCACAAACTCAATAGCGTGGTTAAGCACCTCGTCATTATTGAAGATCCCACAAAGGGCAACAATGATGTCTTTCCCGGTGACTCCCTGGGGTAACTCTCCGATCAACTCCACCTTGGCAACGGGAGGAATCTGCCACCACGTCTGGCCCGTGGCCCAGATGGAAGCAGCATCGGTTCTGACTATGGGAGTTCCTAAGGCTCCAACTCCTCCGTAGGTGTTGGAATGAGAGTCGGAAGCCACCGTCAAATTCAACGGGAACGCATACCCTTCTTCGATCATGATCTGGTGGCCGATTCCTCTTCCAGCAGGATAGAAATCGATGCCTTGCTTCTTAGCAAAGTTTTCAATGTTGGTGTATTTTTCAAGATTCTTCTCGGTTTTGTTCTGAACATCATGGTCTAAAGTACACACAATCTGACGGTTGTCCTTAACCTTGGTGGCCCCGAGCCCCATGAACTTGGTAGCCACGGGCCACGAGTTATCATGGGACATACAATGGGCCGGTTTGATGGTGACATAATCTCCACTGAACACGGACTTGTTATCAGGTAATCCGACAGCGTATTTCTGCACGATTTTCTCGGTTAGGTTCTGTCCTCGAAGCGATTTTGACGTGCAGCAGAACGTTCTGATCAACTTGATGTTATTCATGACGTAATGATGCAATTATTATTTGGTTTTGGATCCGTGGGGTCGAGATGCTTACAAATTTGATTCGGGTGCAATTTTTTTTTTTCACTCGATAAGGCACTCACAAATGAGTCAGAGGATCTACGCAGGGCCGGATTGGTGGGAAACGCGAAAAACTATCAGTGGAACACCCGTACATCCCGGTGAAACACCCGTACCTCCTCCTCCCCCTCGCTGGTCTCCGGCTTCACGTGATGCCCCAGGCACCTCCTACTTCTTCATCCATGAACACTTCCTTGTTGGCGTTGGCCACGGCGGTGGCCGGCTCGTATGTGGCGTCGTTCCAGTGGAATAAGCCTGTTGCGCTTGTTGGAAAACCTCGCAATGACCCTAGCGTGATTTGGCACCGTCTCAAACGGGTATGTATTCTCTGTATAGCACTCAGTATCGTGATTCCAGTAGTTTTAGTGAACTTTGGCATCTACGACAATTACCGCCGTTTCTACAGTGCTCTCCAGCTTCCTTCGGCCTCGTTGGCGCTGGCTGCTGGGGTGTTGCGGTCGTTGGGCGCCATAAGCATCTTGTATAGCGGGCCCATCTACGATTATTTGGTGATGACCAACGGCAAGTACTTGAGGCAGGATTTGGTGCAGAACTTCGGCACTTTGCAAGGATTCAGAGACCATGTGTTTGCTCCCGTCTCCGAGGAGTATATCTACAGGTCCATGGTCAATGCCATTCTCCGGCCCAGTGACAAGCTCAAATATGGCCCGTTCTTATTTGGCGTAGCGCATATCCATCACGGCTACGAATTATACCACCACCAGGGCCTCCGGCTTGGCATGGTGCTTATGAATGGATTGGTTCAGTTTGCATACACCACCGTCTTTGGTGTCTTTGCCAACGACCTCGTGAAAAGGGGAAACTTGGCTAATGCCATTGTAGTCCATGGGTTCTGCAATATGATGGGATTTCCCGATTTGGTAGTCACCTCCGGTTGGACTTATTACGTGGTTTTGGTGGCCGGCGTGGTTGGTTTTTACTTCGTTTACTGAATGGGCTGCTTCCAGTGGTACCCAAGGTGGATTTGTCTTTTCACCGTGGATTTGTCTTTTCACCGTGGATTTGTGCCCGTCAATAGCCATGATGGTGGTCCAAAAGGAGAATATGGGACTATGAGCCATGCAGCGCAAACGAACCTGGCCCAAAAACGTCAAAAGGTGCTGCCAAAAACGCCCCAACCCACCGTGACAAAAGTTCCAGCGACGCTGTTGGAATCTTCACCGTCTGCTTATTCGTTTCTCGTGGTGTTGAAAACCGCCGGCTCCAGCCATGTCCGTTTCTTGCACCCATTGCTGTGCTGTCGCTTGGTCCTGTCGCTAAATCACGTAAGCAACAGACGATTGCTAATTCACTGCCCTTCCCCCTCCAAACCTTATATAATCACACCGGCGGTTTCCGCCATCGTTCAACTACGTAATAATCCGTTGTCCACCACCTGTTCCCGTAGACCCACCCACTGAGCCCGTTCTTCATGGCCGTATGGCCGTGGACCCAGCACTGGGCCCGCTGGGCCCGTTCCGCACCACCCTCGACCCACGCTGGACCCAGGTCGACCCGTTTTTCGACCCACGCCCGACGCGACACCCCGCCCTCGCGACCCATTGTGGTGAGCTCGTCTTTTTCTTTGTTCGTGTTCAACAACAACAGGCCAAACCCACAAAAAAAATCTTGATTTGATCCCCATTTCAACGGCCGAAACTCGATTCATTCTTTCCATCTGTTGGACGTGTGTGTGCCTTTCATTCCTTAATAATTTGACTTCCGTGTTTATTCGTTTTCAACCTTCAAAATTGAATCCCCGGTTTTTCTTGTTGTCATATTTGACGAGCATTTGAATATAATTTTGCATCATCATGTCGTCTCCAACTCCTGAATTCGATGATGAAGACGCCCGAGTCTCCAAACATCGGAACGTGAAAAACTCCTATGAATTTGCTGCTAAAGAAATCGAACAGGAAAAGCAGATGGTTGCTGCTTTAAAGCGTCTTTCCATCGGAAATATGATGAATTATGATCCTGATCTACCTCTAGATGAAGCTGATTATCAATTCCAACTCCAACTGTCTCCTTCCACTTCTCCGAACTCCTCCAATATATTAGCAGACGATGAAAGACCTGCGTCTCCTCCTTCTTTATCTCGCCAGACGTCTTTATCTCGCCAAACATCTTTATCCCGTCAAACATCTGTCAAGAGATCAACTTCGTTATCAAGAAAAAGCTCTCTAAGAAATTCATATCATCTGAGCTCAAGAGACAGTCTTATTTCCAACGATGAATTCTTTGATGCTGAGACAGCTGATGAACAACCGCTAGATACAAACTCCTTACTTTGGGTGCCTGCTAATCTTCATCCTGAAGTCGATCCTGAACAGTTCAAAATGCATTTAAAAAATCAAGTTGATGAATTAATGGAGCGTAAATCAAGTCGAAATAACTCCGTATCAAAGCGTTCTTCTTTATCTTCAGCTACTTTCCCCGTTTCTGAGGAAGATTTTGCTCAATTCGATAATGACCAACAACAAACATCTTCAAAATCGTCCCCGGATCAAGAGTCAAAACGTAATTCAAAACGTTTTAGCAATCCATCGCTACGTGATTTAACCAATGAATTGGAAACATTATCTAAAATTGCCGGAATGGATTCAAATGATGCTATTACTTTAGCAAGAACATTATCAAGTGCTTCTCTTGGTTTCACTGAGGTGGAAATTCAGGCCATCGACGAACTAAATTCTTCTCCTCCCCTGAATTCTGCATCTGCTTCCCCCAAATCCTCCTCAACTTCTCCAATTGACAATGTTTCTCCAACTAAAGATGATAGCAATGATACCCTTTATGATCCCGAATCTCCCATTTCAAGAAAGACTTTACCTCAAGAAAAACTCAAGTCTCCTACCAGAATTGAACCGTTATACCTGAATTCTCGTCCTCCTCATCAGCATCAACCTCAGGTACAACCTCAACAGCCAGACTACGGTATGGATTCTCGTTATTACTCCCAAAAACAAGGGAAAAATGAACGCCACAATCATTCTCCAACTGCTCAAGAATTCTCTCTCAAGAGAAGTAGAAGACTCGATTACCGTAAGCAGCATACAGCAACATCTTTGGGCTCTCAATTACAACATAATAAGGCCGGTAAATTGGCCGAGTTACGTAATAATCTTCATAGTGGCTCCGATGTTTCATTAATCCCAAATCAACAGCTGGATCACTATCATCCTCATACTCACCAATATCTGCAGCTGCTGCATCGCTCACATCATACACTGCAACCCCCAAAAGTGAAACTCAAGTCTAGACCTCCTAATGAAAGGCCTCATCCAAGAAGCTCTCAAGTGTTGTTCAGCTATAGAAACCCAGACTCCAATCCTCCTTTAAGTTCAGCTCCACCCATATCACCAGTGGAATCGAAACACTCACCCTATCCATCATCGGCGTCATCTCATGCTGTCGACCGTTTCAATCAGTATCCGCAACAACAGCAGTCTCAATACCAACCTAGAAGATCGCATAAAGAGCATCTGAGACATCCACAGCTGTCATCAAGTCAAGGTTATACCAATGCATACTATCGAGGCCATTCTCAGCGAAGAATGCCTTCGAATGAGTCTGTGTCTTCAGACCCTGGTTCACGTAGGTACATACCTGCTCCAGAAAGAAACCGTGTTGTTAGTGACGAATCTCGCCATCAGGATTACCATCAGTATCACGAATCAAGAAGCTCAAAAATTGATCATAGACAGGGTAATTATGCATCGAGTACTGTCCCCGTGGATAACGTTGTGGTAATTCCTGAAACACTTAGCCAAGTTCCTGAAGTCAACAAAGTAAGGCCTAGAAAGGAATCTTACAGGGTACAACATACAGCAGAGCCTGCTTTATCTCAACAACACGCATCTCTTCACATTCCATATACCAGTAACCCGGGAATGAATGATAAGCCTAAGGACTTAAACCAAAATCTTGATTTGTTACGATCTGAAATTAATGAATTTAAAGAGAGCCTCTCAAAATCAGAATCGAATAATGTACCCGTAAGTGAGGGCCAAAAGCAGATCAAACCTCCTAGGTCACCTTATCAGCAGAGTGAAGGTTTCCTTCCCGTTCCTGATTCTCCTAACGACAGCGATGCTAACGACTCGGACTTTAGCTTTGAAGCCACTTATCAAGACGTTAGCTATGAAGATTCTTTAGGTATTGAACAGGAGGCGGACGAAGTTTTGACCGATGAAGAACAAATCCAGAAGCAACATGAATTACAACAACAATTACAACGAAGATTTCAATCATCCATGTTGGCCAATAGTGCACACGAGGACAAGAATGATGAAGTTACTTTATTAGATTACTCCCCAGATGAATTTGCTTCTGAATCCAAACAAGAAAACACACTTGAAAATAAAGATGAGAGTAATGCTGGTCCATTCAATTTAATATATAATGAATCCTCAACTTCCGTTTGGACCAATGATAACTATCAATCGTCTAATGATGCCTTACAATATTCAGAAGATTCAAGTTCGCTCCAGCCAACAAAATATGATGATCCTGGTGACTCTATTATGATAGATTCGTATAGAATAGCCCTGGATCCTGAGGTTTCTCCTACAAAGAAAGCTTCTGACAAGAAGGAAGAGCCTGAACCTAGCCCAACCAGAAAGTCATTGAAAAAGAAAAAATCATGGCCATGGTTGAAAGACAGAGAAAGATCTTCAAGCATGTCTTCTATTGATACCAATAATTTGCCGCCGTTACCTGACGTGTCATCGCCAACCAGATCTGTGTCATCACCTGAAATTCCACCCATTAAAGAATCTAAGAAGATTCAAGTTGAAGTATATGAACCCGAACTGCAGATTAAAGGAAGAGATCGAAAAGATTCCATCGGTAAAGAAAATGTAATCAGTAAATTTTTCAAGAAGAAAAGATCTAATTCAAATAGTATTCCAATTTCTTCATCTTCGTCACCGGTCATGTCACCAACGACGACTGCCAATCCTGAAGCTCCTCCTGTCTTTGATATGAATCCTTCACCTACAAGAACAAGTTTTGATTCCGGTGTCACTGTAGATTATGAGTCAGATACTGAGAGTGTGAAATCATCTATTTCTAAGAAAAAGACTGGGGGTATATTTAAGAAGAAACACCGGAAATCCAACGAAAAAGAGAAGGAGAAGTTTGGCTTGATCAAATCTACCTCAATTGGTTCGTTAAGGCTGTCATTAGAAGAAAAGTCTGTCTCGCAAAAAGAAGCACTTATGGAAGATGTCGTACCTGAAACAGATGATGTGTTTGAACAAATGGAGCAAAAGACTATTGAAACTCCGGATATAAACATTTCAGCAGATAAAGAGTCTAAAGAGCATACATTTGAAATTGTTATTGACGAAGCTGTCAAGACCGAAAAAGAAGAAAAGAGAGACCGTAAGTCCAAAAAGAAAGAGAATAAAGAGAAGGGTGAACTACAAGAAAAGCATGTATCGAAACTCGATAAGAAAGAAAGAAGGAAACAGAAGAAGCTGAAGCTGAAGCTGAAACAAAATGATGCTGAAGCTCTAGTAGAAGAAACCCAAGAGGCCGAATCAATCAAGGTACAGGAAGAAGAGCAGCCATTACAAAGTACATTAGAAGTGCAAGAGAAATTGAAAAAATCCATCAAAAGAACTTCTAGGGCCAATCAACCGATAGAGTTTACTGATTCAGCATTTGGATTCCCATTGCCACCACCTTCTCAATCAACGTTGGTTATGTTAGATTATAGGTTCCCAGTTCACGTTGAACGAGCCATCTATCGGTTATCACATTTAAAATTAGCAAATCCTAAACGATCTCTTCGAGAGCAAGTTTTACTTTCTAATTTCATGTATGCATATCTTAATCTTGTTGATCATACATTGCACTTGGAGCAACAAATGAACACTGAACAAGATAAGATTGCAGAAGAATCAGAAGAACTTGATAAGGGCAATGATAAAGATCTGTTGGATATGGGAGCTGATATCACTATTGATTTAGACGTTGGCAATAGCATGAGTATGTAAATAAGTAAATAATGAAAAGTCATTCACTATGACTCCAAAATACATTTATTTTTTTGTTATAAGACTTACCGAATCAATGGAATACAAGAAGTTTTTGTCTATTCAGCAGAACATGGAGGTTCGATGAATTCATATACATGTTCTGGCATTGGTTCTAATTTCCATTTTGTATTGTTTCTCGTTGTATATGCAGCATTTATGTTAATTTTCGCTAATATGAGCATAATATGATAAATTACAAATATTGCCTAACGCTTCAATAAACATAGAAAGAAGAATAAAGCAAAATATTGACTGTATTCGATACAAACGGGCAACTACGATATCATTCACAGTGTGTAATATATATGGATGAATTGTCAAAGCTTCCAAGTACTGGTATAAATAAACCTTCCCGATTAGGCGCCATTGCAGCAAGTGATGCAACAAGACTTAGACAGCCCATTTGGAGACAATATCTCAGCGTTGAAGGCTTCTGATTGCAAATCTGGATCCTAATTTGGCTCGAATAGTCCCATTTACGGGTTGTTTGGGATCTTGAAGAAATTCACAGCTCTTTATATGGCAAGATGGAAATGGCTGCGAAAAGGCCGTAAGTATCAACCCAGTGAAACAAACAGCGTCTTTTTGCCCAAACTAACAGCGAATAGTCTCAAAGTTCAATTATGAAAATTGGTCCTAGCAAATGAAACAATCAAGTTCTCCCTCTCACTTGCAGAATACTTGGAAAGCCTTCCAACAAGACTACCTTTTCATTCTCCTACAATGCCATCCATGGCCTACAATGAGCATCAGAGAAACATCCACAGCAACAGCAACAACAACCACACAACAAACCACTACACCTTCTTGCACAGCACCTCAGTCCCAACCAGCCCCATCCCTTCACCCCCCTTCTTCCACCAGCTGCCATTACGTCGTTCCCTTCAATCCACCGACCCCTATTTAGTACCGGTGTACGGGTGTAGTCGTTCGGCATCGGCTGTGCATCACGTTGCTTTTTCCGACCCGACCCGAGCGAAAACAACGCCTATTTTTACTATTGGCCCATTTTATACACGAATTTTCATATAAATACCACGCCAGATTTCAGCCGCCATCAACCAACATTAAATTCAAATGTCAAGAAACCTTCCCCTCCTTTCCGCCAGCACGGTGGCGTGTCACAACAAAAAGAACGACTGCTGGGTCACCCTCTACCAAAGAAAAATCTATGATGTTTCAGGATTCCTTGATGAACATCCTGCTGGTGGTGATATAATTCTTCCCTATGCTGGAAAGGACATCACCCAGATTATGGCCGATTCCATATCTCACGAGCATTCTGAGTCTGCTTACGACATGCTTGACGAAGACATGCTCGTGGGATACTTGGCCACGCCCGAAGAAGAAGAGGAAATGTTGAATAACCGTAACAACACCGGCGTCGAAGTCAAATTGGTTGGAGACCAAGGGGTGGATCTTACCGAATTCCACGACTATTTGCCTGCCATGGAGCAGTTGTCTATTCAAACTGATTTCGAACTGGATGTCAAGAAACACAAGTTCTTGGACTTGAACAAGGCGCTTTTACCTCAAGTGTTATTTGGAAACTTCAAAAAAGATTTTTATTTAGACCAAGTCCACAGACCAAGACACTACGGTAAAGGATCCGCCAAGTTGTTTGGAAACTTCTTGGAACCGCTTTCGTTGACCCCGTGGTGGGTGGTTCCATTGGTTTGGCTTCCTCCAAACTTTTACTTCTTCTACCTTGGGTTTGTCAACCAAAGTAAAATCATTGCCTTAAGTTTCTGGGTGTTGGGTTTGTTCGCTTGGACTTTGATTGAATATTCTCTTCACCGATTCTTGTTCCATTTAGATTACCATTTACCCGATCATCCTGTCTTCCTTACCCTTCATTTCACTTTACACGGAGTCCATCATTATTTGCCAATGGATAAATATCGGTTGGTTATGCCCCCCACCTTGTTTTTAGTTCTCGCTTACCCATTTTTCAGATTGGTATTTGCCGTGTTTCCTTACTATATGGCTTGTTCTGGTTTTGCTGGTGGTACGTTGGGTTATATCATGTATGATGTTACTCATTACGTTTTGCATCATACCCATTTACCTGCTTATTTCCAAGATTTGAAAACTTATCACTTGGAACATCACTACAAGAACTTTGAGTTAGGTTTTGGTGTCACTAGTAGATTTTGGGACGTTATCTTCGATACCGAAATCACTGGTACTTATGAAAAAAGAAATTAGTTGTACTTTATGTTTGTGTTGTAAATATGGTTTGAACCTGTCCCTAATACCCTGGACATTACGAATGGATGTGTTAATTTAATTGACTTTTGTCAACCTGCCCTTGCAAATCGTGTAGTACCTGGCTTATGCTATTTGTAGGTTATATTCATAATTATATGCTTATATTACTGTAAAAAACTTTATGCTGATTAATCGTTCGTGTGTCTATATATTAGCTAAACAATCATCAAGTGTTAGTTGTAACGATCCATTGTTGATAGCCGAAGTTCTAGCACTCTTCATTTCATCTCCTTGAACGATATAGTTATTACGATATTTCGATATTTTTACTTTGGACGAAACCTGTTCGAATTCATTAGTATTCTTATCTTCATCGTAATTATCTTCTGTTGAGTATTTCGACTTCTTGACTCTTTGAAACTCGTTCTCATCCCATGTTAGCAGATTTAGTCGGTCATGGAGACGGAGTTTCTTCAATAGAAAATTCTTTTTGAACTTCATTATGTCATCGAGAGACTGAAACCGTAAATGTGTTTGCTCTTTATGATTCTTATAAGCAGCACCACCACAAGCTTCTATTTCATCAAGGTATGCATCATGGTCAAACGGACGGTTCAAATTCGGAGAATCTTCCACGTGAATATTGGGATCATCGTATTCATAAGGATACTTCACATTAACAAAAAGCCGTTCACATTGGTTATATATGGCTCGATGACTGCTAGTATCCATTATCTTGAGTCTTTTTTCATCAGTATCAACGTTAGCTATAAGGACATCTTGCCAGTCGTATAATCTTCGTTTCTTTTTCACGACACTAGACGGTTTAACCTTGCCATTGAATCCTATTAGAGTATCCACCAAAGCACTCACCTTGTTACATATATGCTTACTGATTTCATTCGAGACACGAGTAGACGCTTCAGCTGTTGGAATAACATTCTTGACGGCTCCATCCCGATTCTTGAACATGGTGAAGACTCTTCGTTGCACCATGGAATTGATTTCATTGATTAATACAGCCTTAGCATTAGATTGTGTTGCTTTGGTTCGAATCGACCGGATCTTCACCTTACCATCGCTGAAACCTTCAGCAAACTCGTCATACAGGCCCTCGTTGGAGCTACTGCTTTCTCCACCAGATTCATGTTCACTTTCTGAGTCCAGATTGTCTGAAGTGTTGGATTCCGCCGGGGAATCTGAACTTGAACCTGGAGATTTGGCTTCTTCCATATCAACATTTACCTGCTGACTGAGATCCGAACGTGACGCTGTTCTTAGCGGAGCCAAAAGATGATGTCGTTTACCAAACATACTTCCTTCAATCTCGATCAAGTTGTCGTTTTCATGATACGAATTGTCAGCTATAGCATCTGTATATATTGACGTATTGGATGGATCTGGAACCTCCGATTTCGGTAACGGCCATGAACTCCATTTCCTTCGAGGAAACGTGGTGTCAATCTGATGGAGAAGAAATGTCAGGTACAAATGAAGCGCCAAGTCCCGTCGATACTCTTCTTCAAACACATTAAGTATTTCCTGGGCTTCCTTCTTGGAGGACATGCTTATGAAAAATTATTTGTGCAGGAGCGATGCTTTTGTCATACAAATACAACAAGATCAACACCAAAAAAAAGATGGGAAGACGATGAAAAACACAAAAGAGTTTAAGGGCACTTTGGCATCGGAAAATCCATTCAAGTAGGCTAAAACTCGTTGGAAATGCTGTAAGTCTTGCTTCAACAGCATTATCATCATATCCTACCGTGCCTTGCACCCGTACACCACTTTATACCTGGCAAAATAGGTGGTTTACATTGGCCCCAGATGCTAATATTTTAATCTAAAACTTGCTTGTGACGTTTGTACAACCCTCGGTAAACTGATACAGGCGTCTTTGTCGACCAGATCCTTAGAAAGAACCTGAATTTATTGGAATCAAAAGTGCATCACGTGACCGGCGATGATGAAAATTTTTCCTTATCTAAGCTCAATATGGGGGTCCTCTTCTCTTTCTTTTCTTTCTTCTTTCTTCTTTTTCTCTTTTCTCTTCTCCTCTCTTGTAGTAATAGTAGTTATGGAATCGTATCAAGCCGCCTTCTTAGATCTTGCTCTTGAATCAAATGCCCTTAAATTCGGGTCCTTCACGCTTAAATCCGGCCGTCAATCTCCATATTTTTTCAACTTAGGTTTATTCAATACCGGGAAGTTATTATCAACCTTGGGAGATTCTTATGCCAAAGCCATCATTCAGTCTGGTATCAAATTCGATATTTTGTTTGGCCCTGCTTACAAAGGTATTCCTTTAGTAGCCATTACTGCCGCTAAACTAGCTGAATTAGATCCTAAGACTTACGGAGATATTGGATATGCTTTCAACAGAAAAGAAAAGAAAGATCACGGTGAAGGAGGTAATATTGTAGGATGTGAATTAGAAGGTAAAAACATCTTGATTATTGATGACGTTATGACTGCAGGTACTGCCATTAATGAAGCATTCGGAATTATTAATGAAGCTAAAGGAAATGTTGTAGGTGCTATTCTTGCCTTGGATAGACAAGAAACCACAGCTGATTCTGCTTTGAGTGCCAACCAAGGCATTTCGAAGAAATACGGAATCCCAGTGATTTCTATTGTTAATCTTAATGATATAATCAATCACTTAAGTGATAAAATCAGTAAAGATCAATTATCTGCAATGGATGAATACAGAAAGACATATTCTCCAAAGACAGACAATTAAAAAACCATGGTTTACTATTCAAACTATTATCCTAGATATTCAACAAGAATACATACTGAATCAAATTCACAAGTAGTTCCGCTTTATCTGTTATTAACCATACGTTAATAACTTGTAGTCATAATAGAATGGTAGTATTATTACAATTCAGAAGGATGAAATATCCATCCAAAATTCTATGCTACGCTTCATATGAGTATGGTCATCAGACTTTCTAAAGACTTGTTTTATAAGGTTTTGTCATTCCGTGAATTATTAGGGAGTAGGGTACTATGTACATTATATGATTAACCTCTTATTTTCATCACCTTCTTCTTTGGTGCCTTTACTTGTTTGGCAGGCTCTGCAGACGGTCCTGGGGGCTTTTGATCGTAGATAGCTTTTGTCATGGGATGTTTGATGGTGAAATGAGAATGGATGGGTACTATAGTATTCATTTTAAATCCCTTCACTTTTGGAATCTCTTCAGGAACGAATCCTGATTTAAACTCGGGAGGACATGGCATTCCTCCCTTTGGACTGATTGTATCCAAGCTGGTTGGATTCAGGTTCAAATAATCAGCAATAGAGTTTATCAACCCTTGTTTGGTGTGGAATCTTGCATCTATAGACTTTTGATCTTCTTTCAAGAGTACTCGAACTCTTCCTGGGTTCCCAAAGTCTTGAGGATGGGATTTATCAAGTTCAAGAATGGCTGTAAGTCCAAGGCTTCTACATGCCTTTGATACAGTGTATGCTAAAGGATTTTCCACTGCCTTGTCCACATTAACTCTTCTACCTTGTTTATGAGTTCTATTGAGGTCAAAATAGCAGGGGTAAAGGATCTGAAACTTACTGATTTGCTCTCTCTCTTCAGGTGTAAACTTATTAGGATCCACGATCTGTCTTTCATCTCCAGCAGCGGCCAAATTATCCGGGATTGGTATGGAAGGGAAAAGTGGAGGTTCTGAATCTTGAGATCGAGTAACCTGAGGTCCGGGTCTTAAGGGAGCCACGGGTGTTTTCAAGGATGGATCGAATTGCGCAATATCCATATCCATGTTGTCAATTTCATCATCATCGACTTCCTCCAACGTTGGTTTCCTTGACATTTTAAATAAGAGGTGGTTATTAAAAAATCATTCAGGTCGACACGCGACATTTACTTGGGTGCTCACGACATGCGAGCCGGTATCGCGACATTATATATGGGTCCGCACGACCTTCCACATATTTCCAGCTAAAACCTGGTCGGAATCAACAGAATGCCAATTATATCGTAGCCCAGCAAGGCAAACCACTTCAACACACTTGGAAAGAGGACCGTGGTGACTCTTCACTTTTACTGTGACTCAGAGTCATCACGCTGCATGTCTCATCGTCTTATCTAGACCATCAGTAGCTCCTTACATAATCACACATATCCCCTCCCTCCACCACGTAAAACTTAACTTCTACCACACCCCTAATATTTACAGCCCGTCGAATAAGCACATCATTCACTCACTTCGTTCTTTCACCTCCCCTGGTCTCTTCTGGCCTTGGCTTCGATTGGTGTGATTTAAGACAAGGACGTGCCCCACCCAATATAGGCAACGTGCAATGTCGTGCGCCGCCACCACCACAATATGGAATCTTCATCTCATCTCTACTTTTCCTTCAAGAAATGGATCCTGACCCCTCGATATCGACTCCAAAGCTAATAAAAAGCTATATGGAGCTTCTAGAAGACTCAAGTGTCCTACCGCCCGAAATTGATTCCGAGAAAATATCTCAACATCCAGATATTCAGTTTTTTAGAAGTATCAAATCTAAGCATCATTTTGCCTACTACAAGGCTAAAAAATCCCTTACTTCCATCACCAACATTAAGTCGAAGTCTTCTATTTTTGATCCTTACAACCGTTCGGAGTTGTTGGATCGTCTCAGATCATTTACTGCCTTAAACTGCAGTTTACCGTCGTTGAACACCGATACTCTTTCTGAATTGAAGTGTGCTAGAAACGGCTGGAAATGTATCTCCATTTCTACCAACAACAACATCAAAAATCATCTCATTTGCACCCTGTGCCACCAACAGCTTATCTTGAAGTTCAATTCGTACGAGACATCGTCGCCATTTGATTTCGATATGGATGATTATCAAGACCTCAATACCGCATTAGCCCTTCAATATTCTGACCAAATTTCAAATTCGGGTCATAATCAAAGTTGTCCTTGGATTTCGTTTGAGACTCCTCTAGAAGGTTGCTATTACTTGAGACCTTACATCGAATCGACTAATACCATATTGGTGGAGGACTACTTGAAATGTATAATGAACCTAATTAAAAATCTTCAAGTTTTAAACGATAAGGCGTCATTTATTGCTGAATCTCTTGCTGCAAACGAGTCGGATCTGAAGCTCAAATCCTTACTGAACTCTTTGATAATCGACCGCTTCTTTCATGATAATAAAGAGAACATTTCTATTGTGCTAGATACCATTCCTGTATGGATTTATAAATTGGCAGTTTTTGGGTGGGATTTGAACGTCCAATCGTTCGCTGACAAACTTGTCCTATTACTAATTTGCTCTAAGTGCAACCAAAGAGTATTTTTGAACACTTCTCCGCATGCTCCAGTGTTGAAAAATGATATTGACGCTATTTCTAATTCTACTCAATTGGCTATCAGTGCTTCTAAGATCTTAACTCCTTGTAAATTTCCTCCAGTGCAGTCAAACCCATCCCGAAGTCAAGACCAATTCACTGCCTTAATAAATGATGATGACCATGAAGAAGATGATAGTCACTTCGGAATCATTGATGATCATAAACCTTGGTGCTGTGTAGTGAAGAGCTTTGGAGACACATGCTTTTTCGATTATTTTGTTCATATTTTAGAACAAGTCGACGACACTAATGATATGACAATAGATTTACAAGAATCGTCCCCCTCGTTCAAGCGTAGAAAAAGCTTTGATGTTAACGAGGGCCTAGAAAAGTTAAGCAAATTGAGAAAATTGTATTTGCTAGATGAATCCTCTTAAATCTTGGTATAATCTATATATTTATGACTATATGATGAAGTAAATTTTTTGTTTTTTCAACCTCATATTTTTTGTCTATATTACATTACGTTTGCTCTTGCTCAAAGGGCAATAGCTCAATCACATCAGCTCTATGACCTTCTTTTTGGGGTTGTCTAGAGGGCGGGGCACTGAAATCCAACACTTCAATGAAAGTCTCTTCATTCTGATTACGAGTTCTTTGAACCGCAGCTACACATCGATTGAAATCGAACCGCACTTGCCAAATTCCCCCAGTAATATCTTCTAACAAATCTCTGACAAATTCACCAGTTTGGATGTTCCATAACTTTAGCATTCGTTCACTTCCACTTACAACTCGAAGACAATCATGTTGGAAACAGGTAATTGCTCCACTATGTCCACTTAACTTACTGTAGTTCTCAGGAGATCGTGGATCCCAGACTCTTAAGGTAGAGTCAGCGGCGGCTGATACAAGATAATCAGCAGAAAGTTCCAAAAGACCTACTAGTGACGTATGTCCTTCAAGAGAGTACAATAAATCCCCATTTTCTATATCCCACACGTTAATAGAAGAATCCATGGATCCTGAATAACATCGCTTAGAATGGAAATCCAAAGCTGTCGAATAAATTCGATCATTATGTCCCTCTAATACGAATTTACATGCACCGTTATTTAAAAGGTCCCATACCCTAACAGTAGTATCATATGATCCTGATACAATGATGTTTCCATAACCTGTTACTGATCTAACTGACTGAGTGTGTCCAGAAAGCACCGTGACGAGGTAGGGGTTATCGATTTCATTGCTGTCGTAGGTCTGTTGATCCCTATCATTAAATTCATCATTTTCGTTATCCAATGGCAATTTCCAAACGTGTAAATTGTGATCTCTAGAACCAGTTACCAAAAGGGGAACTTCAGGGAAGGTGATATCTTCGCCTCGGTCATTCTTACCAATCACTACCGGATGAAGAATGTCAAGACATCTAACAGTCGACGTGTGACCTCGAAAGACATGAGTACATCTTCCAGTCCTTATGTTCCAAACCCTAACAGTACGGTCTGTTGACCCACTGACAAGAGTATTACCGGAATATTTCAAAGCCCAAACCCCACCTTCGTGACCTTTTAATACTTTTAGAAGTTCACCGGTTTTAGTGTTGTAAATATTAATTAGTTTATCATCGATACCCGTTATAATTTTATTGTCATCATGTTGTAAACAAGTGACAACATTACTTCCTTGACCTGGGACACTGATTCGCTTTGGTTCATACCAAGGAGTCATCCATCTTTTTAAGATTATGCTTCTCTTCTTGTAGAGTAATTGGGCTATGTTTAAGTTTTCGAGAGGGTAGTTTGGGTTCGAAGCCCATTCACGGAATAGTCTGGTAGGATCAGAAAGCTGTTGCTCAATTTCATCATCATTATTAATCAATTTATCCTTCTTCAATAGATTGATCCAAATTGAAGACTTATTCAGAAGACGGTTCCAGTTTTTAGATACTAATGACACAGATAATAATGACTTGTAGTCAAGATGTGAAAGAATGTTATAGGTGATTTCCACCGGTAAATTACTTAACAAGTCACGTTTCAAATTATTGTAAATCAAATCATTGAAAGAACTCAAGGATGAACGGTTTATATTTTGAAGTAGCTGGAACACCAAATGATTTTTATTGCCTTCAGACAAATATCCTGATAGATTGAGAATCATATCTAGTAATTCACCTTGGGTATTTGGAGTGTTTGCAAGTTCTGACTCGATGGGACTGAAAGTTGTTGGTTTAAGCATTCCAGACAGAACTGGAGATGCTGAAGGGGATGGTAATGGGAGTTGCTGAGGTTGTTCTTCGATATCTGAGATAGGGGTATTAGTTGGAGACTCAAATCCATTAGGTGTATGAGGATGAACCATCACATGGCTGTGGTTGTTGTTGATGTTGTTACTATTATTATTATTATTATTATTATTATTATTATTATTATTATTATTATTGTTGTTGTTGTTGTTGCTGATATGGCCAGTCGTGGCACACATACTGCCAAACTCTTGCACGCCATACCCAGGAGGTCTGACTATGCTGATTGCTCCATTTTCGTCAGCCAAATCGGTATTTGACAGAGCCCCCGTGCTAGGCGAAAGAACACTCATGAGTCTTCGTTTAGGAGGATGCACAAGGCCATTTTCTCTGGTCAAGACGCCACCAAACCCGGTGGAAGGCGAACAGTCGTTATCAGAAACAATCATGTCATCACAGCTGTCATTCCCGACGTTGTTTGCAGATTGCGTATTGGATGAAGTATGATTGTTGATTGGGTTATTGTCCCCAATATGGTCTCCAGCAACATTTCGAATTCGTTTTCGATTTTCTCGAGACATGACATGGTTTTCAGGTGAGATCAACGTCAACCTCTGGTACTCTTGATGAAGCCACGCGTCCGAGAGTTTGCCAGAGCCGTTTTGAACTCGTAAATCGAATTTGGCGGTTAGCCCTTTAAGGGGATACGTTGGCGGAAGATTAGTCATGATATAAACGATAAAGAAACGTGAAAAAGCTGCAAGTTTTGATAGAAAGTTTCACAGAGCCAATATTACGCTGTTGAGGTTAGCAGATAACCGTGTTGTTCAATAAAAGTTCTTTCGTTCACAACAACAACAAATAAGTAGTTGGTGCTAATCCTCAATACTAGCGCCCACTGAGGTTTTTTTTTGGTAAATTGGCGTGCCCCGGTTGTTTACGTACGCTGTTACGGGGGTGCGGGTCTGCACCGAGGCGGGGGGCCCATTTTATTTTTGGCCGTGCCCATGGGTCGAGGCATTGGGCCCATGGGTCGACAGGCCGGGGGCGAGTTAAGGGTGGACAGGTTGGGTCCACTTTTTGGGAGAAGGTGCTAGGAAAGACGTATGAATGTGTCAATATGCACAGTAGAATGCATGGAAGCATGTATAACGCAACAAAATCCATGGTGTGCAGATATTATCATGGGTTGTGTTGATATGATGTCGCATATCAGCTAGTTATCGGCTAGTTATCAGCAAATTATCAACTAGTTATCAACCACAATAAGTATAGCGCAGATAGGAGTTCTTAAGAAGCTCCAGAACCATACCTGGAAGCTCATGAAGACTTCAGTTGGCTTGTAGAAGCCTCTTTTAGTCTGTGGGCTGGTTTATGCTGCCATTTTAATTCTCTTTGTACTACTGGCTGCAAAATCGCAAGTCACATGCTAACTCCAACACGTTTATCTCCTCATGAACAAGTGTATCATATTCACTCAGCTTTTGTTACATATTCTCGGTTAAACCTACTCTCGAGCGTACTTGATATAACTAAATACGTTTCTTAACTAAGTTCTCTTAATACAACTAAATATTTCTAATTACAATACCTGGTTCTCCAGGAACAGCTGCTTCAACGGCTTTACCCTTAATGGTAATTGGAACTTCTTCTCCAGTAATGATATTCTTACCTACACTAGCTCCATTGTCAAATGAAATCACTTCAATTTCTTTGAAAGCCAAAGTAGTTGACGATTTCTCAAGGTTTGGCAAAACACTCTTGACCACTTTGACTTCGTCAAAAGTTAATTTACGGTCAAATACAGTAGATGCATCTTCTTTGGTTAATCTTTGCTTTAAAAGAGTAATGAAAGGCATGGCTCTCTTCATATCTTTACCAACTCTTTCCTTGATGAGCTTATTATCATTTAACGATTGTTTTTCAAATAACTCTCTCACAAGTTCAATATAACTGTCTTGCCATTCAGGGAATGAGTTAGACAATAAAATAGTTAACTTGGTTGGCTTACTGCTATCAACTTCAGTCTTACCCTTTTTACTTTTCAAAACGGTAATTTCAGTTTCACGAATGGATCTGGCTAATTGTCTGACATATTCTAATCCATCTAATTGTGATTGATCTACTGGTCTTGAAGCCCTTGGGAATTTGGCATTCTGAACAGATCCTTTCTTATTTAATACTTCACGGTAAATGTATTCAGCAAAATGTGGTGCAATTGGTGCAATAAGTAAAGCTTGAGCTTCAATATATTTTAAAACCAAGTCCTTGTGCATTCCAATAGTGGATGAAGTAGCATCTCTATAATAATCTCTAGCAGCTTGGAAATCAAACAAAGCATATTTCAAAGCTGACTTGTAATTAGTCAAAGTATATTGTTCATGTGTCTTTTCAATTAAATCATTCATCTCATTTTCGAAGGCAGTGTCAAAGAACCCGTAGTCTCCACTTGATCTCAATTTATCTTGGTTGTTAACCTGGTCCTCACACCATTCCTTCAAGGTTGTTAATCTCAAGATAGCAGCGTTAGCACTTGATTCTTCAAAGTTAGCATCTTCAATGGTATCACCGGCATCAGCTAATGCGATTCTAGAAGCATCAGCACCAAATTTCTTGGTGATTTGTTCTAAGGTCAAAAAGTTACCAGTAGATTTAGACATTTTAGCATTATTAAGTAATAAATGTCCATTAACTCTAAGACTCTTTGGCCAAAATCTCTTCTTGAATAAGGCAACATGACTATAGAGAACAAAAGTTAAGTTGTTAGTTATCAAATCCTTACCGGAAATGTAACTGTCAAAAGGATAGAAATATTCAAATTCTCTTCTAATGACATTCAATTGGTCCATTGGAATATCAGTTTTAACCTCATCGGCATTGCAGAAAATATAATCAAACACTTCGTAGGTTAATTGTTCAGGTTTAATGTCATAAACTCCTTTCTCGTGACCATAATAATCAGAGTGGAAGAATCTAGCGATGGTGTAATAAGCCATGTAAACAGTGGAATCAGATAATGACTCGATTAAGTATTTTTCATCCCATGGTAATCTAGAACCCAAACCGAAGTTTCTGGTAAGGGCCCAGTTCTTCAACCAATCCAAAACACCTTCAAAAGAGTGTCTGATTTCCTTACCATAAGTATTAACTTGAGCCAAACATTCTAAAGCTTCTTGTTTCCAAGATTCTTCACCGTAATCAATGTACCATTGGTCTTCCAATGATACAATACATTCATCACCAGATCTGGACACAACAACTCCTTCTGGTTCGTTGTATACAAAAGCATCACCAGAATCGATTAAATCTTGTTTGACTTTAGCCTTAGCCACTTCAACCTTTTCACCAGCATACTTTCCAATGGTCATGGTACCATTATAGAAACCTTCCTTATAAGCAGATTCTTTAGCAGCAGCTAATTGAACGGAATCTTTAGGCGATTGAATTTTCATAGAGTTGACCAAATATTCAGCACATTTGTCTCCATACTTTTCAGTCTTAATTATTGGGATAATGTCAGTTTGGACCCATTCCTTTTGGATATTATAATATTCTGGTTTGTTGGCCAAGTCTCTAGTGGTAACAAAATCATCAGGAGAATCAGATGGAACACAAGTGACTACACCGGTACCTTTCTTTTCTAAAACAGTTTCCATAGGTAAAACTCTTAATTCCTTGTGAGCTGCTAATGGAGCAGAGATCTTAGAACCAATCAATAACTTACCATTAATCTTGGCAGCAGCAGTGTAATCACCTCTCTTTGGTGTCAATTTTTGGTAGGACATGTTCTTGAAAGCACGTTCGGTAGTGATGTAGTAATTGCCGTTACCAGCATTAAAAATACCATAGTTGATATTTGGAGAAACAAAACAACAGGTTTGACCATACATGGTTTCTGGTCTTAAGGTAGCAGCAACGAGGAATACTTTTTTATCAGAAACATCGAATTTGTTTTCTTTAAGATAATTGAGGGCTTCTTCAGCGAATTCAGTGACTTGAATCTTGATCCCGGTATATTCTTGTGGGACAATACCTTCACCAGAAGATCTATCATGATCTAAACATGCTTGCCCATCCTTTTCAGAGTAAATGGTGTATCTTTCTCCGAACTTAATCTTTCCTTTGTCGAATAATCTGGTGATGGCCCATCTGGCGAATGCATCGTAGTAGAGATTGGCATCAGTAGTGACACATGATCTTCTCCAATCGACTCTGCATCCAAACTCAGTAACATGTTTTTGCACTAAAGATGGGAAGAATTCAAGCCAATACTTGGAGTCAGCAAACTTCTTTACATCTTCTCTTGGAACCCCTAATTGTAACATAATTTCGAATTGGTACTTGGCTCTTCCTTGTTTGGCAACCGCCTTGGATTTCTTAGCAGCGAACTTAGTTGGATCTTCTTTATGCTTTACTTCTTCAACCTTAACTTCTTCTTCTTCATCTGCTGCTGGGGCCCCGCTGAAGTCTTCACCGAATTGTTCAATTTCTCTTTTGATTTTATCAGCAGAAGCTTTAATTGGCATACCGGTACAATGGAATCCCAAAGGGAAAATGACTCTCTTGCCTTTCATTCTTTCGAATCCAACACTGAATTCAACTTTGGACAAAGTAAAAGAGTGACCAGCATGTAAAATCCCATTCATATAAGGGTAGGCCATGGTGGAAAAGAAACTTGGGTTTTCAACCTTGAGGGCTTCTACATCTTGCGATGGAATTTCGTCTAAGCTAGGGGAGTCTACTTCGAAGGCTTTTTCTTCAGCCCAAATGGCCTGGTACTTCTTTTCAATCTCAATCAAAGTATCACGACGATCGGTTTTTTCAATTTTAATCGTGGAACTCATGATGAAAATGTAGTGAAAATTTAGTCAAATTCGCTGAAAATTTTTGACTCATAGAAAGGAGTATTGGTGCACGGAGTATTTACTGGTTGCTGTGCGTTAAATGAGAAATAGTAATAGTATATAGTGATATTCGTTCAACTTACACAACGGAAACATATTCTTAATGCTGTTGATGCTAAGATTTAGAATTATCGTCTCCGACGGAGCTGTGGCGGAATTAATTTTTTGTTCAAGTTTGGTGTTTCGGGTTGAGTGTTGGGCTCTGCTGTATTAGTAGCTGTGGATACAGAAGCTTTAGGCTTTATATCTGTCTTGGACACAACTTCTACTACCCTCTCCCCTAGGGTTACCCCAGTAAGTGCCATTGATGCCTGTCCAGCGTCAGAAGCAGTTTCGAACTCAATGAGTGCAGCCTGTTGCTGAGGAAATACCTCTACTTTAGAAACAGCACCAACGCGACTCATCACGGATTTCATCACCTGGTCCTTGGTCAAGGTCTGATCAACATTCTTTAGACCGATAGTGAGGTCATCATTGAAAGCACTGATGTTCAAGCGACCTTGAGACTTTGATTTGCTGACTCGAATGGTTCGATCATGTAAATGGCTTGAGTCCATAGAAAGCGCATTTTTTGCAGCCAAACTGGATTTGAACTTGATGAACCCATATCCGTTGTTTTTATACCCCTTATCAGCATTCTCTCTGCTAATGGGAACTCGTACCAGTACTATATCACCAAAATGAGAGAATGCGTCTCGAAGAATTTCGTCCGTGACAATTCTAAAATTTAGATTTTGAACGTAAATCTCGTCCTCATTGCTGTCAGGCCTTGGTTTCTTGAGAGAAGGATTTGATATTTCAACACGAAGCTGGTACTTTCTTTTAGTAATTGGATCTTTTAGCTCCTTAAGGTTGAGAGTTTGTTTTGCTGCAGCTGAATGTTTGGAATCAGCGTATTCCACATAACAGAACCGTCTCTGTTTGCTCAGAATCTGGCTTGGAAATCTGATACTAATCACGGGCCCGATTTCTTCAAACATTTTTCGTATTTCTTGCTGTTCCATACTTGGAGGATAATTCGTCACCCAAATAGTAGCATCAATGAACCTAGCCACAGAAATATGAATTCCCTCCACAGTTTTATTGTTTTTTGTTAATACTGCCAAAACTTCTCTTTCATTACTCATCTCGATAATTGCAGATATGCTAGAGTCTTGCTCCTGAAATATTATGATGTCCTTGGGTTCTCCGCATTCTTTGACTACTTGACGAAGCTTGGATTCATTGATTTCATCAGGAAGATTTCTAAATTTTAGCGAGAAGAATTCTCTGCTTCTTTTTGGCTCCTCCGTCAGATCTATTTTCTGTTTTTTGACTTCCACTTGTGGCTCATCCAAATGCCTCTTTCTTAAAAGATCCGAAGCTTCATCTAGCTCAAGATCTTGATTCATAGCTCTTTCTGCGACTTTCTTCAATAATCCATCGGCTTTAGAGATGAAAATCTTCAAAGTATGGGGAGAGTAAACTTCTTTGTATAGCAACCACTCCAGAAGTACTTTTTCAGGCCAGTCTACTTCATAAACAGACTCTGAAAACATATCAAATAAACCATCAATTTCACCTGTTCGTTTCATGAACTCAATTGCAGTCAACCAAACATCTGCTTGAGAGCTGAATGTGGAAACTAGCTGCTTTATAAGCAACACGGCCAGGGCGAAATCTCCTATTCTTTCATATATAGAAATGACCAACTTCTCAATGGAATGAAAACCATCATTATTCTCGATGCTTGCTTTCACGAGCAGTTCAGCATCATCATAAAAAGTCTTTTTAATGTCCATGCCATCTGCAGCTGTTATATTATTGCCAATAGGATTATCGGAACTGATCAAGACTTTAAACTCATACGAAAGAATAGACATAGCGTAGACTTTCCAGCAGTCATACAAGTCGCTTTCTTTCACATTATTCTGATCGTATCTTCGTCTTACTTCAGCAAAATTCTTCAATCCTTCTTCGTTGAGCTTGCAGCATCTAACATACTCTGCATAGCTGACGGAAGTATGAGAGTAGGTTCTAACGAGCTGGGAGACGAGATCTGCAAGATCATGACCAATCACCAGTTGAACCTCTTCTTCATCATCATCATTTTCCCTGGCATACATGCAGTATATGTATTTGAGCCAAATTGGCAAGCAGTGTTCAAGTTCGAGCGAGTAGTCCCGACATGCCTTCAAGGCTCTGTGAAATATGGTTTTGGCAAACTTCAGACATGCTGGAAACCCAACATATAAACAGACCTGCTCGATGTATTCAGACCATAGATGAACGTCACATTTCTTAGCAAGCATAATTTCGTACTTCTCGTAGTACCGAAGGCTTCTCGTTGTTTTGTTGTACACTGAACTAGCCCGTTTCATGTAGCGATTATATTCGGCGTTGAAATTACCAGAAACAAACAGAGAACATTGACTGTACGTCTGGTCCAATTGGCTATGGGGGGTTTTCAACCTCCTTAAGTACATCTGGAACATAGACTCGGGGTCATTATCAACATTCTGTTGCACGAATTCCCAAATCAAGTGACTTTGGTTGTAGTCGTATTCGCAATGCTGTAAAGCGGTTTCTACTAAGGTTGAATCCAAAACACCATCAAGCTGTAGCTTCAATTGCAAATATTCTAGCCAATTTTCACAAGTGGGCCATTGCTCTACTAGCGACTTGTAGAACAATACTCGAGCCAGGAGCCTTTGGCTTTCGTTGGTGATGGTTTGGATGTCAGCTTCAAATCCCATGATATCGTCGGCATTCATGGCGAAATACCGAAGCTTAGAGTACCGAACACCGAGGATTTCTTCGGCAAAAGACCCGTTCAAATGAAGCAATTCAACAAGCTGGTCATACTGACAGGCCCGGTACTTATATTGGTCGATATCCTTGTATAATTGTACGATTTGTTGGTCCATACTAACCTCCAGAAACTAGTATAAATGATGCAGGAAATGCGATGAGCATCATGATGATAATTTTCACCTCCATTAAACGAACAATTTTTACTACGTTTGGGTCATTATGGATGCTCGAGGATATCTAGAGTCGTACGGGTGGAAATACGGAGAGGCGTTACAAAATGGTGGGTTGAAAAAGCCGATTTTGGTCAAGCACAAGAAAGATACAAAAGGTTTGGGACATGGCTCTAATGATGGAGATACTTGGTGGGAATCTCTTTTTGACGGGCAATTAAAGAACTTGGATGTGAATAGCCAAGGTGGAAACGTCAGCTTTCAACAGAATGAAGCTGCTGTGGCTGAAGATGTAAGAAAGGCTACAAGTCCGTTGTACCGAATGTTTGTTAAGGGAACGGGACTAAAAGGTACGGTTGGAAGCACCAAAGAGGTGCTACAGAAATCAAGTGGTAGCATATCAGAGAAGAAGGAGAAGAAGGAGAAACGGGACAAGGCCAGATCCGGCAAAACGAAGAAAATTGTCAAATCGAAGAAGCTGAAGAAGCTGAAGGAGCTGAAGGACAAGATCAAGCTGAGTAGAGATGCGAAGGAAAAGAAGCAAAAGAAGATCAAGAAGACCGATAAAGAAAAAAAAGAAAAGAAGGATAAAGTACCCAAGCAAGACCAAAAACAAAAGAAATCTAAAACGGAGAAACAGAAGAGAAAGGACAATAAAACCAAGAAAGAAAAATCGTCTAAACCCGAATCAATACCTACTGCATCTAAACGGTCAAAACACCTGTCACCCCAAACTTCTAAAAAGACAAAACTCCATTAACTCAGCATTAACTAAATTGTCGCCAAACACCCTTTGGCTGATATCATTAGCATTCTCCCCGACTTTTTTTTCTTATAGTCTTTTGCATACTACATTATAGACCAGGACGGCGGCGACACGGCTCCTACATTAGCTAAAAAAGCATAATCACCGGCTTCATAGACTCACATCACCCCTAGTGTAGTCTGAAGAATACACTGATGTTATTCAGTATCCCTGTATACTTAGAATCATGTAAAAGCTCTAGAATTTTGTCATAATGAACATCCCAGTGCAATAAGTCCTGTAATGAACCCATTTTTAATCCTCTGAACCTCTATAAACATATACATACAAACACACATACGCTTCTTATTCGCCCAAGTGTTTAAATACTCTCTATTCGAGTCACAGTATTGTCTTTTATGGACATTTCTTCCTTATCGTCACCTTCTCTACTATGGCGTTATCTGCACTCCAAATTAGCACTGAAAGGAACTACTCCATTTTTAGTGTTGATACCCCAGAAATCGCTAAATAAAGCGTCAAATCTGGTCATGATACCGTTATCGTACCTCTCGTACGGAATAATTGCGTTGGTTGCTATCCGGTACACCTTCCTTTACTGGCTTGTGTTCTGGGGAGGTATATTTGCAAGCTTATTAGCGTTTTTCTACATCACAGTTTCAGTTACTCCAAATAAACCATTGGACAGCCATCGGAAATGCAGGTTTGCATTCGTGGAGTCTTATCGATGGAATTCCTTGAAGAAGACAGTGGTGCCAGATCAGGAGCTTCGATATGTTCCAGTCTTTCCGGATTCGGTATCGATATCTAACATCACCGATGACTTGATAGAGCTTGTTATCAAAGAGTTTATCCACGGGTGGTTCAGCAAGATTTCAGTGACGTCTGTGTTTGAAGACTCCATAAGGTTTGAACTCCGACACGTGTTTCAGTCTCTCCATTCCCGTGTTGGAGCTATCGATTACGCTTCTTTGCTCGTATGTAAAATCATTCCGTTAGTCAACGAACATTTTCTTCACTTCATCAAGGCTGAAGAAGCGGTAAGACTCAAAGTTTCTCTGGATTCGCTTGAAAGAGATATTGCTATTGCTCGGCATTACAATCGGGGAAAACTTCACCAGGGCGTCACGGTATCTTCCAATACATCGTCGAATGATCGAGAAAAGAAGTATCTTCGGAAGAAATTGGGCCAGATTCTTCCCATTATCCTATCCGAGAATGAAAATTCAAATGAAACAGCCATCATCTTGGTCCGAGAAATTGTAGCTTGTACTATACTTGCCAATGTGGTTTCGATGATTTCAGAGGGTGATTTCTATAACGTTTTGATTGTAAAACTCATAGGTGATAATTTAAAGCACCGTGATCAAGTCAAAAAGCTCAGGGCTGCCCTTGAAGCACAAACTCTCAAGTCGACATACCCGGGACTGCTGCCTGATGATCCAACTGCTGGCTACTCTCATTACAAAGACATAATTTCTTCTATAAACGGTCAATCAAATCTTGATACGCTTATTCAACTTCAACAGCATTACTCCCAAGAAGCATCCAATAAAGTCCTAGATCCTTCATCCAAAAAACGAATGAACGCCATAGATGCTTCTATCCGGTCCAGAATTGAGGAATTGTCTCTGACCCCCAAACTTGCTCCCTCGTCTTTATCTCTTATGGATATCCTTAATAACCCCATCTGCTTGAAGACATTCTCGGAATTCATGGCTGAAAATGATCGTCTGAAGCTAATACAATTTTATACAAGTGTTGACCAAATCAAGGCTCCATTAGAAGATGAGGACACTGAACTTTCGCTTCAATTAGCATTTCTTGATATGAACGATGTAATAGATGTCTATAACACATTCTTTCATGATAATAGTCTTCCCATCCCCGTTGAAGCAAGGCATACTTTGGATAGATATATTGAAGACCAGTCCAATACGGACTTGTATCAATCTGCAAGAAAGGCTTTATTCAAGGTCCAAGGTGAAATATATGACATATTAAATGATCAATACTTACCGAAGTTCAAAAATTCTGACTTATTCTCTCGTTTATTGGAAGTAGATGGTTTTCAAAATGAATATTCAAAGAAGATTCATCAACCTATAAAATCCTCTAATATTAATTCGGCTGATTCTACCAATGACAACCATCCTCATCAAGAACAAGTTAGTCCTGAGGTAGTAAAGGCAGTCGAAGATGCTTTCAGCGAAATCATGAAGAGTAATTCTAATGGTGATGCAGGATTCTACCATCACCGTGACTCTTCTCGTTCGAGTCTTACATTATCTCAATCTCTACTGGACTTATCTGACCTGGAAAAGCAGATCAACTCACCTGGATTCCTTAGTCAATCTTCGCCTACTACCACTAAGCTTGAAGGATCCTACCCTGACTTGAGACACCTTGGGTCTTCAGCAGAGTTGAAAAAAGATATTTTTGGTGACAATTCCAGTCTTTTTAGTCCTCCAAACAAACTATTTGATGATAGCGATGAGTCGGGAACAGATAGTGATTCGGTTTTATTTGAGTCTGAGCTGATGCTTCAAAGTTCTGTTGAGCCAGATCCTGAAGTAGCTGATCTGCAAGTGTTCTTAGCAGCTCCAGGAAATCTTCGTCTATCTGAAGAGATCGTGAATCTCGATAATGATATTGATAATTTACTTCAACAACAATCAATTCTTGAGCCTCTCATCAAAAAGGCAGAACTCACTAATAATGTGGGGGAATTGAAAGTCTTGAAAAAATCTAAAGTTGGATTGGAACGAGAGATAACTAGTAAAGAACTTCAGAAACAACAATACATCGTTCAGGAAAGTGACAATAGTTTGTATGGAAAGTCCAAAGTGAATATTCAATCCTATATCAGTGGTAGCGAGAAGGGTAAACAATTTACACTATACATTGTTGAAGTCCAAAAATTTTCAAGTGATAATCCAGATGTAATTAGTGCCGGGTGGATAGTAGCTCGAAGATTTAGTCAATTTTACAAACTACATGAGTACCTCAGAATCAAGTATCCACAAGTTGCACAATTAAAGTTCCCGAAAAGGACGGTGCTGGTGTTGAAGTTTCAACAGAAACAATTGGTAGAGATAAGGAAAAACTCTCTTGAAGAATATCTCCAGTCCTTGATCAAAATTCCTGAAGTATGCCAGAATAAAGCCTTCAGGTCATTCCTTTCGTCTGAGAATTTCAATTTGAGAAAGAATCAAGCCTTTGATGACAAGGATACAAATACCGGAACGTCAAACAATCTAAAGCATAATGTTGAAAATGTAGCAAATAAACTTTACAGTGGCTTACTGAGTCGATTTTCGCCTGCTACTGGTAATGGATCAACAGCTTCAATGGCCTCTAACGAAGAAATAATGCGTAATCTAAATGAGATGCAGAAAGAACTAAAGCTGTTTGATGAAACTTCAAGACCGGTATTTGTCAAGCCAATATGTGACTTATTGATTTCTGTTTTCCGTCTTAATACTTCTAAAAGCTGGTTGAGAGGACGAGCATTAATTGTTATTTTGCAGCAAATCTTCGGAACTACTATTGAAAAGAAAGCAACTGAGTTAGTTGACTCGAACATCAAAAATGCTTCGAATATTCAGGAATTACTCACCCAAGTAAAGAACATTGTTTTCCCAAATGGAAAGTTTAAGGATCCTCCCGTTCTTAGAACATTTCTTGAACAATCGAATACCAAACAAGAAGCTAAAGTATTACTAAATACTTTTGTCACAGAGACCTGTGGAAAAATATTTGGGATAGGTAATTCTAAATATGCTAGTTCTAAGTTGTTCGCCTTGATCCAGAATGACTTTTTGAATAAGCACCTAATCTTTGAGTTGATTGACGAAATATTGAATGATATATTCCCCGAACTTGAATCTACATAATTTAGACTGTCTAATTCTTCTAATGATAATTTATATTATATACATGATTAAACTGATTTAAATATACTTTAATCCTTAATTATACTTTTCAACATACTCACTAGCCAAAGCCTTAACCTTTTGACCGGCTTTTTCATCACCTTTATCTTCTTCAAATGATAACCACTTGCTGAAGAAAAATTTGGCCTGTTTTCGTGACAACTTCAATTGAATCACTCTGTTAAAAAGATCTTCAACCTTGGTTTTATCACCTTGTTTAATTTCTTGATCTATGTAGACATTCCACAAGTCAATTCTCTTAGGAGCATCAGCAATGAGTCCCTCGAACAACGATCTTGCTTGTTCAGCATCCCCTTTACTAAACTCCAATTGGGCAAACTTTCTCACTACTTCGATATGTTCCTTTTTGTTCAATACTTGTAGGGCTCTTGCAAGAGTTTCGTGAGCTGAATCTTTCATATCTCTATCTAAAAGATAAGATCCGTATTGAACCCATACTGAAACAACTTTACTAAACTTCTTGATCATGACCTTATATAATTCCTGAGCTTTATCATACTTTTCTGACAAGGTGTAGATACCAACTAATTTCTGATGCATAGTCAACGAATCCATATACTGAATCGAACGCTTGAATACTTCATCTAAAGATTCATCTGAACCGAAGGTATTTTCTAAATTCAATAATGCAATCCAGATATTCATCTTTTCTTGTTCTTCACGATAATTTATAGTTTTAAGTGCACGTTCCCCAATTTCTCTAGACTTATCAACTTCACTTAATTGTAACTGGAATGACATATAATTCATCCATAAGATTGAAGAGTTAGGATTACCAACAATTAATCTTTCAAAATCTGACACCGATTGAGGAGCACGAGTATTAATATCCCCAGTCTTATCTTCCACTGACTTGGAGGTTTTAGTCTTCTTCTTTTTCTGAGCTGTGAAGTCTTCTTCTTCTTCATCAGAAGATAAATCTTCAGCTTGTTCAAGAATAGAAGCTGTCCAGTCGAAACCGTTCGTAGAGAGACCAAGCTCCGATTCTGACTCTTCACCTGATTTACTTTCTGATTCAGATTGTTCATCTTGTTCTTCATCTTCATTCTCGCTATCAGATTCATTATCTGATTCGTCAATTTCCATTTCATCACTAGAATCATCTCCTTCATCAGCTTTTTCTGAATCAACTTCCATATCTTCGTTGAAGAAGCTTGCCTTCATACCTAATGACAACTGTTTCTTTTCGTCATTGATTTCTAAGACTTTTACTTTAACTCTGTCACCTTCTCCGAATAATGCAGTCACTGTTTCAACATTGTTGTCGGCTATTTGCGATCTATGACAAAGACCACTAACGTTGACGGTTCCGTCAAGCTTGACGAAAACACCATAATCTTGAACTCTCTTAACAGAACCTTCAAATATATCACCAACCTTTAATTCATCGAAAGTCTTTAAAATCTTTAATTCTCCATTGACATCACTTTCTTTGAGGGTCATGAGTACTCTTCCTTCAGTCTTACAGGAAATAATTTTTCCTGTAACATTTTGGTAAGGTTTGAAAAATTTCTTCCACTCTTTCAAATATCCATCGGAAATATCAGAGACTCTGACAAGCGCATAAACTGTTCTTCCCAAACTTACAAAGATACCGTTGTTAGCTATACTTTTAACAAAACCTTTAACAAGCATTCCTGGTTTAAGATCTTCAACAGTGTTTATCTCAGGATCTTTAATTTCATCATCTGTTCCTCTTAAAGATACTGCAACCCTTTGACTATCACTATCAGTAGCAATTACGCGGGCCATGGTGAAATCACCAGGTTTAATAGTTTCCAAAAGGTTTTTGCTATAATCATTAAGAGCATCGGTAACGTGGGAACTGGCGATGACTTGGTCACCCAATCCAACAACAACGTGAGCTTCAGTGACCTTCAAGACTCTAGCAGGAATATGGAGTCCAACTGTTACATCAGCGTATGAAGAAATTGGGTTTTTTCTATTAATGAAAGTGGTGACGTTATGTTCAAAATCAAATCCTTTGTATTTAGCTCTGATAGCAGCTCCGGCAGGAATGGTATCAGGTAATCCATTTACAATTTCTGGATCTTCACTGACATCTAAAAGAGTCATACTACCACGAACGTTTAATTCAGTATAGCCCCAAACAAAGCCTTTGGCAACGGAATCAACAAAGAAAATGAATTCTTGTTCCTTTTTCATAGATTTAACATCAATTGGGTGATACGGTTCTCCTTCAGCTGCAACGTCAACCTTACGTAATGACAATTCCAAAGTAGTCTTCTTGTTGACACCTGAAATGACTGGAGAAAATTGGTTTCTCTTGGTATCGTAGCAACCGATTACTTTAGCAACAACTTCTTGATCTTTAACAAATTGAGATAAAGGATGGATAGAGTCTTTGATATCATCCCAAGAGTCAAAACAATGACAAACATCTACCCTGGCAAGTAAATTATCGGCCAATTGGACAGTCAAATAAGTGTTCTTGACGGATTTAATTATTCCTTTGGTAACAACACCTGCCACATAATCTGAGCTTGATGTCTTTGACTCATCTATAGGATTTTTTAATTGTATTACCGAAGTACTAGCATCATTAAGTGATAACCAAAATCTGTGATTTTCTTCATCGACTCTGATTACATCACAGGAAACCGATTGGAGACGGTGAAATTTCTTGGACAAGTCTTCATTGTCATCAGCAATATATCTTGCACTGATCAAACCCGTTAATTTTCCAGCAAATGAAACAAAGAGTCCCAAATTTGTGACCGATTTAATAAATCCATGAATCACTCCTTTGGCTTCAGCAACGTCTGTAAGTGATATTGGGAAAGAATTGGTCTTAGCGGCATCAAGAAGAGATTTCTTGGCTGTCAAAATTACCATCTTGTGTTTGGAAGCTTTTTCCAAAACAAGAGTTTCAAGTGAGTCACCAACAGTTAACTTCTTGAATGATTGTCTTGATTTATCATATGAACCATCAGCCAAATGACCACTTTCAAGAAGACCCTTCAACTTAGAGCCTTCAATTTCAACAACTACTGATTCCTTGGTTTTTTCAACAACGGTAGATTTGAGTATAGTCTTTCCTGGAACTAATGAGTCAAGTTCTTCTGCTTGTTCTTGGGATAACTCGTTATATTGTTTAAGGGAGACAATAAATCTTTCTTGTTTTTCATCTATATCGATCACCGTAGTAGTAACAGGTTGTCCTACCTTAAGATACTCACTAACATCATTGATAAACGATTCAGATATTTCATTTTGAGGTAAAAAAGCCTTTATTCTTCCAAAATAATTTATTATGGCCCCATTCTTTACAAATCTATCAACAACCCCGCTGGTCTTTAATCCTATTTTAACTTGATCAAAAGAAGAAACTACCTTATCTTCTTCGAGCCCAACAAGAGACTTTCTGAACGTCACTAATAGTTTCTTTCCGTATTTACTAAGAATTCTAGATTTGACCTTGGAGCCAACTTTAAATTTTCTTTCTGGGTATGATAATTTAATATCGGCGTAGTGATTTGGGGGCACTAATGCTTCGAATCCATCAACATTCACAAGAATACCAGCATCATTAGGAAGGAATTTGAGGACTTCTGCAGGCACAGATGCTCCAATTGAAATGCTTTCAGTTGAAATAAACTTAGCCTTGAGGATTTCCGGTTGGAAACTCAACATAAGGAAGTTATCAATGCTATTATAACCAATGACTCTAGCTTTGTGCTTGGATCCAATGTTGTAATGGGCATCCAAATCAAAATCAGGGTTTAACTTAGATTTATGGACTTGACCTTTAAAGTCTGCTGATCCGAAATGCACATAGATATACTCTGAATCTCTGTATTTGACCTCAACCTCATCAAATATATGACCAAGAGGGAAAGCGTCAAGAGGTCCTGACCCAGGAGCAAATTTAGATGTTGTTAATGACATTATAGAAGGTGAAGCTGATAATACCAATTTTTTAACTCCTGACTTGAACAAGATTCCAATGACACGAGCTTTAATGCTATGACTAACGGTGAAGAGTTTTGATAAGTCTTTGAATGAATCATTGTTTAAGTGACCGATAGAGAAACTACCATCCAATAACCCAAATACTCTAGCACCAACTCCATTTTGGCTAACGTCAGCGACTAGAGCATCCACAATCATACCTGGTTTGATAGCGTCGATAGAAGAGATGGTAGAGATAGTGTTTCTCTTCACGTTGACATTAGAATGTACCGGTCTTAAGGTAACCGTTCTATTTTTAGGTTTAGAAACAACCGATGCTAATAATACAGATCCACTTCCCAAGGATTCAACCGAGATTTCAGCTTCCTTTAATTCTTTGTGAGGCATAAATGCAGAAGTACCTTCAATTCCAATATTAAGAATGATACCGTGATCTTCAACTGAGATCACCGATGCTTGAACAACGTTACCAGGGGTGAAATCTTCCAACTCCATTGACTCATTGACAAGGTGAGGTTCAAGCGATAAATCAATGGATTTCTTGTCACTTTTTCCTGGGATCACCTTGGCTCTTACCCATTGACCAACTTGGAATAAGTCCTTTAATTCCGGTATTTCTTCCTCATCTTCAGAGTCTGAGGCATCACTATCTTCGTCGTCCTTATTAGCATTTTCAATTTTTTTCGTAAGTTCTTCACTTATCGAAGTTATTGAAACAAATCCTTGTAAATTGTCCCCAATATTGATCCCAAGGCTCAACTTGGAAATTTGACTAATTTGACCTAAAACGTATGCACCAGCTACAACGTTTTTGAAGCTGAAATGTTCGATTGAAATGGTATCTTCTTCTGAATCTTCTTTTGTGGCTTCATCGCCCTTTCTAACCTTTTTAGACTTCTTTTTAGGTCCTTCTGTTTTCGAAGCAGCCGGTCTTTTCTTATTATTAGCAGCCGATTCAGCTTCAAAAAGGATATCCTTGGTAACTTCGTTGGAAATCTCTTTTCTTTCCAACGGAGTTAACACCGAAGCTCCTCCTCTAGGAAATGCAACTTCGCTACTGCTTAATCCACTTTTTGAATTGGCTTCCATTATAGAGATATATACTATAAAATGGCTATAAGGTCTGAATTTTTTTTCACTGCTCATCGGCACGATGCCCTTCCTGCACATCTCGTTTTCTGGGTGTACGGGTCTGTAATGTGGTGTACGGGTGCGTGGATAAGGATATCAGTCTTTACTTCTAAACCGCCGTTACAGAAGTTTAATCTTCCGGGATGTAGCTCTTCCGGACTCTTTATTCTCTTTGAGGATGCGGGAAGCAGATTCGGTTCCATGTTTTTTGGTAAGTTTGGAGTAATAGAGTCCACAGGCATTACAGAGAGTCCGAGCACCAGAAGGACCTTTTCTCCATTCAGGAGTCTGCTTTGAACCACATTGATCACATATCACCTCTTTTTTGATAGTGAAGGCTCTGTTCAAGTAGTTTGAGTGTGCTGGAAGCCCGTGGCCATGTTTGTCTAACACCGGTTTGTTTATTTGTAGTGGTACAATACTTCCTCCAGACAACGAAACATGGCTCTTTTTCTTAAAGCTATTCCTTGATGTAGACACTTTGAACTTGCGGAGACGATGAAGAAGTGATAACTGTTCTTTCACATCAAATATTATCGAGTCTAGTGTGTACACATCCACATTAAGGGCAAAATCGTCAACAACCATGAGCTGAGAAACACCCTCATCGATGCTGTTTGTCAACTTCACTAGCTTCTGTGTCTCGCTGATAACGTTGTAATCCTTAATATTCACCTTTATGTCATCATGAACCGACGGGGTGGAGTGACTTTTGGAATGTTTACTATCCTGTCTTTTCGGAGCTGTTTGGAATTGAGTAATGCTTGATACTGAGTTGGACCTCATGGGCACCGTTAACCCTGGTGAATCTACTGAAGGCAACGGCGGAAACCTGTAGACTGGGCCTGAAGGTTGTGGTTTCGTCTTATAAGGTGATTGTTCTTCATTAGTAGAGTCGGCTTCAATGGACTGTACCAAATCTTGCATTGAAGGAAGCTTCCACGGCTTAGACATAACGTTTTTACGATTATTAAGTGAATTTCATTCACGCTCTAGGCAAATGTCTTACAACCATTTTACTATCATTGGACCCTTCCCTATTTGCTACCAAACAAGGAAATCACTGCATTTAATTCTGGCTGCGAAAAACGCATCCAGAAGTACCTTTATGCAACCATCAATTCCAGTATTTCCGTCGATTTCGCCGTCAAAAATTACCTTTACCTCATTTTCCGTTTCTCTTTTCGTCTTTGGCGTCGATTCTCCTGCATTACTATGGTTCCTTCTTTCACTTCGTCAGATTCGTCTTTGAACTTTTCTCGAGATTCTAAAAAGAACATCAAATCCTTGACCTGCTCACTCAAGTCTTCGTTTGAAGTCTTCAACGTACTATTCTCTTGTGTTAAATGGTCAATTTTATTGGAAAGTCCTTCATTGATTGCGTTCATGTGACCTAACTCTTGTGATAAGCTCCGTATTTTGTCTTCTTTTAAGGTAATTTTAGCTTTAAGGCCAGGAATCACCTTGTCCGTTAGCTGATTTACCTTACTAGTGAGTTCCTCCACGGCCTTATCTGGAGGCGGTGCTTTCGATAGAGACATTTCACTTAATTTCTCATCAAGTAAAGACTCATAGTATTCTCTTTGACTTGCTAATTGACTTATGAGTAGTTGGGAGTATTCAAGACCGACCCGGTCTACTTTATCGGTATCAGAGGATGAGCCTACTGATTTTTTCCTGTCAGGGAGCTCTACGAGTTTCCCATCTGACTCATTAGAGATGAGTCGATGAACATAATGATCACCAGCATAGTCCCACACTCTTGAAGTATCTGCTTCCATGGCAAAACAATGACCTGTATTGACAAAATGCTTCAAGGAATGTTGGTCGGGAGCGTACCGATCACAACCGACATTTCCACAGATAAGACATATCCAAAGATTGGTATTGACTGAACAGTCCATACAAACATCTGAGGAGTCTAGAGCAGAAGACGAAGATTCGCCTCTGGTAGCAATAGAGGATGATGTTCCTTCGATTGGAGTAGCTGTAGAGTAGCGACATATAGGACAAGAGTCGTCAGACCATTTGGAAAGACATTGGCAATGAAACGTATGTTGGCACGGAATGGTCAATAGACCTGTTATTGTAGAGTCCATTCGCTCAAGACATACAGGACAAGTAGGAAGCTCGACTAGTCGGGAAGACGATGAAGAAACGGTGGATGTGAATGGGTCGGATAGTAAGAATGGGATAAGAGGATCATGATTGGTTTCTGTCAACTGAAATTTGATGCTTTTCACAAAGATAACATGGCATGTTTCTGGCTCCATGGAATTGAACTGTTTCCCGTTGTATTTAAGCTGGAACTCGGTAGTTTTGATGATATCATTGAACTTAATCAATACTACAAACCGATTGGGCTTGTCGCTTTTGAGAATTCGGATATGGGTGATGGAGCTCAAGTATTTCTTCCCTATAAATTCAAGAATGTCGGGAGCTGTGAAGTAGGTTGGGATGGCCACGATGGCCACCATGGTATCATCACCAGGATTGGAAGACTCCAATGCCTTTGATGCTTGGGAAGATCCCGTAGGCACGATTTCAGGCTCAAACTCTCGGAATATCCGAATCACTCCGTCCCCCAATAATTTGGCTTTGACGGGCTCAGAAGATCTGGATGGCATGTCGATGGAGGTGACTTCTATACGAGAATGGCGGTAGTCGGCAGGCTGGGATGAAATGACAATATGGTATGAATCCGTGCCTATCATTAAAGAAGAAGCGCAGGTGATGACCTCGCCCAATGAAGTAGTGTGATATTCGTGATACGCCATATCGGTTCTTCCTACGAAAACTACTCGTACAAGCGTAAGGTGTAAGTGGCGATTGCTTCGGCAGTGGTGTTGGAAATGTGATGTGTATTGTAGACTTAGAGTAGGGTATGGCGTGGCATGTGGTTTTGTAGAGTATGTACTTGGTATTTCAGAGATGCTGGAGTAGGTACAAGATAACAAGATAACAAGATACGAGAGACTTGTCAATGCTGCTTCCTGTAGTTTCTGCCTTGCAACTGGGTGTTTCCGATAAATAGAAGGTTTCTGGTATTGGGTTTCCGGAGGCCAAAGAGCTTTTTCTGTACATTCAACTAGTGAAGTTGAATCACAGTGCCTAACAGATGGAGTTGGATCAATACAGCGCCTAACGAGGATCCACATGACAATCCAGTGGACTTGCCCCTCTTGTTCCTTACTGTAAGTGATACTTGGATCGGTCAAACTGCTCTAAAGATGCAATGATCTCGCCGTTGTTGCCAATGATATCATATTCTTCTCCTTTCAAGATTTCCAATACTTTGGGGTCGGGAATCCAAATAACGTGGGCATTGGCAGCAACTCCGGAATGAACCCCTGGGATTCCATCCTCGAAGATCAAGCATTCTTCCATCTTAATCTCTTCTAGTCCTTGAGCAACTCTCTCGTCGTTAAGACTCTTCAAACAAGCATACCAAATGTCAGGATTAGGTTTACCTTTACCTGGAGGAATTCTTTCATCGTCACCAGTTACTACGTGACCGTTGAAAAGGTCAAAATACCGCTTCAAGTGACCGGTTTTTCTTTGGTAGTTAATCACATTACTACTGGTTCCCAATGCCATGGGGATATTGTTTTCCTTCAAGAATTGGAGAAGTTCAAGCGCTCCAGGAAGAAATTTTGCATGTTCAAACTTTCCTTCTTGTCTTTTCAACGTCAATTGCATCAACTCGTCTCCAGTAAGCGGTAAATCATAATGTTGAACCATGATTTTGGAAGCTTCAGGCCCTGGTCTTCCTTGAAGATTGATTTTCACGTCCCATGTCAAAGGTCCCTTATTAAAATCGGACAATACTTCACTGGCCACTTCTGTATAAATAGTTTCTGTATTAAGGAGAGTTCCGTCCATATCAAAAAGACATGCTTTGATGGGTGTATGATGTTTCGACATGATTAGAGTCGGTTTTCACAAAGAATAACTAGGTTATATTTGCAAATATTGAGATTTTGGGTATTGCCTAATATGGTTAAATGTGCTTGAAAAAATTTAAAATATACGGTTAAGTTATGGATAAAGCTATAAAAAAGTTATATGGTACGGAAGTAGGTTTATAGATTTATTAGGTTCATTCAATGTGGTTGATTTGAGGGATTCATGACATGTATACGTTTATTGATAAATAAATTATAATGGAGCGTTCTTAAACAAGTATGATATACTTTCACCATTATGTAATCTTCTGATGGCTTCAGCAATAACAGCAGAGATATCAATAGTATCAAGCTTGGAACACTTTTGTAGTTTTTCTTCGAAAGGAACGGTATTGGTACAAATCACTTTCGACAATTTGGAATTATTAATGTTTTTAAGAGCGTTCCCACTAAGAATTCCATGAGTCACAATGGCAATGACATCTTTAGCTCCGTTATCCAATAAAACTTCGGCAGCCTTAGCCAAAGTACCACAAGTATCAGCCATATCATCGACAATAACGCAAATCTTGTCGGTTACATCCCCAACCAAAACCATTCTACTAACTTCATTTGCTCTGGCTCTTTCTTTATGAATTAAAGCGAAATTCAAGTCAAGACGATCGGCCAAGCCAGCAGCCCTTTTGGCACCACCCGCATCAGGACTGATTATAATTGCTTGACTATAATCGATTTTTTCTTTAATGTATCTAACCACACTTGGTTCAGCATACAAATTATCAACAGGAACGTCGAAAAAACCTTGAATTTGAGAGGCATGTAAATCCATAGTGATTACATGACTACAACCAGCGGTGGTTAACATATCAGCCATCAACT
This sequence comes from Metahyphopichia silvanorum, assembly GCA_030574095.1. Lineage (NCBI taxonomy): Eukaryota > Fungi > Ascomycota > Pichiomycetes > Serinales > Debaryomycetaceae > Metahyphopichia > Metahyphopichia silvanorum. Next base: position 224,049 of record JAJMEK010000011.1, on the reverse strand, counting down.
TAGCTGTGATTGGAGCTCGAGATTTATCCTTTCTATCTTGTCTGGCATACGGGAAATTAGGTAATATAACAGTAATTCTTCTAGCACTAGCAGTTTTACATGCATTGATCATGATTAAAAGTTCAATAACGCTGTCATTAACGATTCCGGACCCGATTTGACAAATAATGAAAATATCTTCATCTCTAACCGATTCTCCAATAGAAAACTGTACTTCACCAGTAGAATCTCGTTTCACTTCTGAAGGAGTTAATTTAAGTCCAAGTCTTTTAGCAACTAGCTCGGCGAGTCCTCGGTGAACATCACTAGCAAGAAGCTTGATGGAATTGGTTGACATGTTTTCTCAATATTACTTGAAGTTGATTCGTTATCGTCCTCCTAATTTGAGTCCCTAGTGGAGAAATGGAGGTTTTTATGCGATGGCATGAAGGAAAAACTTGATTCGCACGCATCGGAGGCTCCGTGGGTTGACTCCGACTTAATGCGTATATGCGGTTACGCCAGAAGGGCCTTGATGAATGGCAAGAAAAGGGAAGTGAATGAAGAAGAAAGAGACCACGGAGGAGGCGGACGATGTTTTTAGGGCATCTTGATGTTGCACACGAGAATTGAACCACCACTGCCCTTTGGCATGGATTCATTGGTAGCTTGTAGACGTTTGCTGTAGTTTGCCAAGACACGAATATCATATGCCATAATAACCAATGATGAACCATCAAGCTTTTGGCCACAATACGCTTGACAACAACTTGCCTGACAACTTCGCTTTAACTGACTTGCACACCGTCAAAACATGGAGCTGAAAGCTTGCGAATCACTTGGCCACAGCCGGTGCTGGTGTCGATATGGCCTAGAACAAGCCTTCAAGACCATCATCTTCGTCTGCTCCATCCTCATCTCCATCTTCTTCTCCATCGCCGTCGTCCTCTCCATCATCATCGTCATCGTCTTCTTCTCCATCGTCCTCTCCTTCTCCACCATCACCATCATTTTCAACATGATTAGGTGCCAGCTTCTCTTGTATTTTCTGTTGCTCTTCCCGTATTCTACTAAGAATTCTCTTCTTTCCTTCAATCTGTCCTCTCAATGTGCTGCAATTAGCCTGTAACTTCATTTGAAGCATCTTGTTTGTGGCTGCACTCAACTTCTGCCTTTGAGCGTCCAAGGTACCTTCAAGATCACTGATTTCCTCTTCAAGCTTCTTAACTTTATTCTTTTCTTGTTTGGATGTCTCATCTTCTTCATCCTGCTCTTCGTCGTCATCTTCTTCGTCATCTTCGTCTTCATCTTCTTCATCCTCGTCCTCTTGTTGAACGTCCTCTGTGTCTCCGAATAGGTCAGCTTCCTCTTCTTCTTCTTCGTCGTCGTCAAGATCACTTCCCAACGCATCTAATTCCTCCTGTAACACATTTTCTAACATGTCGACATCATTCTGAAGCTCTGTTCCTTCATTGGAATCTTGTTTGGACTCGTACATTGGAGTGGCTGCCACCGATGGACTACTGCTAATAGTGCCATATTGATTATGAAGTTTGTTGACATCAACCAACTCGTAATGACTTTCTTCGGCCTTGGCGTCAGCCTTGACCATCGCGTTGACCCTAACGTCAATGTCGTCCATAACTCGGTGGTTAACCTTTCTAGGACGGAACCGACGGTGAACAAGTTCGTATGGATCTGTGAGTCCATTTTTGTATACATTCTTTGACGGTTTGATTTCTGCATCCGGTGACATCTTGTAAAGGGGATGCGTATATGACACGTCGGGAGACACCTCAAAGTCTCGTTCAAGATTCAAGTCATTGGCATCGATGGTATGAAGAACAAGTAGCATTTGCGAGATATCAAATGTCTTATATATATTCTTCTTGTCGACGGTTTTGAATAACTCAGTTATGGTCGGTAAGTCAATTAGTCTTGCCGAGTACAACGTTTCGTTCACGTTGACTACTGCCTTATCTTTGGCAACCCATTTGATATTGACTGCTGATAAATCTCCAGTATCAACAGCACCATGAACTGTTTCCAAATTAACGTCATTTAAGAAACGGACAATGATCCCCTGTTCAATCAACGGGTCATCTTCGACTTCAGGTGCTTCTGCATCATACCCTTCACCGGGGATTCTGGTGGGTTTTATACGAACTTTAGGGATGCCTTTAGGTTTTTGGGGTTGTTCTACCGAAGTCTTTTGGGATAAACTTAATTTCAATTTTGGGCGATCAGGAGAGGATGATTTTGTGATTTTTCCGGGGTTGAGTTTGATTTTGGGGAGGCTCGGCTCCTTCTTCTCTTTGGAATCGCTGGATCCTACTTTTAGCTTCAATTTAACCATGATTTCTTTGTACAAACTACTGTGTAGATGTAGGCGTCAGGTCGTGCGGACTCTGGCAAAGGTCCCGGGATGTAGGCCCGTACACCTGGTAGTATTGGATACAAAGTCTAGTTGAAGTAAAAGTGGCAGGGAATGGAAGAGTAAGTAGTGGATGTGAAGGCAACAACAAGCTGGGTGCAATGTCGGGAATGGAGGTGGTCAAGGGTTTGCCTGAGGTTGTTTTTGTTGATGTTTCGGGAGCTGTTTTGCAGCCATTACAGAATTCTTTACTACTAGATGTTCAGTGCCCAGAAGCCTATCTGCCAAAAACAAATGGTAGCAAATATCTGACATGTTTATAGCAACCATTTCGAGTGAAGGGAACGTGTGGTAGTCACTTACTGACATGTTTCATTCCTCCGTTATTAAGAATCATACGTATATGGTGTGCGTATAGACTAGCTTGGGCTTTTAGCACAAAACTACGAACAACCCACCGTTTCTCCATTTGTTCCCTTCCAAAAGCAATAAGCTTCACCCCCTAACCCCATCTCCTCCGCTGACCTCTTCAGTTCTCCCAATGCTTCTTCTTGGGCATTTGGTGTCACATGACTCGGGTATGGGTGCCCGCGGCGCTACCTTCATCATCAACTTTAATATAAGCCTGCAATTTGGAGTCGATTTTTCAATTTTTCACACTAATGAGGAGGGAAAGTAGATCGTCGTCAAGATCTCGAAGAAACTCGTTGATTTCTCTCGAGTCCAACGTCGATGAAAACAATCATGAGATGTTTGCAGGTGCTGCTTCAGAGGTAATCCCTTCCTCAATTAGTTCGCTACATTATCCTCATCATTTTACTAGAAGATCAAGAATGGGGTCATCTGTCTCTCGAGAAACGTCTCCGTTACTCGAAGCAGATCCTTCGCATGATCTCCATCCCATGGACTCGAACAACTCCTCGAAGTCTGTCGATACAGAGGTTCATTTCAAGTTTTTCTCTACAGATGAAATTGAAATGGCTCCTGGAGGGTCAACCCTTGAAAATCCAGAAGATCCTGTCGACTATAATACCGATTGGGATGTGGAAGGTGGTAGTAGGAGAGGATCAACTGCCTTCTTGATGCCTGATGAAAATTACGGCTCTACCCATGAATCTTTCTCTAGTGGAAGCGACATCAATGAAGCTTATTCCAGAGATATCAATTCCTCAATATCTGATGCTAGTGATGTGTCTTCGGAGTTGGAACCAGAGGGAATTGAACTTGTGGAACACTCCAATTCCGCCCACTATCAACGGTTTTATCTCGCTGAAGAAGATATTGTTATTGGGATTGCTGGTTATAAGAATTGTACTTGGAAAATAATCTTGTATTATGTTTTATGTGTTATAACTTTAGGGATGGGATATCTTGTACTACGGTGGTTCCCTAGATATGGCATCAATTTTATGGGAGATAAATCTCCGTTGGCTAAAGCTGACTGGTGTGTCATTGAAAATGAATTTGGTGAATTGTCTATAGTTCACATTCTGAAACAAAAATTTGGCGAAAGACTTTCGAATTTCCTTTCTATTCCTGAATCTAATGACGAGATCCTGGACTTCAAAGATGAAAATCCAGTGGTTCCAGTTATACTCACCTTTAAATACAGATACCTCAAGTTTTTTTATAATCCCGTTGAAGGCATATTTAAAACAAACTCTAATTGGATCGATCCCCACTGGCAGAATTTGAAGAATTTGAAGAATGGTTTGTCTCAGAGTACTCAAGATCAAAGATTGCAGGTTTTCGAAGAGAACAGTATCGAAATAGAAGAGAAGTCCGTGGCACAGCTCTTGATGGATGAAGTGTTCCATCCTTTCTATGTCTTCCAGATTTTCTCCATCTTTTTGTGGTTAGCAGATGATTACTTCTATTATGCCCTGTGCATTTTCATCATTTCATTCATCTCAATCATAAACACTCTTATAGAAACAAAAGCTACTATCAAAAGACTTCAAGAAATTTCAAAATTCAAATGTGATATTAGGGTTTGGAGAAATGAATTCTGGAAACAAATTGACTCTCATGAACTTGTTCCTGGTGACGTATTCGAAATAGATTCCTCTCTTTCCGTGATACCATGCGATGCTTTATTATTGAATGGAGAATGTGTTATGAATGAATCCATGTTGACAGGAGAAAGTGTTCCGGTGTCAAAGCTCTCTGCCAGTCTGGAAATACTTCCATATTTAAAAGACAACTTCACTAGTGCTGTCGTTGCTAAGTCATTTTTGTATAATGGTACCAAGATTTTGAAGATGAGGTCGTCTAATGACGAACCAGTTTTGGCTATGGCAGTAAAGACTGGGTTTAATACCACTAAGGGATCCTTGATCCGTTCCATGTTATTTCCCAAACCTACTGGATTTAAATTTTATGAAGATTCTTTCAAGTATATTGGCTTCATGACACTTATTGCATTATTGGGCTTCACTTACTCAACTTACAACTTTATCAAACTTGGACTTCCTAAGTCATTGATGATTTTAAGAGCCCTTGACATTATCACTATTGTTGTACCACCTGCATTACCCGCTACATTAACCATTGGAACTACGTTTGCCATTAACAGGCTTAAGAATAATCATCAAATATTCTGTATAGCTCCTACCAGGGTCAACATTGGTGGGAAACTAGATGTCCTATGTTTTGATAAAACGGGAACTTTAACTGAAGAAGGTCTTGATGTTCTTGGTGTTCATTCCGTCAAGAACGCTGAAGGTCGTAAAGAGATCATTTTCAGTGACAGAGAATCAACAGCTAAAAGGTCACATGGGAACTTTAAAAGTGATCAATCTCATAGTGTTGACTCATCTGACTTCCTTTTGATTGGAATGGCTTCCTGTCATTCTCTTCGACTCATTGATGGGGAGCTACTCGGGGATCCGCTTGATATAAAGATGTTTGAATTCACCGAATGGAAATATACGGAAACAGGAGAAAATGCTACAGTTTACAACGATACTAATGGGTACACCATTCTAAAGGAATTTGAATTTATTTCGTCCCTTCGGAGAATGTCAGTATTAACCTCCAATGGTACTGGGGATCATTATGTGTTCACTAAAGGAGCACCAGAAATCATGTTGGAGATTTGTGAACCTAACACTATTCCAAGTGATTATGAGGATTTGTTACATCACTACACCCAGAACGGATTTAGAGTTATTGCGTGTGCTTATAAGAAGTGGAATTACGAACAAGTTGTTAAGGATGAAAATCGTGCCAGTGTTGAATCAGATCTTATATTCAGTGGATTTATTGTGTTTGAAAATAAATTGAAAGCATCAACGAAGTCAACGTTGAATGAGTTAAGTGATGCTGAAATCAGAACCATAATGTGCACTGGGGATAATGTATTAACTGCAATTAGCGTTGGTAAAGAAAGTGGGTTGATTGGAGACAACTATCAAATTTTCGTACCTCACTACGACGAAGAGGCCAACTTCACGAAGTTGGTATGGGAGGACATGGATAATGCAAAGAATAAACTCGATCCAATTACTTTGCAACCATTAGGACAAGATAATCTTTGGCTACAGGATCAAGAATATCGATTAGCAATTACCGGAGATGTATTCAAGTATATTTTGCTTGACCTTGGACATGAAACCATCAAAAACAACTTGTTAATGAAATGTGATATATTTGCCCGAATGTCACCGGACGAAAAGCATGAATTGGTTGAGCAATTACAAAAACTTGATTATACGGTTGGATTTTGTGGAGATGGGGCCAATGATTGTGGAGCCTTGAAAGCAGCTGACGTCGGAGTTTCACTCAGTGAAGCCGAAGCTTCGGTAGCAGCGCCATTTACTTCAAGGGTATTCGAAATCAGCTGTGTATTGGATGTAATCAAAGAGGGAAGATCCAGTTTGGTGACAAGCTTTTCATGTTTCAAGTACATGTCACTTTATTCGGCCATTCAATTTATTACGGTTACAATTCTATATAAAAGAGGAACAAACTTGGGGGATTTCCAGTTTTTATACATTGACTTATTTCTAATTCTCCCATTGGCCATTTTCATGTCGTGGAGTCAACCGTATAACAAAATCGTGGTAAAACGCCCTACCGCCAATTTGGTCAGTCCCAAGATCTTAATCCCGTTGATATGCCATATTGCGGTGATTCTTATATTTCAGGTGTTAGTGTGGCTCTACGTACAATATCAACCGTGGTATATTAAACCTATCCCCGGAGGAGATGATGAAGTTAAGTCCAGTGATAATACCATTCTTTTCCTATTCACCAATTTGCAGTACATTCTTATAGCCATTGTTCTCAGTTCAGGTCCTCCATACCGGGAGCCTATCAATAAGAACATGCCATTTTTGGTGAATTTGGTGATGGCAATATTCATCTCTGTCGTGCTCTTTGGTATCGACGAGGATCTGTGGTTGGGAGACTTCATGCAACTTACAAATATGTCATCGTCTACCTACTGGATTATTGTATTGGCTAGTATTGTCAATCTACTTACTATGGTGATGGGCGAGCAATGGTGGTTTAAGTCGGTAGCAGTATTCTACAAGAAAATCGTTTATGGACCGAACCGACCCAGTAAAAAACTTTTCAAAAACCTTAACAAAGGGTCATTTCCCGTGTAATTATTTGCTAAAGTCCAGAATCATAACCCTGTTGGTTGATAATGGAGGATTTCATGTCGGCGGTGGGGTTTGCTTAAACTCCGGTGGCCGGCGCTACCAAATTGTGGGGGAGCTCAACATTTTCTAGCAGTGCAACCATAAAAAGACTTTTTGATAATGGCACCATAATTCGGACCCCACAATCTATAGTCCGAAGTCTCAGGATCGGCGTGATGTGGGGTCATTGTCTAGCAATATGACAAGATATAAAAACAAGTCAAAGGGACCCACTTTTTGAGCACATCAACAATTGTACCAATATGACAGATGATTCATTGATTGAATCCATCCATTCTCATGGAACCAAGGAAGTTTCTGAAGCTCCATCTTCTGAAGCTCAACATACGGTGTCTAGAATTAAAACCTCTGGAGAAGGAGAAGAATTCATAATTTTTGGTAATCAAAAATTTTATCGTCATGAGTTGATGGCCGCTTTTGGAGGTACTTTAAATCCGGGATTGTCACCTCCTCCAGTTCACGAGTTTGCTAATGCTGCTGCCGTGGGTTTGAGCGCTTTCGCTTTAACAACGTTTGTATTGTCTCTTTATAATGCTCAGGCCATGGGAATTAAAGAAACCCTGGTTGTTCTTGGGCTTACGTGCTTTTATGGAGGTGCGGTTCAATTCTTGGCCGGAGTTTGGGAGATGGTTATCGGTAACGTATTTGCTGGAACCGCTTTAACAAGTTATGGAGCCTTTTGGTTATCATACATGGCCATTACTGTAGATGCATTTGGTATTGCATCGGCTTATACGGATGAAGTTGAATTGAATAATGCCATTGGATTCTTCTTACTTGGTTGGGCTCTTTTCACCTTCATGCTCGTACTTGTTACTTTGAAGTCGACGCTTGCGTTCTTTGGATTATTTTTGACGTTGTTCCTTACGTTTGTATTGTTGGCTGCTGGATGTTTCACTGGTCATGTTGGTGTAACCAGAGGTGGGGGAGTTATGGGAGTCATTACTGCCCTTCTTGGATTCTATAATTCATTTGCAGGTGTTGCTACCAAGACTAATAGTTACTTTGTGGCCCATACTATTCCTTTAACCAGAGATTAATGTGTAGATGCTTATGATATGCTTAATATAATCAATAATATAGTTAAACGTAGACTTACGAGCTCATCTTAATGAACAGGTATTCTCTCCAAACAGTATTTGAGGATGGACGCTAAGTCCACAACTCACTTTATGGAGTTGTGTAGACGCTGTACGACAAACAGAGAACATGGGGTTACGATTTTCAGTTATTCAGCTGAGCTTTGTGATTTGATCAAAAAGACATTCTGTCGAATTCTCGGATATCCAAACTTTCGATAACCTGTTTTGCAAAAGTATCCATGCATTCACACGAATAGCCACATTTTGATATCCACAATAGCAAATTTTCTGGAACTTTCAATCACTCCACATATTCGACAGTTATGTAGGTCTTTCTCATATATCACACTTAGCAGCAAGCAGATATTAACAAATCTACGACACCTTCACCCATTTTAAGCCAAAGCGTTCCCAGCTACTACCACCGCTTACACGTACCCTTCTGACTTCCAATACGTCTTCTTTAGTCTCCGTTCGTCTTTTCCAGACCTGTTCGTGGTTATCATTTTGCAGCAAAAAAACGTGTGGTGTACGGATCTTCGGCCCGCCTGGCTATTTCCCGTTTAGTAACCCACGTGCGTATATAATCTATCAATTTTTCTCCTATCGATTACATCTTAATTGAAAAGAATCAATCACACCTGTAATTTTCCCGGTAAAAGCATGTCATCCCAAACCAAGAGAATTGCATTACCAGCTAGAGTGGAGCCAAAGGTGTTTTTCGCCAATGAACGTACCTTTCTCTCATGGCTCAATTTCACCGTTATCTTAGGGTCATTAGGAGTTGGATTATTAAATTTTGGTGATAAAATAGGTAGAATCAGTGCTGGTTTATTCACATTCATTGCCATGTTCACCATGATCTATGCTTTAGTGACTTACCACTGGAGAGCAAAAGCCATTAGGATGAGAGGTACCGGTCCTTACGACGATAGATTTGGTCCAACCATGTTATGTTTCTTCTTGTTAATCGCCGTGGTGATTAATTTCATATTGAGAATAAGAGCTTAAGCATATATTAATACATAATTCGTTTTCTGTGAGACGTGTGGCCGTAGTATAGCCTTGTGACCCCGGTGTTGTGTGAATCGGTAGGGTCTTGGTTAATCGTAGACGAAAAGTGCAAAGGGCTCAATCCTTGGTTGCATCAAATTCCACGAAATCAGGTTGGAATTACACTGGAACCCCGTGTTTAAGCATGTAATTTTCTGATGTTCTTTTGGGTCGCTTCTGCTGTGAATTGCCTATACAGCAGAAGTTTGTTGAACAATTCCGCAGTTAAGGTTACAGTTAGCTTCAATTGAATGCTGCATCTAGTCACTGCCCGTAAACCCTCTTCAAGTGACGGTACCTTCGAAGAAAATACAAAGCCTCGAGTTCTAAGCGTTAGTACGACATCTTGCCCAATACCCCTTATTGGTGGACTTCCTTTCTTCCTTTACATACCTTTAATGATGTACTCACCTTTAGCTATGGCCTTAGAGAAGTCTTCGTCATTCTCCACCCTCGTGTTTCGAACCGCTCTTTTAAGATCTCCTACAAGTTTCGGGTACCCTCCCAACTCACTAGGATAGTCTTTGGCCATATACACCACTTGCTTGACAAGTTGGCGAAGTTTAGGATCCATTGACGGTAGGTGAAAAATGGTTATGTGACACTACCCGGGGTATTATACGCATTATGATAACCGCATTGGGTTGTACCCAATTAACTCAATGTCTTATTCTCCAGCACCAGTGGCAGGATTATTTCTAGCCCATTTCGATATCAAAGAAGGTTATAAACTTGTGTGGAAAAGCTCCAACGATTTGAACTACGACGGGTTGGAATACAAAGCATTTCCTTCGGGAATCCATGAATTTGATGCTACAACTGTTCTTTTGACCCAACCTCACAATGATGGATTGTTATACGGTCTAAGTCGGTTCAGACAATGGAATTTGAATGAGGAAAATGAAGATAATAACGAAGTAGACCGTCTGAAAATCAAAATGTATGGTTTGGGGCTTCTCACCAAGGTGAAAGCTCAAGTTAAGCAGTGGAAACCTAACGAATTCATCAGTAATGGCTGGGAATATGTCAACTCGCTTGATGAATGCCTTGAAACATTCTTTAAAAGGGGAGATTTCAATGATTTCCAAGTATTTGAAAAGTTATTTGAAAAGCTTTCTCTGTCTCAATTGGCTCCTCCTCATACACAATCAATACTTGGACATCATCCACTAGGACAGCTTCCAAGAATCCTTGAAAGCCTTGGGCCTTTGGTGTTCCCAATCTATAAGCTCTGCTTATTAAGAAAAAAGATCTTACTATTTGACAATATCAACCATGACGTTAAGGTAAACGATTTCTTTACTACCAGTTCGTTCACGTACTTAATGTCACTTATATCGGTAATACCTCAGGACATTAACAGATTCGACGGCATTCCCATTACTAACTATTACACTCAGCCGTTATATCAAGTTGGTTTAAACGATGTTGAAGCAAAAGGATTTCCTGAACATGGAGGCTATATAGCCTCCACTAATGATGAGATCTTGAAGTACCAACAAGAGCTTTACGACTATGCAGTTATAATGAATCAACCTGGACCAATCATACGAGACGGTCAAGGGCTGCAACTTAAAAGTACGTTAAAGGATTATCATAAGTTTAAGCTGGTGCAAAAAGAACTTGAAAAAGTACCGAATTCCAATAATAGCAATGAAGACGTGGCATCAATTGTTACTAGTAATTCTATTATGTCTAATATCCGGTACGGATATCCATTCACTGATTTTGCTGATAGAGACAGGGAGCCAGCATGGTGGTTGGATGAAGCTACGTTCCCCATGAGCTGGAGAGAGTACATTTGGTCAGCCTTTGCTTGGTTTGCATCTGCTGGAGGGGTCTCCACCGGAGCCAGGCTCAATGGAGAATCAGAACCGTCAGTTGAAGAGAGTACCATGATACAGTTGGTGAACATTATTGGATACTTTCATAAATTGACCAAGAAATGGGTTTACATGATCAACGACATGATTAAAGAGCAATTGGAGGAGTCTGAAGACGACAAAGTGGTGATTGAATTGACGTATCAGGATATAGTTGATATGGAACTTGATCCATACTCGAATCAGGATCTTGAATTTGTGGAGGAATTTATCCGGTTGTACTGGGGCCAGTATGTGAGTGCTGTTGAAATTGGCATTGGTATCCAAGCCATCTGCTGTTGAACGGGAAAGGATGAAATTTGAGTAGAGGTAGAGTAGTCCAGACATGTGATGATTCTAACTGTGTGGCTACATGGACCTAAACACCACATGGCTGTGATATACTACCCCAGTTTCGTGATGAACATGAACTACATATTACTACTTTTGAACACCAGCAGTATCTAGATATTTTCTCGAGTCACCTGCCCATTACATATACTACTATTACAACATCCTATTCAAGGCATTTAATGGCCGTCTCTACACCGTTTCCCATACACCATTGACACCACCAACCCCATTAGTTACAATTTCATTTGCACCCATTCCTGTCCTGATTTCCAGGCCGATCCCAGGTTCGATTCGTGCCATGGGCCCGCGTCACAATTGATGGATTTGAAGCATTCGGGCCGTCAATCACCCCATCAAACTGGCCCAATTTTACAGCAAATCGGCCCAGATTTTCTGCGCTACACAACATCCCCTCCACTGTCCCAGGTCTTCTTTTCCTCTGTGACTCAACCCGTCATTCCCCAACTTTTCCTACCCTATTTAATATATTCTTCTATGATGTAGTAGTATCTGGTAGCCGCACGTCGCCCGAGAATGTCCCGCCTGCATTACCCGGCCGGGCGCCCTCGTTTTCCTCGAAAATAAACATAATCCAACTTAATCACAAGACCAGGTCTTTTTATTGAATCGATACTAACGATTTTAAATCATTTGAATTAAATTTCATCATTCCCATTCCGTGGCTTACGTAACCTCGGCGATTGACATTCTTACATCATCAAATTCCTTTACCATTTCCCAATTGATCATCCTGCATTGGAACACGTTAAAAGCAACCGACAGAAAAACCATAATTGATTCAAATAACCTCCATCATGAGTGAACAAAAATCCAAATCGCAAACCAAACCCAAATCTTCCAATGGACACAGGAGGTCTGGCTCTCGTGTCAATGAATCAGAAGCATTTTCCACTGAATCTCGGTTCAAAATTGATACCGACATTTCGAATAAAAGCCACATCAAAGAACGTGATCTTCAACGATGGGTTCCTGATGATGATTCCCTTGCGGTCAATTTAGAAGACACTGTTGGATCTTCTGGTGCTTGGGATCAATTCAAAGTTAATCAAGAAAAATTCGGCGTTGAATCAACTTACGATGAACATTTATATACCACCAGAATTGATAAATCAGCTCCTGATTATCAACAACGAGCCCAGGCTGCTGAAAAATTGGCTCGAGAAATCGAAACTCTGCAAACTTCAGATCGTCATATCTTAGAGGAAAGAGGTATACAGGTGGATGACAGTGGGGTCGATGAAGAAGACAAGTACTCGGGTGTTGACCGTAGAGGGGACGAATTGATGGCAGCTCTAAAATCTGCTTCTATCTCGGATTCAAATTCTCCTAATAGTTACACTCCTGGTAAATACGTTCCTCCAAAACATCGGGCTGCCCAATATCATGATGATCCAGCCATTGTCTCGAGTTCTGCTGCTGCTGCTAAAAAGCAATCTCAACAGAAAAATACTGTATCCAAGCCTGACTCGATACCTCCAAAACCTCCTGTTTCCCAACAGTATAACGAATCATTCAGATTGAATGCTCAAAGTGAAATTAATTCATTACGTGAATTCAGTGCTAACTTCAAAATTCCTCATAAAATGCCTACGGATCTATTACCAATTTTGGCTAAAGACAAGTTGAAACAAGATGAAATATTGAAAAAACAACAAGAAGAAGCACAGAAGAAGAAACAACAAGAGTTACAAAAGCAAGTGTCACCTCAAGCACAACATAAAAAAATGGATCCAACAAAACCAGCTTTTAAACCCAATCCTAAAGCTGCAGTATTTACTCCTGCTCAAAAACATCCTCAAATACCCCCTAATGCTTCCAAAACAAGCTATAACCGTTCTCCTATCAACCCATCACCAAGAATTAACAATCAAAGACCTCATTCTGGTCCTAATAGTGTTAATTCTAATGCATCATCTAAAAGACACTTTCAAATATCACCGGCAGATTTCTTTGGAGGACAAAATAAAATTCCCACCAAACAAAGCCAAATTGAAAAGACCAAAAAATTCAAGACGTCATTCAATTTGTTTGTTACTGCTCAAAGAAAGCACACTGACAAATCTACGCCATTGGTACTTGAAAAAGCATTCCATACTCCTCCAACATGGGATTATACCATGGACGAGTCGCATGATAAATTGTTCCAGCCACTTTCAAATGTAATCAAAGGGCCGGGAATGATGATACCGGGTGGACCAGGAATGCCATTTATTCCTTCACCTATAATGGATGTTGGTCACAATAGTCCAGGGGCCATTCCTGGAGCAGGTAAGTATCCATTATCACCTCATCAACAAGCAGCAGCCGCCATGGCATTTCAACAACAACAGCAAGTGCATGCAGCCATGTTATACCAACAACAGCATCAATTCCAAGGAATGCCTCCAGGTCAACCTATCATGCCAATGTACGGAGGTCCCGGTGGAGAGGCCCCTTACTTGCCCCCAGGGGGCTTCATGATGTCTCCTGGAGCATTTGTTGGAGGTGGCGGGAGTCCTGTTAATGCTCATGCCATGATGGGAGGTGCCGGCATGCCATATGGTGATGGAAATAACTACAATCACCACGGAGGACGTCGGTTCAATCAAGGGAAAAGAAACAGTAATAACTGAACACCATGAACTTTGACCAGTATGTCACTTTGAATCACCCTGGTGTTTATGTGCTGACTACTAGTATATACGTATTTAACGAATATAACCCCTTGTACAACCATCGTTGTAGGTCGACCTACACCATGAACCAGACACTTCTATTCGGTCCATGTGTGGGTCGAGGAAACTTTCGTTCGGCCCATTTTGTGGGTCCATTCGCCCCAGCCAGGTGCCCATTTCGGTCGGTGCGATCAAGACTGTTTACTCCCCACAACACCTCCAAATCATGAGTGAAGCAGCACTTTCCAGGGTAGCCCACCTTATTAAAGTCGAGGATGACCTCGGCAAGATCGAATCCTTGAAACAGCAATTTGTCAAGGAGAAAAACTCGGTGGATATCAAGTTGAATTCGGCCACGCAAACCCAAATCGAATCCATCCTCGCCAACTTGTCGAAATTAAACACTTCGGCCCAAAAACTCGGCCTGATCAAGGCTAATTTGACCAAAGTCAATCAGATTTACGATGAATCAATCACAAATATTAAGGATTATGATACTATCAAGAAAATGACGGACGTGAACCAGTTTCTTACTCAAGTTCAGGGCTTGTACTCTGATATTTCTCATTTCAAACAGTACTTGGATTATATCAATTCTCTCATTCAAACCGAACTTGACATAATAAGTGAAGACATATCTTATCCGCTTCCAAATATCTTCAAAATCCATTACAATTTGACCCAGGCAAGAAACTTCCAGGATTATCTTGAGGATAAGTCTCTGGACTTGACGGACGATTTCAAATCAATTGTATATAAAATCGTGTCGCCAATTAAGAAATCAATTCGGAAGTTTGATGAACTCTTGAGAGAAATTATCATTAGTGTTACTGAAGCATTAAAGGACGGCAATTCCGAATTGGTGTTCAAATTGATTAAGATCATTGAATTTGAATCCAACGAGGATTTGAAATTTCAACTTGTTCAAAGTCTTAATTTGAACAACTCTAGGGATTTAAATACCGTGGATTACTCAAACTATAGAGGCTCTCGCAGAAACTACCGTAAGCTTTTCTACGACAAATTGCAAGAAAGTCTTGAAGAAACTTTCAATAAGTGTATTGAGCATTTTGAAAATGATAAGATGTTGGTATACGATAATTTGAACTGGTTGGAAGATGAACTTGTATTTGTGGTTGATTCCCTTGAACCATTATTCCCTCAAAACTGGAACATCAGTACCTTCATCCAGAATGTCTACTATAACAAGCTCCATGAATTCACTATGGGTGTGATCAAAACCGATCCTCCAGCAGAAGACTTGATGAGAATTCTTGCTTATGACGCCCATTACAGTAACTTCGTAGTGGCATTACATACCACACCTGATGATGATGTAGGCCCTGCAAAAAAGTCAGTTGTTAAAAAGGAACAAAAGTCGATCATTGGTGACGATTTGAAGAATGTGGTCCTAGAGGATTACTTGAAAGTCATTGTTACCAAGATGGACGAATGGAACGACAATTTGATAAAACAAGAAACCATAGCCTTCACTACTAG
The DNA here is from genome assembly GCA_030574095.1 of Metahyphopichia silvanorum. Lineage (NCBI taxonomy): Eukaryota > Fungi > Ascomycota > Pichiomycetes > Serinales > Debaryomycetaceae > Metahyphopichia > Metahyphopichia silvanorum. Next base: position 208,500 of record JAJMEK010000011.1, on the reverse strand, counting down.
AGAATCACCTCCTGACATATACACATATCATCAAACTATCGAGGATGAAGATGCACATGATCAAATTATCATGTTGGATGTTGACAACGACGTGTTTGTATTACCTGACTTCAAAACTCCTTTGTCAATGTTAAAAGAACAGGCTGATGTGGCTGCTGACTCTGGGTACGGTAAAATATTAGTGGGTGTCATTGAACATTGGTCTCTATGCTATATAAAACGGACTAATAACTATCTCAATATCCTTGGGGACGAGTACGATAAGTACATGGGAGTTTACAGTAACGAGAAGTTCCTCATAAAGGAAAGTAAGGCTAGCAACCTTTTCAGACGTCGTCAAGCCTACCAACCGGCTTATGAAAATATTGAACAGATGTCCCCTGAAGAATTGGCAGAAATATCTAAACCTGGCCTTATTGAGTATATGACAGCTTTGGGAAATACTTACGAAATCAATACTGATAGATTACAAGATAAATTCCTTCCTAATTATAAAGGAAAGGTTCATTCTAGTTACCAAGGGCGTATCGAACAAGCATTTGAAGACACTTTGAACCCTAGTATGGAATTGAATGGACAAATAATCAGAAACATACTGGACATTATAATCAATGATCTCTACCCTGCATTATCCACCGTTTTTACTAAGAGTTGGTATGAAGATAAAAACCCTAACTCTGATGAGGTTAACATGGCGGAAAGAATCCTGGAAACTATCGGAGAATATATGGGTGAATTGAGAGGGTATGCTTCCTACGATATGTACATGATGACATTTGGAATTCTACTTAATAAGTTCATTTCTTCGTATATTAGAATCGGTTATGAAAATATTCTTCATGGGAGTGGAAAGAAGATTGATCCAGACGCTGTTAAAAGATATAAATCCTTTAGTGAAGCCGTTGGAAGGGACGTTACTATATTTTATAGTTCGTTAGAACCTTTATTCACTAGAAAAGACTCTGGATTGTTGTTGAATAGTTTACGTGCCATCGAATTCTTAGGCGATTTGGCAACTTGTAACGATCCAGTGGGATTTGTTCCTGAAATGTGGGAAAATGAAATTTTAAACTCATTCTATGATTGTTCTCCTGAATATGTTAGAGGAATTTTATTGTGTAGAAAGGACATGGATAACAAATTGGTAACTCCTATCATCAACCAATTAATTGAGATTAAGAAAGAATTTCACAATAATGTGGAGCCTCCAGTTTCCCGAGTTGACACACTCGACGACTTTTTATATAATTAGATCATGGACTTATGTACTTTTAGACATTATTACGGCAGTACCTAATGCCACTAATGGATCAACTTCATTTGGAATTATTTCAAGAAAGTAACCCTCTATTTCAGGTGGATCAACCATGAAAGCTACATCTATTGTATCGCCATTCCTAGACGTTTTCAGTAAGCTTTTCAGGATCGGGTCCCATTTATAAACAAATTCACCAACTTTGAATTCGTACTTCTTCGATAATTTACATGATACATAGACTTTCTCGTGAAGCCATGAGCTATTTTCCATTGATTGAGATAACCCATGATCGATAGAATTCTTCCTTTCCTTCGGACCATATTTGGACGGACTATCCGGTAATGTCAAAGCTATAGTAGGATGAGCCAGCTCAGAGCCTACTATATTATTCAATTTCAAGCGGACATATTGATAAAGTGATTCTGTGGTGTCGATTGGAGCAGAACTATGAGGTTCAGTATCTTCGTTGGACGCCAAAGTCTGTACATCCCAATGGGGTCTTTCAAGAATTTCCATATAGCCACTATTACCCACACGAGCCCTGAATATGGAGGCTAGTCGACGGTTTGTATTAGAGTCCACCATATTCAACTCATGAGTCCATAACTTGTTGGAATTGAGTGCCAGTCCTTTATGAAACGTGAACATGGGCAGATCGGTGGCAGCGTTCAGAACTTTTATGGCTCCAGAGCTCGATTCTACCTTCAATAGGATCGAGTGATGGAACTGGCTTTCTTGGTCGTCGTCACTATCTTCATAGGTGAGGATATCTTGAGCAGGAAGCACATCATCTTGAGCAAACTTGGCCAAATCTGAGTCTCCATGAACTGCAGTTGTTGTTGAAGTTGTTGAGGATGATTTTGGAGATGGCGAAAATAGCAAAGGGCTATTCCGAGATTGGCTTGTATCGCGTAGTCGTCGATTCTCTTGAGCCTGTAGTTGACGTCGTATTTTACGTTGAATTCTCTGCTGTTGAAGCCTTCGATGGGTACAGAAATACGACACTGTTCCGCTTACTGACGTCACCGACCATATGGAAATGGCTCCTATGGTTATCACACTTATCATTATCTTGTAATAACGTACGTAACCTTCGTTCCGTTACTAGAATTACGTAACCTTAGTCTCCTTGCTAGACCCCAAGTTGGTTTTATATGAGATGAGATCGTCTAAACGACGCGTATTATATAAGCAATTCAAAAAGGGTTCCTGATTAAGTAAACAGCCAGCAATAACGGTGCCGATGATTTCCGCTTAAACGAACCTGGGTCAATACTAAAATTATGATAAAACTAGAGTGGTACGCAAATAAAATAGCCGATACATGTACGTAATTGGGTTTCCTATTTGAGCCCCAATCCAGACGTGTAACACACACGAGCAACTAACAACGCGTAGAGGCGTGTACGGGCGCAAACGGCAGGTAATAAACAACGTATTTCTGCTCAATCACTGTCAGACCCGTACCCCAGTACTAATGGCAGTCTAAGTGGGACTTTCCTCTTTATGGCAATCTTGGTGGAGACAACGGGACGGGTATGGACCTTGGGGCTGTTGGCAAGTGTTTTCTGGCGTTTGAATGCTTGTTGCGCCAAATCTTCGTCTTCCTGTTCCGCCTCTTTCTCAAGAGCCATCTTCTCATGATCAATATTGGCTTGGGCCACTGTAGACACCACATCGGCACCACCAACCTCGTTGATACGAGCATTCTTCTGTTCTAGTTCCTCTAGATGTTCAGTGAGTTGCTGCTGTTGCATTTGTCGCTCGAGTTTTTCTTGTAAATTCTCTAGTTTATCGCCATTTCCTTGTTGAGCCTTTGCATCTTTCCAGAACGGATTCTTAGCCCGTTTTTCCTTCTCGAACTGGTACTGGTTGTTTTCACGTTCCTCCTTTTCTAGTCTGTCTAAGATTTCATCCGGTGTTTCTGTTTCTTTGATGGATTTTTCCACTTCGGTCTTGGATACAGATTCGTAGTTTCTCACTGCACCTTGATCAGGGGTAAATCCAGCCGTTTTGTAGTTAGTCTTGAAGGTTATTTCATTGTTGCATCGTGGACAGGTGATATGGAATCTCCAGATCTTGAAAGTCATGTATTTTTCTCCACTGTCCTCCTTTCTGGCGTTAAACTTTCTCCGATGAGCTATATATTCGTTACATTTTAAACATCTCATTGAGTAGGGGGCCATAAGACGGACTTTCTGAACCTTGGGCTGAAGGTTTTTGGACTTCTTCGGTATTTTGGAAGGATCATAATCAGGGGGGTAATATTTATTGATGCTCTTTCGCTCTGACATCAAGTGTAAATCAAAGTATAGTAGTAGTAATTAAATAGCTATAAATCGCACCCTCATATTGGGTCATAGTTATTTTCAAGGTGAATACCAGCTACAAAATTTAGGAAATCATAGTTACAATATTCAGTATAAAATAGAAACTACATGGTAAATAAATGATATGCTACATATGATTTGATCGTTATTAATATATTCCCTTAATAAATTTACAAATCTATTAATCAGCTTAATCAGCGTTTCTCTTAGCAGCCTTCTTAGCAGCTTTCTTGTGAGTACCGAAGATCTTCTTGTCTCTGTTCTTCTTTTGTTTTCTTTGTTGTCTAGAAGCTTTTTCAACTTTATCAGCTAAACCGTATCTGACTAATCTGTAAGCTGGTTCGAATTTTTTGGCATCAGCAACGGATTGGTAGATTAAACCGAAACCGGTAGATTTACCACCACCGAATTGGGTTCTGAATCCGAAAACAGAGACAGCATCCTTGTCAGCTTTGTAGATTTCGGCTAATTTTTCACGTAATTCATCTTTAGAAACGTTAGCTCTGTTTGGATGTAAAACGTCAATGACGAATTGTCTTCTTGCTAATAATGGGTTGGAGATAACTTTACGAGTTCTGATGGTAACGGAATCACTCTAAATATTGTTAGTATAATCAATCTTACTATATTTGAACATTGAATAAAGTTTTTAATGGGATTTTATGGGAATTTATTAGGCTTAAATCATGACAATTTATTCAACCTCAACAACATCATTTCTTCAATATAAAACGTTATGATACCGATTCTTTTCAATCTGCTGGAACATCCTCTGTGATATCCTGGTTTATAACTTCATTTCATGGATTTATTAAGTTAATTACATACCATTTTGACGTATAGTGTATCGTTAAACTAGTACTGAATTTAACCTTGAGAAAAAAAAGTCTGAAAAACTTTGGTGTGGATGAGGCCAGTGCGTCCTGCACAGAGCCCGAAAAACTTTTGCGCGCACCGAGAGACAGGGCAGTCACTCGGTGCACGTGATGTTTGTGACATGGGATCTTTGCTCAGAGCCCTCATCACGTGGGCTGCAGGGCATCCCATAAACTTCACCATAATCAATTCAAAACCTCCATGTCACAACGAACTTGGATCAGGGGTCCCGTATGTGGCGTGGATAATTGTCGTTCTCGACTATACACGCTGAGTGCTGGTCACCGTATGTGTCAGTATGGGCATGTGATGGAAGGAAATGTAGAAGTCAGTGACGAAACTGAAGATAATTATGTTCCTACTAGGCGGTTAAATATTCAGATATCGGAGTCAGGATCGGTTATTGGGCTGCAGAATTTCCAACAATCCCAGATCCAGGGTGAATCTTCCCGAGTATTCGGTTCTCAGGCTCGAGTGGTGTATTTTCAGTGCTTACAGGTACTTCTTAGGAAGCAGATCAGACGAGTCGCTAAGTATTTGGTAGGAGGTGAAGAACATGAGGTCCAACTCCGTAAATTCACCGAAGAATTGACGGCAGTTTGCAAGCTTTATTGGGTCCGGCTACTTAAGTTGTGTTTTGAAGGCAATTTGTCTCCTCTACCGAGTAATCTCGATGTTATAGCCATCATTTACCTTGGGTGCATAACGCTAAACCTATATCCATGTTATACTCCAGATTTACTCGAAATGGTGCATAACAACCAAGTTCCATTCACTCGAAGCCTCCACTTCATTCCCAAGAAACTCCTAGACAAGCTTCCTTCGGGGTATTTCCCGTTGTTAGAGCCTGCTTGGTTACCTAGTAACGACCAATTGTACGACAAAATCATTCTCAATGCCAAAAGAGTATTGATGGTAGAAGATAACCAGGTATTGTTGAGTGTCAATATTACCTACTACTATGCGTTAGTTTTCAAGGTACTTAGTGAGGTGCTTTTGTTGCCCAACACCGGGGAAGTTTTCATGACCGTGGTGCAGTTGATGAAACTTCTTACCCTTGATGAGCTACGGGTGGAACTCAAAGTAAGTCAATTACCAGAGGTGAAGGTCTGTGCTGTGATTCTTTTCACCGTTAAACTATACTTCATTTTTGACATGGGAACCAGGCTCAACTACGACAAGTGGATTGCATCGTTGAATAAATATATCTTGAATACCCAAACCCCGTTTGTTGATGCTAACTCATCAATCGATCTTATCACTGCATCCGATGACAAAATCAACCAGTACTGTAAGTGGATATACGACAATTTAGTTCCAGAAAAGAACAAACTGGCAGATGACCTGGTCCCCTTCGATGACGCTGAGGATCACGGTGATCTTTCTATCATGGAAAAGAGACTATACCAAATCTTTAATATTGCTGCATCTTCCCCATTATCTAAAGAATCATCGCCCGAGACTGGAGCTCAGGACGACCAGGTTCTCCATTACACCCAAAAAATTGCAAACGACAGCTCGAAGAGAACTTCAAGACCCATGAAGGCCGCCGAAGTGGTTGGCCTTGAGAGTAAACTCATGGATTTCCTTGGTGACTACTTAAAAGTGTCTAAGAAGGTTATGCGAGCAGGCTACCGAGACCTTGAAGAGCAGATTGCTTTGCAATATAAGCATTGAATCCCATAATTTATCATCATTATTTTGTATTATATAATCTATAGACTACTTTACGTTCCGATGTTGTAAACTTGTGTTTTGACATAAAACACTCAATATCTACTTAGATGGACTCCAGTATATATACGCACAAATAATAACGCGTATTAACCTACTTCACTATCACAATGTCTCAGTCAAACTCCCCCGTATTAAACCAAGAAGCTCGTATGACGGGCTCTACAGTAGATCCAGAAAATAGCGCTGTCGATGGAAGGTCTGTGGAAGCAGAATCAACACCAGATGTTGAAGAAACTGGAGTTCGGGCAGGTCCTGATTTGAATGAAGATGATGCTAATAGTGGTGATAAATTGAATATCAATGCAGAAACTCTCGATGTAACAGATAACAATGAACATAAAGAAGTGACAAGCGTTGGTCCAACTCCCCAGAAAGAACTGAGTCCTCTGTTGGCAACTAAGAAACGACCATTTGAACCCGATGAGTATGATTCAAATAACCCGGCTGGAGCAGTGGTCGAAAAGACAAAGAAAAGAGTCACAGCAAAAGTCATAGATAAGTTCTGGGAAACTCTTGATCCTTCTTCGAGTAGCATACTTGACCGTCTTATGACAATTGCTTTCAATCGAACCTTGGAGAAGTTCTCTCCAGAAAAGAAATCGGGACAGGTTCGTATACGAGAAACGCAAAAGATCTTGATCGATTCATGGACTGGAAGAAATTCAAATAAATCTTTTGCATCAAGAATGGATATCACCAGCTTGCCTCCTGCTTCTACAATGAGATCAAGGGCTATACCCGATGGAGAAGAAGTCGAATTTCTCAATATTGACCAACTAAATCGAAAGAAGAGGTATTTAGAAACATGTCTACTGGCCGAATTGAAGCAATTACAGGACTTAGAAACGCATTACAATACGCTTGAGGCAGCTTATCAGCTGGATGTCCGATACCTAAGCGAGTTCAAAAAGACTATATCTATCAACGAACAGAAGATGGAGAAAGATTTAACCAAGAAACGAGACAACTTGAATCTTAATTTCGAGCCCCATTCTGAGCAAATTGACGTTGTTTCCAAACCTCAACCTGACTTTGATCCTATGGCCGATGAAGACACTAGGGAGATTCTACAAACACTAGGAAAACATCTTCGAAGTTTGACGTCCAACACCGAGGAATTGAGAGAGTTCAATCATAAACTAGAGGTGCTATACAACATGTTGGAAATGATATAGATATCCAATGAACCAGCTAACATACGGCGATGTTATAGGCATTCAATGCATTGTTTAACATATGGAAATAATAGAGGGCATTCATTCATACAAAGCTATTAATTTAAGAGTTATTGACGGAATATTAAGTAATTAGTGGCAGTTTTCTTCTTTGAGGTGCACCCGGATTCTAAGTGATGTTTATCGATACTCTGGTTCAAGATGTGTTTAGTTTTAGGCGATTTTCTTTGGTTAGGTAAGGTTGGTTTGGGTTTGACTCGGATTCTAATCGACAAAGATCCAGTAAACGGTCACCAAAAAAACACCATCGGATTCAATTTTCAAGCTGACGTATCCGTCCTGGTCTCCGTCCCACACGGCACCAAACGCTGACGACAAATTCATGTCGATGTTAGTGTCTTTGCAATCCACGGTGGTGGACTGCACCAAGAACTTGTGCTTGGACGATTTCTTTTGAAGATTAGTTAAAATATACTTGATAAGTTCGTTCCCCTTCACTGAAGGCTCATCCTCGATCAATTTAATGAGATAATCCTCTGTTACGGGAGACTTCTGAGGCACTACAGACGCAGTGATGGAAACAACCATTGATAATCAGTTAGACGATCGAGAAGTATTGGTTAAAATAGATATGGAGGTTGGGCCCAATCGCTCCCTGAGGGCTGGTTATGCGCGGACCCATAGGCCGTAATTTGGACCGGGGCTGGTTATACGCGGCACCATTTGGGGCGAGGGTTTGGGCGAGGTCGCGGTTTGGGCGAACGGGAAATTTTACGTCCCGGCCGCGGTTGGCGAGGAAGGTGTTCTTTTTCGTGTCGCTGGTTTCTTCAACATTAACCAAAATGAATTTCTTCAGGAAAAGGGACAAATCGCCTAACGAAAGTAGTGATCAACTTTCGATTGGGTCGAAAAGTACCAGTGTTAGTTCTTCTCCTAGTGTTACTAAGAAGGGACTCATCAAATGTCATACCCCTTTTGAGAAACCAGTGCATCCTATCAAGCCTCCAGTATTTGACTTGACTGCAACACAACAAAGCCAATACGACGAAGTATTGAATCATTTCAAAGAATACGTCAAGTCAGACATTCCTGTGAACGACCTGTCAAATGCTGCAAAATACCCGGTGTTGGATGAAGAAAAAGCATGGCTTACCAAAGAATGTTTCCTCAGATACTTGAGAGCTACTAAATGGAAAACTGATGCTGCCATCAAACGTATAGAAGAAACCATGATTTGGAGAAGAACCTTTGGAGTTGTGGAGATTAAAGGTCATACTGACCCTTCCAAGAAAATCACCGCTGATTTGGTAGAACCAGAGAATTTGACTGGTAAGAATCTTATTATTGGGTACGATAATGATAATCGTCCATGTCTTTATTTGAGAAACGGATATCAAAACACTTCCCCTTCGTTAAAGCAAGTACAACATTTGGTGTTCATGTTGGAAAAAGTCATTCAGTACATGCCTCCGGGGCAGGATACCTTAGCATTATTAATTGATTTCAAAGCGGCTCCAGAACATATGAATCTTTCTTCCAAATTCCCTTCCTTGACAATTTCCAAGCAAGTTCTTCATATTTTACAAAACCATTACCCTGAAAGATTGGGACGGGGATTATTTACTAATATTCCTTGGATTGGTTATACATTTTTCAAGTTGGTCGGACCGTTCATTGATCCTTACACCAGACTGAAAACCATTTACGATCAGCCATTTGAAAACTACGTTCCTAAAGAACAACTTGATAAAGAGTTCAACGGATTATTGGATTTTGAATACATTCATGATGTTTACTGGAAACAACTCAACGAATTGGCTGATAAGAAACATAGCATTTACCTTGAAAACTTTCACAAATTAGGTAAGCAAATTGGCCTAAGCGAGTTTCATCTTCGACAAGGCACTGTGTGAAAACTCTAGACTTCCTTTTGGTTCACGTATACTTATATATAAATAGTTTATAGTTTATAGTCATTATATTCCTACGTTTAGAATTCGCAGCCAAAACTAACTCTGCGAAAATTTTTGGATTTCTTCAACTTTTGAGTCACCATACTAATGGCCAAATACGTTTTGACTGCCATCTCTAGATCAGAGAAGCTCACAGAGTTGGAGCTGATACAAACATTCATTTCGTCAAGATTAGGGTTATCGATTTTAAATATAACGTGTCTTTGTCCTGATCGTGTATATGACTTTGAAGTTGAAACCGAGACTCCAGAACTAATTTCAGCATCTATCAAGAGCGAGATCTCGAGTCAATCTGCCCGTTATGATTTGATATTCCAACAGAAAGAAGCAAGGAAAAACAAGAAACTATTCATATTTGACATGGACTCCACTTTAATCTATCAAGAAGTCATTGAGCTCATTGCTGCTTATGCCAATATAGAAGATAAAGTGGCTGAAATTACCGAGAGAGCCATGAATGGTGAACTTGATTTTAATGAATCTTTGAAAGAAAGAGTAAGATTGTTGAAAGGAATTGACTCCACCACCATCTGGGAAGAATTAAAGCATAAAATTGAAATAACCAATGGAGTTAAACCTTTATGTAAAGCATTAAAAAAGTTGGGCATTGTAATGGGGGTCTGTTCAGGAGGATTTATCCCATTGGCACAGCACGTCAAGCAACAGCTAGGCTTGGATTACGCTTATGCAAATCAATTAGGTGTCACTGAGAATAATGTCCTCGATGGAACAACCATAGGGCCCATCGTTAATGGTGATAAGAAAGCAGAACTTTTATTGGAAATCGCTAGTAAGCATGGAATTGACCCTCAATATGCTGTTGCTGTAGGTGATGGTGCCAATGATTTGAAGATGATGTCGGTTGCTGGATGGGGTGTTGCATGGAACGCCAAACCAAAGGTTCAAAAAGAAGCCCCATGTTGTTTGAACGGAGATTCATTATTGGATGTCTTGTATATTATGGGTTATACCAAATCTGAAATTGATACTTTAGTAGAGTAGTTGAATAGATAAATAGACGTCGATAGACTCCTCATACATACTCACGAATAATCTTACCCTTCACTACTCCCATGATTCCGTTGAACAATAATACGTCATTACCGTGTTTCAAATCCTCTGGATAAATCACATCTTCTCTAATCATATCTTTGGACAACAAGAAGTGTCTCATGACTCCACAAAGGCACCCGCTCGAAAGTTTAGGAGTGACCCATTTTCCATCTATTGTCTTCAATGCAACATTAGTAATCGACCCTTCCATCACTTCTCCCGCTACATTCACCAATATCACCTCTTCTTTGCCATTTCCTGACAAATACTTCTGGCGAGCTTCATTGTAAACATCTCGACGTGTCGTTTTGAACGAGGTGAAAGGGCTTGGTAGCACCTTGGCCTCATCTACATACACCACCCATGTTGGATCCAGGCTGAAGCCATCCAAAAGGTTTTCTCTGACTGGAGTATCATGAATTTCAATTTTGGCATCACCGCCAACCGTCATTAAAAGCCGTATTTTATAGGGATTGAACACCGGAACCCCAGAATTTATGAGCGTCTGTTTGAGTTGATCAAATATCTCCGATACACTCACCTGAGCAACCGGTATTTCTGACTCTGAATGACGATGAGTACCAAAGTAGTTCAAAGTAAACTGAAGACGCTCAACATGCTCTTGAAGGAGAAAGAAGTTCTCAACTTGGATATCTGCAGCCGTGATTGGGGGCACGGGTGTAATCAATGGGTCATACCGAATGGTGGAAAGGATCTCGAACGAATTAACGTCACTTTCGTAATTCTCCCTATGTATTTGATGAATATAATTGACAGGCTCCATAACAGTTAAATATTTGAGCCTGGGTGCAAACTGCGAAATACACATATATCTGGTTTACGGAGGTAGATTCAAATGGGTTCATTATGTAAGTCTATATGATGATTATAGTCTATATGATGATTATGGGATGTCTATATGGCGTTTTAAGTGGGCATATTGAGTAATAATAGTCTGGTGATTTTGTGTTGGATGGGGCGGTTACTCAATAAGGTCTGAATCTCTTCTTTTCCTTCATGACTCTTACCTTCTCTTGGTCTAGTTTAAATTTATGTAACAACTGGTTCATTTCTTCTTTCTTTCTCTGTCTTAATTGGTATCTGTAGAAATCGTCCTTTTCTTTCTTCTTCATTTTCTTGCCGGCTTTTTCAAGCTCAACCGTATTAGTATACTTCTGTACTCCCATTATACCTGCTTTCGTCTTTCTATGGGAACCAACAACCAAAGTGAACCCATCCTCGTCAACAAGCTGTGCTTGCAGCTGTAGTTGCTCCATCGACTGCTTTTCGGCTGTATTGAAATTGCTGACTGCTAAAGCTACGTTCTTAGTTAAAGCTTCTGAATCCCATACTTTTGATTGGATTTTTCTTAATAAATAGGCCGACCCAAGAGGTCCGAGTGGCCACTGGGTCACTTTTTCATCAGCACAGAGCTTTTTCAATGCGTTGAATGCTAGTTGGAACGATGACTTATCTATGAAGGTGATAACACCACAATTTTTAGGTAGTTTGGATTGAATCTCTTTGATCTCATCACCTTCATCTAATGGTAAATCCGAGGTCAATTTAGTTAAGTCTATGTATATGTCTTCTTCTGAATCGTTTAAAGAGCTTGGAACGAACTGTTCAATAGTGGATCCTATGGCCACTTGTTGAAAGAACTTCTTTAACATCGGAATCGAAGTCTCTACCGGCAAATTTACACAAAAAAGTGACCGGTTACTAATGCTATTATTTTTGCTTTCGTGTTTCTTAACATACATGTAGTGTGTGGTGGCTCCTACACTCAAAGGTAGGACCAAAAACCCTTTTATTTCCATTTTTATTGACTATAATATAAAGATGAAAAACAGAAAATTGGCCATCTTCTCATCGGGATGGTGGTCGTGCGTGGGCACAGGATATTGGATAGGGCTTGATTAGTAGATGTCTGTTAACTAAGAGAAATAGGAAGATGAAGAGGGGGTATTTGGGGGGTGTGTTGTAAACTGTGCTTTTATAAGTCTGGTTGGTATGATTTTCTTATTTGTAGGTTTTTGTTGGAGAGTTTTGATGGTATACTCGAGAAACTTAGGTGCGTTGAGAGGAACAGGCGTATGTGAAACTTCACCATCTCCTGTGAGATATTTTGCAGATTGCAAGAGGGGCTGTAGTAGAGCGGGCTGACTATGAAAAGAAGTGGGCATGGTCCATGTTTGGTATAATTATTGATTTTTGTAATTAGTTGGATTCTCGAGATTGCTGCATAAAAACTAGTAAATTGATATGTATTCTTCAAATAAGCGACTTTTAACAGTTTTTGTACTTTTTGCTCATTCTTCCCTAACGTCCCAAATTCACATAAAGCGTCTTTCTGGTCCGCAGCTCTTCAATAATCTGGAAGATATCTTTATACCTGCCAAACGGGTGCTTCTTGTTCTTCAATTTTGCAACCACTTGGGTATATCTGCCGCGACACTACCTTTTTGGTACTGGCACAGCCAATGCATAATAAAAATTTTCGATTTTTCACTACCCATTACCATAGTTAATCGTATATAAAATGGATAAATCCACCCTTTTGACGTCACTTCAAGGGACATTGGATGCCAATCAACAAGTCCGGAAACAAAGTGAACAACAACTTCATGTTTTTGAAGAACAACCGGGCTTTACTGCCTATTTACTTGACTTAGTAGTTGACCCTGAAATTCAGCTTGGAACCCAAGTTTCTGCAGCAATTTTCTTTAAAAATAGAATCAATAATTATTGGGTGGTTCCAGAAAATAGACCTAACACCAAGTTGTTTATCCAGGCTTCCGAGAAAGCTACCATCAAAGAAAAATTGATCCAGACCCTTATCAAAACTTATGAAAACTCCAGAATCAGACTTTTTTTAACCACGGCATTACATAATATTCTTAGCTTTGATAAATGGGATGAATTGGTGCAATTAATTTATAATTTACTTACAGATACTTCAAATGTGAATCATGTGTTTGTGGGTTTACTTTGTCTTTATGAATATACCAAGAATTACAGATGGCATGGTATTGAAACTTCAACTAGCAACAGTAATCCAGTTCTTGATGAAGTTGCTGAAAAATACTTCCCTTTACTTGAAGAATTATGCCAGAACCTATTAAATAATACAAACACCGGTGGTAAAGCTTCAATTACCGATGAAATGCTTTATTTAATCGTTAAGACTTTCAAATTCACTACATATTCCTATTTGCCAACTTATCTTCAAGATGGCTCAAAATTGGGTACTTGGTGCCATTTACAGATTCTTATAATTAACCACCCTCTTCCTCAATCTGTATTAGATGAAGAACCTGATCAAAGGGCTGCTCATCCTCATGTTAAGGCTGTTAAATGGAGTTTCGGTAATTTACATCGTTTATTAAATCGTCATGGTGGTGGCTTCAGTACTAAAAATAAAGAGTCCAGTAAATTCGTCGAATTATTCCTTCAAACTTTTGTTCCAGAAATACTAAATGCCTATTGGAGTATCATTGAAAAATGGTCTTCTAAACAAATCTGGTTATCTGAAGGTTCTTTATATCACTTAATTTCATTCTTGGAGCAGCTTATTGAAACTCCAGTTTGGAAATTAGCTTCGGATAAACTTGAAGCAGTAATTCGTCATGTCATCTTACCTACTTTAAATGCAAATGAACAGACAGTGGAATTATACGAAGATGAACCTGATGAATATATTAGAAGATTCTTTGATATCAGTAAAGAAACTAATACTTCGGATGTTGCTTCCATTAATTTCATCTACCGTTTATCATCTAAGAAATTTGATAGTTCAATAGGGTTGGTTTTGAGTATTGTCAATGATATATTTACTAAGAGAACCTCCAATAGAGCTAATTTAGAAGTTGCCATGGAAACTGAAGGTGCTCTTCGTATTTTGTCAACTGTTTCATACAAACTTGATAAACAAAGCTCTCCAGTTCAGGGAAGAATTGACGATTTGCTTTACACTTTTGTGTATCCAGAGTTATCAGAGGAAAGCTTAAACTCAGTCCCTTGGTTAACAGCTAGAGCTTGTGATACCTTGGCTATGTTTTCCCACAAGTACAGAAATGAGAAAGTCCTTTTGGATATTTTCCAAGGTGTTGTTTTATGTTTCCAGCAAGATCGTCAATTCCCGGTGAAATTGACTGCTGTTGATGCTTTAAGAACATTAGTTAACGAGGATTCTGTGGCTGAGCATGTTGCTGGTCAAGCTCCTCAATTAATGCAAACATTACTTGAACTTTCCAAGAATTTTGAAAGTGATATTCTTACCAGTGTCATGGACACCTTCGTGGAGAAGTTTGCTAAAAACTTGGAACCCTATGCTAATGAATTATCTACAAGATTGGTGGAGCAATTCATTAAGTTAGCTCACGAGCTTTTGGAACAGTCCAGTGGTGACTTCTCAAATATTGATACCAATAAAGAATATCAAGCTGCTGGAATCTTGAATACTTTGACTTCCTTGGTGGTAGCCATGAACCATTCCCCTGAAGTGACCAGCTCATTGGAGCTCGTTATTAAGGATATGATCAAGTTTATTTTGGAAAATGCTATGGTTTCATTCCTAACTGAAGCAATTGAAATTTTGGAATCAATTTTGTTCAGTACCCATAATGTCACTCCAATCATTTGGGATTTATACGAAAGCAGTATTCATTCATTCGATCTTTATGCTTTAGAGTATTTTGATTCATTCCAGCCATTTTTCGAAGCTATAGTAAATTATGGTTTTTCCCAACCAGATTTAACTATTGAGTCTCCTAGAGTCCAAGCCTTAATGAAGGTGTGTTTCCAAGTAGTCGACACTGAAGATTTTGATCCAATTTTTGCTAGCAATGCATTTGAACTTATGGAATTAACTATTCTTAGTTTGAACTCTAGATTCATTCCATTCATTCCAACATTCCTCAATAAAGTCTTCGATATTTTCCAAACTATGGAGTCAATGGAAGCTTTTGATGGACACATGTTACATTATTTGGCTATCCTCAAAATATTCTTTGCATGTATTTACCTTGACCCATCGACTGTATTACAATTTTTGAACGAGAAACAGTTCACAACTGGATTCTTCAAGTTGTGGATCAAACACTCTGATGATTTCCAAAGTGTCTACGGTTGTAAATTCCAAATCCTCGCATGTCTTTCAATTATTTGTGATTCCAACTTGAGCTTGTTTGACCAACAAGACCTTATCGGAGAAGTCAGTGACTTGTTAATTTCTAACTTAGAAGTATTACCTTCAGCCATTAGGGTTCGTATGGAAATCTTGAATGGTGAAAGATCACTTGCACCTCAAGTTGACGAAGAAGACGATGAGTACGGAGATGCTTTTTATGATGATGAATTTGAAGCTGACGAAGCAGAATTCGAAGCATTGAAAGTAACTCCTCTCGATGACATTAATGTATTTGCAGTATTTGCTGAAAAAGTCACTGCCATGCAACATGATGCTCAAAGATACCAACTTACTTTGGGAGGATTGGACGAATCTCAAAAAGAGGTGGCTACCAGAGTTCTTGAAATCAGTCAATCCCAGAAATAATTTTACACTACTCTTTTCTGAGTTTTCTATATCAACTCTTCATCTAATACATATATTGACTTCATACTGCATATGCACCCGTACACCCGTACCAGCTTATATAGTGGCACTCGCAAAGCAAGTAGATACCTACACTTTCTTCTTAATACCACATAACCAATCATGTTTTCCGGGTTTGGAACCTCAATGTTTGGCTCTTCATCGTTTGCTCCCATGAACAACAAGTTTGAGGAGTTTTTTCGGTGTTATCCCATAGCCATGATGCCTGATAATATCCGTAAAGACGATGCTAATTTTGGAGGCAAAATATTTCTTCCTCCTTCATCATTGAACAAATTGACCATGTTACACATCAGGTATCCGATGTTGTTTGAACTCACCAATGAATCAGAGCAAATTTCGACCCACAGTGGTGTTCTTGAATTCGTAGCTGAAGAAGGAAGGGTGTATATTCCTCAGTGGATGATGCTGACATTAAAGTTACAACCGGGAGGGCTTTTGAAGATCTGCAACTGTGACCTTCCGTTGGGAAGATTTGTGAAAATTGAACCACAGTCGGTAGATTTCTTGGACATATCAGATCCAAAGGCGGTGTTGGAAAACGTGTTGAGAAAGTTTTCTACTTTAACCGTTAATGATATTATTGAGATCAACTATAATGATTCTATTTACGGGATCAAAGTGTTGGAAGCAAAGCCTGAAAGCTCCAACAAAGGTATATGTGTCGTTGAAACTGATTTAGAGACCGACTTTGCACCCCCTGTTGGTTATGTTGAACCGGAATATACTCCCAAAGTAACAAAACCTACATCAACCCCGATTGATCCTTCGAAAGTCAACAGAAGCGCCGGTTCTGGAACCATGTCAAAATCGATTAACTACGCCAAGATCGTGGCTGAACTGTCCTCCACGACCACCTTCAAGGGTTCCGGCCAAAAGTTGTCTGGTAAAGAAGTCGAGTCTGATTCTAATATCGCCAAAAATTACAGTATAGATGATCTCGATCCAGATGCCCCTGCTGTTCCTTTAAATCTCCCAGAAAATCAACTTTTCTTTGGGTTCCCTGTCATACTACCTACTCCAGAGACTACTGATGATGATTCAGAACTGAAATCAAAGCAGGAAGCATTTTCGGGAAATGGGCAGTCATTGAGACAAAGCAAAAAACGCAAAGATAAGAATAAGAGTTATCCGTCGCTCAAAAACCACTCACGGAGTCCCGAGTTCATTGAAATTGATTAGAACAATCTACAAGGGTGATTAATGAATGAATATTATTTATTTTTATCCACAAAAATATTAATATCTATAATACATCTATGCATCTATAGAAGAAGGAATAAATACATCGTTTCCTTGTTCAACAGCTCTCTTGGTGTGATAAACGATATCAGTCGATTCCCAAGGGTATGCAATCCAACAATCAGGAGCTTGTCTGGCAGCAAAGTAAAGCCCACCATTCATAATTTCATCAGGTAAGTCAGCCTTTTTTGGCTTTTGCTTATCATGAAGAACGAATATACCAAATTTAGTGTCTTTAGGATCAGCATTTTTAGCTTTACATTGTTCAACAACATCTTTTTTCAATTCGGATACTGCGTAATGTAAAGTAGTTCTGGTATCATCCACTTCATCGATGATAAGAACGTTTTTACCCACTAAATCGATTTTAGATTGATGGTAATCAATCCATTGGGTTCTGACAACTTGGGTACCAGCGTGTTCAACTTGGGATCCAACAGTTTCGATATCTTCGTATAACGATAAGATGATAGCCATGATTCTTACATTTGGCTGACCTGGTTCCTTTAAGAAAGTTCTTAACATTCTAGCAGGGATAAATCCACCACCCCCAATGGCAATAATTAAATCAGGTTTGAATTGCTTAATTTTATCGGCAGATTCTTGACACAACTGGTGAATATTATTGTACGAGATGTACATTTTAGAGGCTTCTATTTCATCGGAATCCATTTTGATGTAAGTTTATTTGGTATATGATGGGGCTTGTAAACCCAAGAATAAAAAAACTTGCAGCCGGGATATGCCTGATATTTATAGTTTTGCGAAGAGGGATGAAAAAAAAAATTTTTTGATTCAATCTCGGGCCCATGCTCTTACAGAGGTAAGGGTCGGACAGTCCCTTTTGGAAGGTTTTGCTACTTGCATAGTAGGGTTATATGCGGAACTTATCGGTAATCCTAATTACGTGTCGCTTTGCAGCAATTATGATACCGTGCTAAGATAAGTTTTGGTGGGTATGGCCGTTCCGGGGCCTCGGGTGCTCCGCGGGAGCCCTAGATGCGGTCACGTGACATGTGGAAGACCGAAATGAAACGTTTTTGCATTGAATTTCGTGAACGACTTAGAGTTATTTATTGTCTTGAGGAGTCAGAGGGTCCCGTGGGATTGCCATGCAGCGATGATCTCCGAATATGACGTCTGGCGTTAGTTTTACTTGACTTCTCTTTGCTGCTGCTGCTGATCATCTACACGACTTGTAGATGAGCATATGATTAGATCAAGTCGAGTACATATACATACAAAATAACAGAACGAAGAATTTGAGTAGACGAATACAACGTAATTGCAAAGTTCATGGTGGATGTGATTTTTCAGTTGTTGCAAGAATCGTGATGGGTAAAATTGTTTTGTAACTGGCACCTGACTCTAGTGCAACCCTTGAAAGAAAATAGACTTACCAAACGCGGAGAACCAAAATCTCATGAATTCATTCCACTTTATATTCGACCATTTATATTGGACCATTGGTATAGGGCCCCTACTCTTCCCCTGTGCTGTTCCTGGTGTTCGCCTATGGCCTCCATAATTTGCACCCGGACATATTCGGTTGGCGCACTACGGCCACGCTGGAGGGTTTGATGTGCGAGCCTCAATTATGGATCACTATAAACCCAAATTTTCAATTCTATAATCAGTAACGTTGTTTGGCTTAGTTAATAGATGATAATAAAAAGATTATTTATTATTGCCGCGGTAGTGGTTGGTGCATTGAGTGCAATTTTGGGAGTAGATTACGGTCAACAATTCACCAAGGCCGTTCTTTTAGCTCCTGGAGCACCTTTTGAAATTTTGTTAACTGATGAAGGTAAAAGAAAAGATCTTTCAGGGATTTCTTTGAGACCTGTTTCACCAAACCTGGATGATATAGAAAGAGTTTATGGTTCTCAGATTGGCTCCTTGTGTACAAGATTCCCCCAATCTTGTGTCACTGGAATAAAGCCATTACTTGGAAAGTCGATTAATGATCCTCAAACTGCTGCTTATTTAAACCATAACTTCGGTATAAAACTCATTGGTGATGATTCAAACAATGGAGCAATCAGATTTGACTTAGGATTTTCTAATACCTCGTACCAATTCCTGCCTGAAGAGATTTTGGCCATGAACTTGAATGAAATCAAGCAACGAGCATTATCTGATTTGGACTCTAATCCTCATGCTCAATCAATTGTTGAAGATATTGGAGTTTCTATTCCTCCTTATTTATCTCAAGAGTCAAGACAGTCTTATCTTGATGCCATCACTTTAGCCAATTTCTCTAATTCTCTTGGCTTGGTGGAAGAAGGTACTGCTGTCGCTCTCAATTACGTATCTAACAAAAAGTTCGATAAATCTGATTACAACGACGTGAAGAATTATCACTTAATCTATGATGTCGGAGCAGGTTCTACCACTGCTACTTTATTCTCCTATACCGTTACATTGAAGGGAGAAATTATTGTTGATGTAGAAAGTGTTGGATATGATGAGCTTCTTGGAGGTCAATTACTTACTAAATCCATTCATACAATCATACTTGAAAAATTCTTCCAAACTTTCAATTTACCTGATTCTACTGAATTACCTGCTAAGTCCTTGGCAAAATTATTAGAAACTGCTGAAAAGGCTAAGATAATTTTATCTGCTAACTCTGAATACCATGTTTCATTGGAAAGCTTTTATGATGATAAAGACTTCAAAACCATCATTACTAGAGATGAGTTCGAAGAATTGAATAGTGACTTAATGGAGAGAATTACTAAACCTATTTTATCTGCATTATCTGACTCTCCATTAGGTCCAAAATCCACTAATGATATTCAATCTATTATATTGAATGGTGGTTCCACTAGAGTCCCATTTATCCAGAAGCACTTAGTCACTTTATTGGGTGAAGATAAGATTGCTAAAACCGTTAATGCTGATGAAGCTTGTGCATTAGGTACTACTTTAAAAGCTTTTCAATTGAAAACCCAGTCCGACAGAAATGGTATCAAATTGGTTGAAAGATCCCAACATAATTTTGAAGTTGGCTATAACGGTCTTGATGAACAAATCAAGGTGTTTTCAAAAGGTGACATCATCAATAATTCTACAAGTGTAAACCTTGGAGAGATTAGCGAGAATGATAATTTAACTGTGGAACTTTACTCTGATGGTCAATTGATTAAGGCTTATCCGTTCGAAGGATTAAACAAAAAGCTGGAAAAACTTTCTTGCAAATCAGACTCCGCTAAGGAAGTGGTCGCCACTTTAACCTTGGACCACAATAAGATGTTTGAATTGACCGACTTGAATATTGAATGTAAGTCCAAAGAAAAATCTGGAGGCTTTTTCAAGAATTTACTTAATAAGGAATCAGAGGAAGAAGAAGTTGAAGAAGACGTTAATTCTACAAACTCCACTAATTCCACAGCTACTGTTAAGTCAAAGACCAAACAGAAACCTATTAGAGTTCCATTACCAAAAGCTACTTATCCACGTAATGCGCCATTGTCAAGATATGCCAAACAAACATTGTTCAATAAATTGGCATATTTGAATGCTAAGGACGAGGAAAGAATTGTCCTTGATTACGTTAAAAACATTTTAGAAGGCCAATGCTATGGATTGAGATCCTATATTGATGACAATAGTGATGAATTTTTGACTGAAATTAAAGAATCAGAATTAGAGAAATATTCTGACTTTGTGAGAGATACTATCGAATGGTTAGATTTTGAAAGTGATGATGCATCAATTGATCAAGTGAGAGATAAGATTCTGGAACTCAACAAACGTAAGAAGGCTTTAGATAAAATTATTGACATGAAACGAACTGATTTATCCTTAGATGGATTCAAGCAGTTATATGAAGAAGGAACTAAGGTAGTTATGCAAATTCAAAGTAATATGTTAGAATTTGGTAGTGAGATTAGTGAAATCAGACAAAAATACGAAGCCGAAGAATTTGATTTTGATAAGGAAAATGATAGAGTGAAGATGCAACTATTCTCCAGAGGTGATGAAAACAAAATGTTGAGCTTGGACAAGAATTTAGCTTCTTACAAAGAAGATTTGACAGACATCGGCGAAATGACCGAAAACGAAAAGACATACAAGAAATATAGCAAATCCAAGCTATACGACAAGTACAGTTCGTTATCAGAAAAAATTGTTCAAATGTTAGCAGACGTTTCATCTTTGGAAACTTCTCACAAATCTAGAGTGGACCTTTTCAACTCTAAATTCGACAAGTTATTAGAGAGAAAGAAGCAAAAGGAATTCAGAGAAAAATTAAAGGAAGCTAAAAAGGCCGCCGACGAAGCCGAAGCTGAAGCTAAGGCTGAAGAACAGGTTGACGAACCCCCTGCTGATGAAGCACCTGTTGATGAAACTCCTGTTGATGAGTCCCCTGCTGATGAAAACTCTGAGGATTCGTCGGAGGCCCCTAGTCATGATGAATTGTAGGTCTGTTGAGTGACATCTTCCGTTGAACAATTGATATCAAGATATGTTCCTCACGTAAGAGTGTTAAAGATCATAATCTTGTATTCTCTCTCTTATAAACTACTCCGCTAAGGGCTTCAAAATAATGACCAAGCTATTTTTAATCAGATCATGAGTAAGCTAGTTATGATTACCAAAAAAAAGTGTACAAAGATGTAGATAACTTAGCTTATTTTTAATAATCATTGACAACAAATAACACACTGTAACAGTAATGAACTTCCTTAGGCTTTCTTATATTCACGTGATACAATCAGTCCTTTTGTTTGGTTGGAATAACAGGCCTAGGGCTAGAGAGCTTAGCTATAGGCGCTACCATTTTATGTAATTTTCGAGGCGCTACCTGATTTGATACTATGCGATGGAGTTTTAGAAAAGACTCCATTTTTCAATTCCATACATCATGAATAACCAACAGTACGGAAACGGGTATGATAATGGGCGAGGCTCTTATCAGCAGTCCCTGAATCCACGTCGTGGAAGAGACAATAGGTCTTTTGCCAGAGAAAGATATCAAGAGTATGGCAAATATGATCGATATTTAAATAACCAGAATTCAGCTTCTTCTGCTCCAAATCAAGATCAATATCGAGGTCAGGCTGACCTGGGCTCATATAGGCCTGATAATTATCGACCTGATATACGAACCCGGGATGTTGAAGACAAAAGGGTCGATATGAGGTCTCAAAATAGTCGTTATGTTGGCCGTTACGATGGATACGAGCGTAATCAAAATGGCAGAGAATCCAGCGATATCAGAGGAGGACGAGATTCTAGATATAATTGGCATGATAGACCCAGAGATAAACCCAGAGAGTATAGATACCCGGATAATCGAGAACGCCGTGATCAACTGTATAATAAAGAGAAGGAAAGACCTCGTCGTGTTAACGAAGACGACTCTCTTTCTAGCGAACAGATACTACAAAAGTACGAAAAGAAACTAGCTAATTTAGAAAATGAACCTACTCTTGAAGAGTTAAAGGTTTCAGACTCGGCTTGGGGAGTTAAACCAAAAGGATTTGAGAAAATAACTGCTCAAAGAGCTAAATTGTCGGGATTATTTCCTTTACCAGGTTATCCAAGACCAGTCGATTTCACCAAATTAGAAGGTATGGTTAAAGATGGATTAGACGAATCTTTGAAAGATTCTTCTAAGCTTGATCCTATTAATTCTAGGAATGCTAGTATATTGGTGATACGAGATCTTGATTTTAACGAAATTGATTATCTCAAGTTGACGGAGTACATAAATAACCTTCTCATAAAAGTTGATTTGGATGGCCTTACTCTTTCGAATAACATTGAGAGTAAAAGAAAAACTAAAGATAATTGTAATTTAATTGTGGAATTCAAAAACCATATTTGTGCTACCGTAGCATATACTTTGAATCAAAAGAAACTTAAAGTTAAGGATTTTTCTAATGGTAATATTCCTGAAGACAAGGAATTCACTCTTAAAATTGAGAGGCCTGGTGAGTATGTCGTTCAATCTATTCCGCCTCCTAAAGAAAACGATGATTCGTTTGATGATGTTGTTGCCGATAGTCCAAGAAAGTTGACTTTACTTCTTAAATCCAGTGAGTTGTCTGAATCTGAACTTACGCAAAACTTAGCAAAATTGGGTCAAGTCAAAGGTTTTAAGTTATTAAGAGAAGTCGGTACGAAAGAATCCTTATCAATTGCATTTGTTGAATTTTTACTTGATTCGACCGAGTATCTGAATACCTTGAAATGCTTTGATAAACTAGATAAGTTGCTTGACCAATTGAACCAACAACCATATATTGATCGGGCATTTTATTCTTGCATCATGAGAGAACAGACTAGTATTCAAGAGTGTGTAGCAGACTATAACACTCTTCCAACTTTGGTTAGAAATGAAAAAGTGACATCACATCCAAAGCTGAAGGTTATACAATTACTAAATGTGGTTACGGCTAAAGATTTAATTGATGATAATAATTTTAATTTCATTCAGAATGATATTATACAAGAAGTGGAAAGTTTTGGTCGAGTAAAGTCGGTTAAGATTCCTAGACCCGCTAATGATTATACTCCAGGAATCAGTCAGTTAAGTCAACCGGGACTAGGAAAAGTATACATTGAGTTTTATGAGGATGATGATGCATTCCAAGCTATTATGGGTTTAGCAGGAAGGATGTATAATGATCGAACAGTATTATGTGCATATTATGATCATGGAGATTACTTAAGTGGATTGCTTTAAGTGTAATTAATTGAAACTTTTAAGTTCATTGGCAACATTAGGGTCGAAACCATGACGACAAATAAGATCATATAACTGTTTTGGTAATTCAGGAATGAAACTTAAACTTAATTTAATTATTTCTGACTCTTCAAGAGGAGGAAAATTTCTTAAGATTTTCATTGGTTGTGGCAGATTAAGTAGAAGTGACCTATGAATAACGAGCTGAGCCACGATAAATAAAATATTCATGTGTGTACCATAGGCCAATAAAAAGTCCCATAATTTTAATACTGACTTCAAAGGAGGAGTACAAGCACAGAGAGTAAGCACCGAAGGGAAAGCGTAGATTTCTGCTTTCAAAAACTTAGAATCGAGATATTCACTCAACACGGGATCAATGATTTTAAGCACTATATCGACCAAACTGAGAGCAGTATGGACACCGTCAAGATTGGGAGTGATGTATAGAGGGATTTGGGTGGTGATTAGATTATGAACAATTGCAAATGTTTGGGGTTCACTTTTGTAACAGACATAAGCAATAGGAGCCACAAGTACATTAAGACCTTGAACGTATCCAACCTTATTGTTTGTAGAAATGGCCAAAGCACTTAAAATACGAATCAAGCATTCTTCACTGACTTTCAGATGGAAATTAGTATCTTTATTGAAGGTCCTGAACGTATCGTTTCTTATTTTTTGATATAGTTCAGGAGTCAATTTGGTTGGCACCTGAGACAACAAATGAAGGTAATGACGAGTTGGGAATGGAGCAACCTTGCACAAAATGGTCCACACATAAGATCTGTATGGACATTGGTCGTAGCCTGGAGGTATTGATAGACCTTCAATAAGGATCATGTAACGTAATTGAGAGAGCCCATTATCAAGAAGAACCTGGGGAGATCCAATGAATTGTTCCACAGAGTCTTTTCTTCTTCCACGTTTTATCATCAGGATACTATTCAACGAGTACTTCTTGTTCTTATATGTTCCGAACCACCCAGAGTAAATGTTTTATTTGTAAAAGAAACAAATCAATAACAAATCCAGCTGCAAATGGAGGTGTGCAAATAAACAAAAACATCACGTCTGGAAAAAAAGGCGTCGGCACTTTAACTACTCCAAACCAAATGTTCGGATTAGGAAAGTTATTCTACGTGATAATCCTAAGTGTGAATGGGATTGCCGTGTTAAGTGAAGACCGATTTCTAAATCGGATCGGATGGAATAGTGAAGGAGGAGCTGCTGGCACTAGTGCTGCCAATCAATACCAGCTGCAATTTATGAGTGGTTCAGGAAGTGACAATTATTCGATTAAAGCTAGAACCATAAACTTGATTGGGGCCATAAGGACGCTTTTACGGGTTCCTTTGATTGTGGTGAACGTGTTGATCATTTTGTACGAGTTGATCTTGGGATGATTGTATGTATTTAATAGTTGTATAGAAACGCCATGATGCATTGATGAAACGTGTAGGTCTCCTGGGTGATCTGGTGCTGTCTGACTCAGTTCGATAGATGTCTTACATGAGACGTGAATGTTATTTCTAGGGTTCTTGGTTGGATGGGGACTGGTGGAACTATCTGTTCAGCTCATTGATATCTGTAATATTCGAAATATGCACAGTACAAAATGTAGTTCATATCAAGAGTATTCATTAATATATAAGTACATCTAATAATACATTGGGGAAATTGAGTAACTCTCCACTTAAGCTTCTTTTAACAATACCCTGGTTCAATTGAGTACGTAGTGTACATAGTGTATTGGTGGTAACCTCTATAATTCATTCTCTACCATTTTTACATTCGTGGTTAGCTTCTTATTAGCCTTCATTACTATTTAGCATATGTTACAACTCCTGCTTCACCTCTTGCTTGATTTCAGGACTCTCTTCTCGTATCGAACTCAGAGGCGGACTGTTGTTCTGTAATCTCGCTCTCAGTTTCTTGAAAAGCTCTTCCTGCTGTCTTAGAAGCTCTTCTTCCGATAATCCTGAGTTCTGAAATTTGTTGTTCTTCTTTTCTTTACCTTTCAATAATTCTTTGTGCTCCTCTAAAACCTTGTTGATGATTTCCAAGTAATTATGAAACCCTAATTCTTCTAATGCTTTAACCACATGATCCGATGCTATGGTCTTTTTAGCTTCTTTTTCCGCGATATCATTACTTTGTGTTGACAATATCATAATGAATTCAATACTACATTCAGTTATTGCTTCTCTAGCTTCTTTGGATATAGCAATATCTTTGGGTAATATTTCTCCTATGATTTTTTGTACCGTGGCTTTAGGTAATGAAAGGTCTTCTCCTCCAGTTGAAGAATATTCCGACATCTTATTATATATTTTGAATTATGTTTTCTTTCCTTTCGTTAAATTCTTTAATCTCGGCCGTTCCAGCAACTTTACTAAATTTTGGTGTTTTTTTGCAATAAAATATTCCCTTTGATTGTCATCACATACTTTCGATTTTTTTGAGATTTCAACCGCTTTTTATACCAAATGGGGGTTGGGGGTATCGACAGATGCGGCCCGGGCCGTGCACGACCTCGTTACTATTGCTGCAAATATACATCATTAATGAAGAAAGCTGGAGAAGGAGAGGCTGAAGGTACGTTGAAGTTGGTATTAGAAGGTAATATTCCAAGGCTTACTGGACTTTCTTTCCTTTGGATGTTTTCTTGTCTTCTCTTTGGACTATTTTAGACTATTTTGGGGACTTTAATGGTCAATTATCGATTGCGAACCAGACTTTATCCATGATACACTCTTGAGAGATTCAATTGTGCTTCTTACGAATGTGGTATGTTGTAATTTGCCATTCGGAGGCTCCTCAACTTTTGCTCTTATTTAGGCGGCTGTGGTGTAATTGTGGACCATCACTGGCCAGAATAGAGGTTTAGCACTTTTAGCACTTTTAGCACTTTTCTCATTATTGATCAATTTTTGCTGCAAATCCACGAATGTATCAAATATTTATAAAAAGACACAGCGATTAAAACAGTAAGTACAAAAACTTGACAAATTAAAAGATACATCTAGACTTACTGCATGAGTCCAGTTCATGATGGTATCACATATAAACAGTGTACTATAATCATGACTACATTTGTTATTTCATCATATCCACATGTTCGTCTCATTTACTTTTACTTTACAAACTTTACCATCTCTTCCACGAACTTCTTGGGCTGTTCACTCACCAACCAATGGCCACAGTTGAACTCGACCACTTCAAGTTGTTTTGCATCGAAATAGCGTGGGAATTCATGAACAAGGTGGTCACCTTTGACAAAGCTAGATTTAAGACCTCTCATCACACATACAGGCTTTTCAAAGGTAGAAAACCCAATTACCTGATATGGCCAATCACTAAGTTGCTTGATCACATTTCCGTGTATCATGTTAAGTACTGGGATTCGAAACTTGAGTACATTATGCTCATTTAGCTGGAGGTTCGACATCAAAAACACTCGTACCAATCTATCTGGTTCGTACTTCGAAAGAAGCTGGTCTATTACCTTGTTCTGTTGTTTTATATTAAGCCCCTGGAGCAATTTTTCACTTTGTCTCTGAACTACACACATTCCCAAGAGATCTAGAAAAAACCTTCCCTCTAGTTGTTCGGTAGTAGGGCTGTTATCAATAACCACAAGCTTGGAAACAAGATCGGGTCGAAGCAAAGATACAATCATCACCACTTTGGCCCCCATGGAATGTCCCACCAACACGGTATCTTGTAAATTATGGGATTCTAGAAATTTAATCATGTCTTCGGCCATGGAGAGATAGCCAAAAGGTTCACTATGGGGACTTTCTCCATGGTTCCTGAGATCAATTCCCACACAAACTCTTCCTGTGATTCCGGTGATTTGTTTAGCAACAGACGTCCAGTTTTGTTTATTTCCGAAGAGCCCGTGTGCCATAACTATACTTCCCTTTAAGTTGTTAATGTCATGATGCTCACCACGTCTGGTATGAAAAACCTTATGAGACAAAGGAATCTGGACACCGTATGGAAGCTTAGGGATATTCTTTAGGGCTAATGATTCAATTTCATGACTTACGTTAATATGGAGAGATCTGAATCTAATTCTAGAGACTCCTGGCAATATTATAGAGGAGATCATAAAGAAGATATGACGAGTGCGATTTTCATAAAGAAGTAACAATAGACAATACAAGATTAGTTATAGATGCTTAATATTTTATTGTGACACACAGACTATTTATCGATTAAGTCATCCAAATACATACTTGGAATGGTCTTACGGTTGGATCTTGGTTGCGTGGAAGGAGATGCAACTGGAGGAGATGCAGCTGCGGTATGCTGAGAAAGAGAATAGTCACTATTGTTGTTTTCACTGTTGACGTAAAGACTTGGCACAAGCTGAGAATGTCTGTTTGTAGCAGGGATTGGACTTCCTAGGTTTGTAGAGGAGCCTCCTAATATAGAAAGATTTGAAACCGAGACATTATTACCGCCGTAATGAGACACTCTAGCCCTGGTAGTCATGACTTCAGCGGTTGGAGATATGAACATTTTAGTTAAATCATGTTTGGAGGTAGCATGACCGGATTCAGAAGCATAGATGGTGGATGTGTCACCAACTTGAGAGTCATTAATATTACTACCGGAGCCCAAACCTGACAACACCGATTTATTAGGATGATGATGACTTAAAAGGGGTAGTTTTGTGACCGACAGTTGATATTCAGTATTCATGGTAAGATTATAGTTTGTGCTTGAAGGCGTAAGACCATACTGAGCGTTGGTTTGGTATTTTTCGTAGATTTGTTTGTCACCAGCCAAAGTTTTCTTTGCCATGGATGATGCCTTGAGAGACTTCAATAAATGATAAAGAACAAACCCAACAAGAATAGCACCGACGATGGCTCCAAACGCAATGAAAACGGTTCCGTTGGGATTCTCCTGTCTTAAAATATAAGGATTGTCGTTGTTTGGAGGCACCGATATAGCAGGTGTAGTATATGAATCATCGCCAGTTAATGTAGGTAAACTATCAGAATCACTTGATTCAGTAGCTCTTTTAATTAAAGTAGTAATACGATAATTTGAAGTCATTTGCAACTAATGGGATGAGGCGGGTATCACGAGATTATATTGGATTTCAACCTTAAACGTGCAAGTTTACAACAGAACTAGAGGTGATTTTAGTATTATTGGAGTTAATTTCAACTTTTGATTCACGCCTTTTTTTTGCTCTTTTTTGTGGCCTTTGTGATGTGCCTCGATTACATTTTTGGCTGTAGCTCATTAAAAAGTAAACAATGGCTGAGTGCGCACGCCGTCATATTGCCCGATCGGGACGGGTCTAGAAGGCTGCAACAGGCTTGGAGATGGAGAGGGAGTAGCAACAGCAAAGGGCAGGGAGATGGAGATGGTTGGTATTAGTCGAAATGTAGGGGGAATGTGGTGAGGTAGGACAGGTGGTGTTCCCATGTTCGAGTTTGGGGCGGGAATTTGGAACATGAGGGGCTGTTTCTGAAGGCTATTTATAGCTCGCACCGTAAAGTAGGAGGTGAGGATCGGGGAATTTGCAGCTAAATCCAGATACAACGCAAGATCAAGCCTTTGGTACGGAGAGAAGATGTGATGGTTGTGAAGATGATATTGTGAAGATGAGATGATATTGTGAAGATGAGATGATATTGTGAAGATGATACGATATTGTGAAGATGATACGATATTGTGAAGACGATATGATGTGAAGATGATACGATATTGTGAAGACGATATGATGTGAAGATGGTGACAAGAAGACGTGGTGATGCCATTTTGTGTGAAGACGATGTGAACATAACGTCTTGATCATATGCTATATGAAGACGATTGTTGCCTGTCATCGGCGCTTGGAATCCTACACTGTACGTGATACGCTCTATTCCTTCTATTGTAAATGCTACACCATCTATAAATGCGGTTTTATATGCCTATCGAATTGAGTCCGGATCCATAGCCAGACTTGATGACCGTAATCATCCCCGTACTCCAAGTCAAGCGTTTCTTCTTCCCACGGCTTGGACAATGGCGCATCAGAGAAATGTACCAACTTTACGGCTTTTATTGTCTTGATGGGATCCCAGTCAGAAGTGAATCGGGAATGACTGGGTTCATGGAATTCTCCAGTAAGCACCCCATACACTCCATGGGGTAAGGTGGCCACCTTGAACCCGGTGTCGCTTGTCACACAATCATAAATAAACTTGTTGATGATTTCCATATCGTAGTCATGGCGTTGTTTGAGTCGATCTCGATTCCAAAATCGCCAGTACCACGGATTATGCACATACTGTACCATTTTGTTAAAGAGTTGGTTGTTTGGCTGCAACACCATGACATGGCTGCCAAAGAAGTCTTGGCGTTGGAAATGTTTACTGGTCCAGCATGGTAACTCATCAAACGACGAGCCTGGTCCTTCACCATCGTCATGATCCATATCGTTGAGCCAGTATGCTGGGGGTAACGCTATGTCGATATCCTTGGGGATGTTCATGAGTTCATCCAAATTACCGTACCGGTAGATTAATCCGTCCACAGTATCATTGACGGAATCAGTATCCATGAGCATCGAATCAGCGTCGAAGTATATAAGCCGGTCATACTGTGTCTGATTAAACACATGCAATTTCGTGTATGAGTCCTTCCAGGTGGAACTTTCATAGTCTACAGTCGAGATGAGGTCCACGGGCTTCAAGGTAATGTTCCATTTGTTGCTCAACCCAGCAGCTGCTACAAAATCACCATTGGCTGCTAATTCTCCGTTATACAAGATCAAGAGCGTTGGAACCCTGCTGTCACTGTTCCGAATCATGACAAAGTTGCTTATCGCCAACTTCAAATACACCAAGGAAGTGGCGTACTGAACATACGCCGTATTTTGTAATGATATCTGGGGTTGGAACTGGTTGATTGATTCCGGCGATAACTTCCGGACATTAACAACGTCTTGATGTTCCTCGGCATTAAGCATGGTGGCCGTGTAGTATGCACACAACACCACCACTAGCCATGTCTCCCAATGTTTCACTACCGCCTTTATCATTGCAGATACATTACGCCATAAATATGACAGGTTGGTGCTCAGATGTTTTTTTCCTGGTGATATTTTAAGCCTCTATGATTCCGGCGATTCCACGTTTGCACCCAGCCGGGAAGTGGGGGGTACGGGTGCAACCATGCCTTAAAGCAAGTAGTTTAATAATGACGGTGCCAAAGCAATCACGCCACGAAGCAACCAAAGCAGCGATTGTCGCCCCAAACGTGGGTATATAAACGGCAGGAATTGCAGTTGGCAGCAGGTGGAATTTGCTGTTGCTGATGACAATGTCTGTGACTAAAGTTCATTCTCGTTACGTCTACGATTCTCGTGGTAACCCAACTGTAGAGGTTGAGGTCACTACTAATGATGGGGTGTTTAGGGCCATTGTGCCTTCTGGGGCATCCACCGGGGTTTCTGAAGCTATTGAGTTGAGGGATGGGGATAAGTCCAAATGGCTCGGTAAAGGGGTGACTACGGCGGTATCCAACGTCAACACCATTCTTGGGCCTGCGTTGGTGAAGTCGGGGCTTTCCGTGACCGATCAAAGGGCCATTGACGAGTTGCTTATCAAAACTGATGGCACCGCTAATAAGCAGAAATTGGGTGCAAATGCCATTTTGGGAATCTCGTTGGCGGTTGCAAGAGCCGGAGCGGCTGCAAAAAAAGTGCCTTTGTACGAGCACATTGCTGACATTTCTAACACGAAAAAGACCTCTTACGTGCTCCCAGTTCCTTTCCAAAATGTGTTGAATGGGGGTACTCATGCTGGAGGCTCGTTGGCATTCCAGGAATTCATGATTGCTCCTATCCATGCTCCGAGCTTCAGTGAAGCATTGAGAATCGGTTCGGAGGTTTATCATACGTTGAAGTCTTTGGCAAAAAAGAAGTACGGCTTGTCGGCTGGGAACGTTGGTGATGAAGGTGGTGTTGCTCCTAATCTTGAAACTCCATATGAGGCTTTGGATTTGATTGTCGAAGCTATCGAATCCGCAGGTTATAAGGGTAAAGTTGGTATTGCCTTGGATCCTGCTTCGTCGGAATTCTATAAAGACGGTTACTATGACTTGGACTTCAAAAATCCAAATTCTGACAAGTCCAAATGGCTCACAGGTGAACAATTGGGTGAATTGTATTTGGAACTTATCGATAAGTACCCAATAATCTCTCTTGAGGACCCATTCGCTGAAGATGACTGGAAAACTTGGCACACACTATTCCCCAAATTGTCTGCTAGGGTTGCTGTTGTTGGAGATGATTTACTTGTTACCAATCCTATTTTTATTAATAAAGCAATCGAACAGAATGCCTGTAATGCTTTGTTGTTAAAGGTTAACCAGATTGGTACCTTAACCGAGTCTATCGATTCATCCAAACTTTCTTTCAAACACGGTTGGGGCGTTATGGTCTCTCATAGGTCCGGTGAAACTGAAGATACTTTTATCGCCGATCTAGTTGTAGGATTGAGAACTGGTCAAATCAAAACTGGTGCCCCTGCAAGATCAGAAAGATTGGCTAAATTAAACCAAATTTTAAGAATTGAAGATGAACTCGGTGAAGGTAACTACATTTTTGCTGGTTCAAAATTCCAAAATGCTCACAACTTATAATATGTCTATATCACTAAAATAAATAAATTTAACTAATCGACTCTATATTGAAAAGAATTTGGTTCATAGATGCATCGGCCATAAGTGACTTCTTAAGAATTCCAGAGCATTCCTGACAGCTTCCCAGCCTCAAAGAAGAATCTCCAAATTTGGACTTATAGTTTGACTGCATCGTATCTGATAGATCTGTCAAATCCACATACATCCCCGGGTCCAGGGGGTCTTGTAAGTACGTATTGAAAAATGAAAATTGGCGTTCGACCTCTTCTTTAAAGTCTTTGTAACTAGAGTCCCATCCTCCAACGGTAAATAAATCAGAAAATCCCGTGAAAAGGAAATGAAGATATTGCAATTGATTATTCCAATAAGTATTATCATTATAAAATGCTCCTTTCCTATTGGTAGCTGCCTTAGCCAATTCTATGGCCTTATCTTTCCAATTGGTATCTTGAGTGAATTGATAAATGTAAGCCAAGCTACTCATAGAATTTCCAACAGTATATGATAATTTACCTTTATCAATATCACTGTAATTTGTTTTATCTAATCCATCGTAAAATAAATTATCACTAGGATCTTGAAAGTATTTGAACATATAATTCATGCAACTAATGGAATA
Organism: Metahyphopichia silvanorum; assembly: GCA_030574095.1. Lineage (NCBI taxonomy): Eukaryota > Fungi > Ascomycota > Pichiomycetes > Serinales > Debaryomycetaceae > Metahyphopichia > Metahyphopichia silvanorum. Next base: position 175,262 of record JAJMEK010000011.1, on the reverse strand, counting down.
ATTTAAGTACGATTGATCGTTAGTGATAGCATAAAGCTTAATTGCAGCTAATGCAGCTTCAGAAGTTGAAATAGAGGCAATGTAATTGGCACCATATTTCCATATAACTCCTCCTTTATCATCAGTTTGGTTCATTAGAAAATCAACAATGTTTTTAGCCTTATCAAGATAGTCAGAATTTCCTGTTTTAAGGTAAGCATCGGTAAAAACCCAGGAAACCTGGGCATTATCATCGGTATAAATATCAGTATCGCCGGCCGTAGATGCTGAGAATGCAAGAAGATTAGTATTTTCGTATTGTAGAATATTGGACATCACCGATTGTATACGATCTTTGTTTCCTTGGCTAACAACTACTCTACCAGCAACTGCTTGATCCCACAAGGAAACGGCACTATAAGTACCACAATTTGAGTCATCTCCATTCCAAGTGCTTTTTGATGTACTCCAAAACCTTGACCATAGCTTGTTTGACGAATACGAGAAGGAATTAAAAGATGAAGTAGTAGCAGACGAAGATGGAGTAGCAGACGAAGATGGAGTAGCAGTGAACGAAGAAGAAGACGGCGTTGAAAAAGACGAAGTAGTAGCTACAGAAGAAAAGGTTGAAACTGAAGAGGTTCTAGATGCCTCTTTAGGTGACACACTGCTCTGGGTAGTGGTTATTACCTTATCAGATGCTACTGTAGTAGCATTTGGATCCTGATATACTGTCAAAGTAGCAACCACTTTTGTGACAGTGACCAAGTCTCTTTTAAATATAGGAAAGCTGGAAACAACCGAAACCAACAAAAAAACCAATAAGTACTTCATAATTACTCAGGATATACATTGTAATCATTGTGGGATGTAGACATATATATATATATATTTGCAGCTAAAGGAAGCTGCAGCGAGAAAAGGTACTACGCCCAGAAACATGAAACACAAAAATCACAATCAAAGTAATTCACGGATAGATAATCTAGAAGCACTCTATTTGATATCACTATGGAGGATGTTTTATGTTCCTGGTGCTGAAACATAATCATGCACAAGATTTGTTTCAGGTTAAGCCTGAAACCATGCTCGGCTGCATTATACTTTTTTCTGAAGGGTACTACTTCTTTTTACAGTATGGCTAAAAGTTACTTCAAGCATCCGCTTCTTACAAACCCTTCGAAGTGGCTCTTAACGCCTCGAGCCCACTCCCATAAGCTCTACAATGCTCAAGGATACAACATCAAAGATCTTGAGAAGAATCCATTTGCAATGAGTCTTGTTAAGACCGGATATGAACGAGTAAAGAACGAGTTCCCAATAGGGTCCATGATTCGGATGGTTATTGACCGAAACAGTGGCGGAAGAGATGACATCATTGAACTAGTTCCAAGTATAAGACCCATAACCGAACAGTTTCAGTTTGATAAACAACATAATGTCAAAATGGTCAATGATACAGGACCTGTATTCCATCTGCCTTCAATTGCCCACGTCCTTAAAAGCCGTAGCAATGTTAGAGCGTACTTAACCAGTGGGACGTGGAGAACATTACTCCCAGAAGAATTTCGTTATAGAAATGATACTAGGATAATAGAACGGGTAAAGGTATCGGAAACCATCGATCAAGATATTCAGGATTTGATGGTTGATCAAATCGATAAATTATTGTCTAAAGTCGAATCTCAACTGCATGAAATCGTCAAGGAGAAGAAGAACGGACTTCTCCTTATTGAATCCGAGGAAGTCAATGTGACTTTCGAAAAGCATTACCCCGTAGTTTCCCTTTCCAATCTAGTAAAATATCCGGAAAACCAGACATTTATCCCGTTTAATCAACATCCAGACTTATGCTATGCCATTATATCATTAGCAGACTACATTAATAACTAAACTACAACCATGTGGACAATTCCCAAATCTATCACGTTCATTAATAATATACCACCTAGATTTTATCGGCTACTCTCAGAACTTCATAAAAGATTTGCGTTAAAGATGCAAAATCTAGCAAATCTTGATTCAGGGATGGACAACTATCTCCATCAATCAGAGATGATTTATATTCGTCATATAAATATCTAGCTTCTCTGACAAGTTCGTTTTTGACGGCGTCATAAACATCTTCTTGGTAATCACCTGAAGCAGAAGTTATTTCAAGCAAATCAGCAAAACCAGCAAATAAAAGATGGGAGTACCTTATTTGATCATTGATATAACCATTAGAGTAAAATTGAGTATTGAAATTACCAGCTCCCATAAATCTCACTGCTAGCTCAACTGCCATTGATTTCCAATCTTCTCCACTATTATCATATTTGTCTAAATAAGATAAAGTAGAAATGGCTACTCCAATAGTATAAGTAAGTTTCCCGGTATTAATGGTACCGTCAGTATTCATACCATCATATATGAATTTATCGGTATCGTCCAATAATCGAGTTAAAGTCCAGTCTATACAATACTTTGCAAAGGTAAGAAGAGATTGTTGGTATTTCATTGAGTATAACTTTGCAGCCGCCAACCCAGCTTCTAGGGTTGAGATTGACGCAATATAATCACCATTTATGGACCACGTTATTCCACCTTGGGCCGAGTTTTTCTCTCCAGCAAGAAAATCATATAAGTCGGAAGCATCTTGCCAAGAACTTATACTTGGACTCATATGGAAAGCATCTATTAACACCCAAAGGACTTGGGAATCATCATCGGTATAAATATCATTGTCTTGAGCCGTTGAGGCAGAATATGCACCATCGGTATCTTTACTGGCATATTTTTTAAGTGCACTGATAACATCACTAGTCTTATCAGTATCTTTAGTATCGGTAATGGCTTTACCTGCTACTGCAACAGGCCAAACCACCGGGGTATTATTATTATTACAACCATCACGAAAGTTTCCTGCACTGCTATCCCACCATTCATCCCATAATTTACTTGCCATCGAAGTAAAGACAGCTGATGCAGAAACAGTTGCATCTGAAGTCGATACTGAGTTAATTGAGGTAGTCCATGAGCCCAAATCAACTGAAGTTGATACAGCAGGGGCTGATGAAGAAGAGTCTCGTTTGTTCAAATCAATTTTATTAACTGGAAGGATCCGACCGGCAGGGTGGGGAGGAGCAGCTGTAACTAAAGTTAACCAGCAAACAACTCCAAGCCAAAATTTTAACATTCTATAACGCCAATAGCGATCTACAGTCTACGGAATCACCAATATATATATAATATATTTAAATTAGCAAAGTACCTGCCGCAAAATCTCGAGCGGTAACCTTTCTTCCTCAAATGGTATATTTGAGCATGAGCCCAAGGTCATTATTATTCCGATATTGAAAAAAAAAACTAGCTTAGAACGCAACTTGTCTGCCGTGGGAAACGGTAATTACCATTATGAGCAAAATTGATCCTGCAAACAATGGACCCGCTGACGCATTGGGGGTTTTCCTTGCTTATCTTAGGGCCTTACCAAGCATAAATTGAGATATCCAGCTTTTTTATTTCATCCAAGGGCAGTGGCCCACTGGTTTAATCTAGATACATGTAGCTAACCAGCCTTGAACACTTTCCCATCCAATAATGCCAACGTTGAGTATCTTAATCAACAATGACTTGGTATTGTTCCCATCTTTAGCCCAGACACCATTCATCCCTCCCAGCAACCCTGATATGCACCAACCAATATTTTTTTGTAATCGCTGCCGCCTCATGTCGGTTATTATTCACGATCACCGGGAATCCCTCTATGGTTGCTGTAATAGATCAGCCGGTGTCCTTTTTCGATGGAGTGGTGTAGGGGAAGCTGCCAAATAAGGTTTGGATCTGCAGCATTAACCGTTTCCGGGGATTTCCCGATTTGATCGGCCTCAGTTGCAAAAAGTTGATGATGACTTCCGGCAATGGTTGCAACTATCGCCATTATTAAAGGTTACTGATTTTGGCCTCGAGTCTTCACGAACAAGAAAAACGGCCTGGTACGAAGGAGAACATGTCAATTAGATTGCGTCTTACTTAAATTGAAATTTCTATTGTTTCAATTTTGTGTTCCAGGGCCAAAGTGTTGGTAGCCCTTTACCTGATGTGACCATTGTTTGTAATTTCATTACCATGCTGGGAATTATGGTTTTTTCTTTGTGAAAATTACGTGGATGCATCGTGCTGGCCAATTAATAGCACCTAAGACATTGGGTGGGGCATATGTAGGGTTTTTTTGAAAGGGGTTGCAATGGTAATTGATGCTACTAATTTATGCGCTAATGACGGAATTACGGCAGGCATACGCAACAACCATGTAAATCAACCTGTCATGTTTTCAGTACTCCTTCTTCAATTAAAGTTGACCGGGCTCTTCAAATACTTGGCCGAGATCACCGGGTTGTTGTGAACAACCAAACTATAACCCTTCATTGCTCGTGGCTTCAGCCTGGCTATTACGAATTCGGTAAATTGGCGTCCAATATATCCCTGCGACTGGCTCATAATGCCGAGGATTACCTATCTTGAATCACAGGGAACCTAAGGTTGGTGAATCATGGGGAAACCTGGTTAGGAGAAGTGAGGAGAAGTGCTCTTATCATTCATTGAAAGAAACCTGATCTTGTTGATTGTATAATATTTATATATATATAGTCATTTACAGCATCAAATCATTATGTCATAAATACCCAAGAGGGCGTTTGATGAAAAATATACCATCACATCATTGTCTTAGCTACAGCAAGATTACTAACATGACCATACTGTAACCATTCATCCAATGTTTGATGATAATCATCTATCAACGCATTATGTGATAGTTACGCATCAAATCATCAATGACATAATCATGGACATAACTAATGACACAAAGCTAGTCTTCACTACCATGTTAGCATTGCTTCCTTTGGACTTACTAGAGGATGCTGTCAGACTAGCAGAAATGGAAACTGATTCCAATTTATCAGTAACAGAGTCACCAGCATCCAGAATCCACAGATTAACGTCTTTGGCAGAAATGGTTTCGTCAAAAGTAGTAGAGTTCAGCATCCATACCACGGCATTTCCATTTTTATCGAAACTAACACCTCCTACCATGGTTGCGTCGGTATCACGGGTGAAATGACCATAAGCGGCAATACCAGTTTCAATGTCATCGGTACCTTGATAGTCATGAACGGTTGAATATAAATGGGTGGCTTCAGTAGTGTTCATAACTTCAAAGATATCAAATTCTCCACAACCTGATCTCCAACACGAACAGTTTGTGCTAGTGGCATATTGGGAAGTTCTTGGCACTTTAGCATTTAGAAGCCAAATTGCAGGTAAATTGTAATTGGAGACTTCATCTTCTTTGACCTTAGTTTCTGTTGGCATCTGGAACTCGAACAAGAACATTTTAATTCTTCCATAGTATCCATGATAAGCAGGAATTCCACTACGGTAAACACCACAGTCTCCATCTATTTTAGAGTCACCACAACTGACGTTGGAGAAAATAACATATTCATCCTGAGAATTAATAAGAGTATCAGATTCCAATACCGTTGCTTCAGATGCCTTACTGACCCCATCAGAATCAGCGTAGGTCAAGGCTTGGCCCAAACAGGTTGAATTTTTACCAGCTTTGGTTAAAAATGTAACGTTTTCAGCCGAGTCTCCGTTGTAGTAAGCCTTTCTTGACCAATCACCGGAATCATCATCTCCGTATTCAAAGTCTTCCGAAACGTAGTAGGCGAATTTGCTCAATTGGAGAGGACCTCTGAAATGAACACTGACTTCTTCATTAAGAGGAGAATTTGAGCCCGAGAACGTCACCACGTCGCTACTAAGCTCACAGGAACAGTCGTCAGTGTATAAATCGGACATGGATGCAACTTGTTGATAATAACCAGTGTAACCGAAATTTTCAAATTGAACCACGTTGACTTCTTCAGAACCTGATTGCGAGCTGGCAGATGATTCGGAACTTTCGGTGGTGGGAGAAGTTCCTTCTACTCCAGCACCATCTCTAAGAACAACTTTCGAGGCCACGGCCAAAGAGGGCAAAAAGAAACGAGAAAACTTCATGAATGAAAAGAGTGTTGTTCTATGTAAATTATCTATAAATTTCCTGGTTCTGATTGCAGGGGATAATGGGTTATATATAGAGTAGGCGCAAGGCTGCGAAAAATTATCCAAGCCTTGTCTAAATAAGGCAGACGATATAGTCAGGATATAAAGCCTTTCGATTCACTGTTTCACGAAGATGTCAAGATAGCCGTGATTACATGTACACACAGCCTGATGGAGGGACTTCAAAGACGAAGTTGTGTCGAAGTCGAAGGTGTTGGTGTAGGTTTGGAGGTGTGTTTGGGTTGTAGATGAGTTGCCTAATTGGGAAGTTGCACAGATGAGGTGATGCAAAAATAACTGAGACATGGTCTACTAAACGACAAAGTGACCTGTGGTTGACGACGATCCAGAAAATCAAATGCCGAAGTGGAGGAGGTAGGCTTTGATGAGCTTTGAAACACCGAAAGTAGAACGCCGACGCGAATGATCATGCTTTAGGTGCAGCAGATGCAGCGGCTGCAAATGCCGAGAATTTGGGCTTTTACTTTCATGGCGCAGTATGAGTTTACTATGAACCACGATATCGACATCGGCATGACCAGGAATGAAACAAGTAAGAGTCAAATTGGGGGAAGGAAGTGGATCCGACCGCACTTCTCATGTAGCTGTCTTTAGGCCCATATTTGACCCCATCCAATGAGTAGTTTGAGTCTTTGCCGATTACATCTGCTAGTATGGCTCAAGTACCAATTCACGGTTCAAAGATTCATCTTAACCTCAGAGCTCTATCTGAACTCAGTAATAAGTCAAATCAAGAGGTCAAGAAGATGCTGTACCTTTAGTAACATAGATGGCATTTCGCGTAGGTTCGTCTACGGTCTACTCTTGATAAATTGAGTACGTCTCCAGTGTTATAAACCACATTTTAAAGCCAGTACGATACGAAAAGCGTCTGTATAATCGGTTGCAACACTTCTGTTTCTCTTCGCCATGATTCCACCAGTTGGACATACTGTTCATCCGTTATTGCCTCAAAGCTGTGCATCGTAGTCCTGGCGTCTTAAATGACTGGGGTGGCATTTTGCCAACTCTGAAAGGAGCATTCCATTAGATCACACGCATTCATTAGCGGTAGTCTATTGGTCTTGAACCATCAGATAAACTGTGAGGATGTATTATTGATAGCTGTTATGGTTCATATTACAATACACTGTTGTTAGTACTGTGATATATCGCAGTATCAACTACCGTTCTTCAATGCTACATTAAGCTAGCACCAGCACCGCCTCCGATAAGTTTCTAACAACTCTGTCCATAGCTGGCCGACCCTGAAGCCATTCACTTATTTTGCGGCAATTCAACGGAACTGTTGCAGCCAGAGCTTATAACAATGCTATCCCCTATTAGACTTCAATGCTTCCTATATAGCTTACTACTACAGGCCAACCCGCAGGTATGGCACATGAGGTCCTATTACAGCCCGGACAGCACCAACAACACCAACAGCACCACCAACAGCACCAAGAACATTGTCGTCTATCGTTCAATACCTGGTACTAAGCTACATTCGTTTGGATGCTAAAAATCAGATACAATATCGTGTAGGCTTTTATCATGCAGCAGACCTGCTTGTTGCGGGGCTTAAGCCCGTAATGCACCGTTTTTCCGAACCCATGCCCGCTTCGGGCCAAACAACAGAATGATACTTTCAATATATCAGAACGGAACGCATTGCTGTAGCATGTTCCCATTGACCGGCAACGATATCAGTACGACGTTTTAGCTTGCCCCTCTGGAGTACCCCTAACTGTCGTAATTGTGTCTCACAAAATTCGGGAGTGCACACCAATGAAAATTTGACAGCTTCCAAACCAGGACTGAATCAGCACCCATTAGGAAAAACGGTGATTTAATTCAGGCAAAAACACCTTTTCGGCAACCTCGTGGTTTAACCTGAACTCGGACCCTCGTTGACGCGTTTAATAAGCAGCTTTCGATGAAGTCCAATTCAAGAAGTCGGGCCGATACTCAAACTTCGTCTCCGGTGCAGACCATTTCTTCAACTACAATTCTACCGGCTTCTTCATGGAGAGATATAGTGGCGGTTATCTTCATTCTTCTTTCTCTTCCACAAGTCATATCATGTGTGATTCTTGCAGCTTACATCTTCTACTCCCGGTTGCCAGTCTGTGGCACCAAAGGACTTTTTCCATGGTTTCTGTCGTCATCATATTCTGAAATCGAGTCTAGCGATGATTGGCATCAACCTCGTCAACAACATGGTTCCAATTCCCCATTTTACAAATTTAAAGTCACCAGCTACTGCTTACAGGTGTTGGCAGTCAATTCGATGATTCTCCTTTGTTGTTGCTACGTTTTCCCCAAAAGCTGGCTTCTGTATCTCATCGTATTGGCAAAATCAATCATGGCATCCGAATTGATGGGCTCTCCTTCAAGCTCGACCACAATCACCTCCATAACCACCACCACTATCTCCGGGATCACCACCACTTCCACTTCGATCAATAGTGTTCCTCTAAGTCATTCAACATCCAACAACAAAAAGATAAACTCCAAAATTCACTATGAGAACAAATACTTCGTGACTCATCTCATCAACTCCATCATTTGCTTCGTGGTAGTCATCTATACCAATCATTTGGCCCAGGACTACCTTGGCTACTTGGATTTCAAAGATTATTGGTGGTTACGACTGATGATGTCGTCCAAGAACAGTTATCTTTACAGTAAATCGTCGAACAAGCTAATTCTTTATCTAGCTGCTAATTACCTTAACTTCTCGGAATCGGCTATTTCAAGTCTTGCCTATACCCTAAGACAATTTTCTGTGATTTTAAATTATTTATATTTGATCCTTTGCATTCATGTGATTGTTCTTTCCCTTACTCCAATCATCAATCGTTTCTTTAATCTTTACGATTCAAAACTGTTGGACAATCTTTCTTCGATAACCCCTTCCGTTCCGGTAGATTTGAAGAGAAATAATCTTGCCAACAAAGACATTGTTGTCAACGTTGAACCTCAAGAAACTCAAGATCCTCATATCCTTGAAATATCCCTTTATGACTCTTCTGACATACCTGCAACAACCCAAAATCATGTATCCACTAGACGAATGGCTATGCATAATTTTGAAATCTTTTGTATGACTCCTTTGGCTAAGAAAATATCCAATCTACTTCATTCTCGTCCCATGAGAAAAAATCTTGAATCAAAAAGGATGACTTCATCAAACCATGATCCTAAGAAAGTTACCCCTTCCACAATTGTCGATCGTAACCTAGTAAGTGCTATATCGGTCCAGCCATTCTGGTCTCTTTTGGCATCTGCAAAGGTAATGTTAAGCAGTCCTACCTTATTCGCAGGTGGTTTTAAACAACCAAATATTCTTCCTGTTACAATTTCTTGTATTGATGATACCAAGGTTGTCATTAAAATATTGGATTGGAATGTCATAAACGAGAGTGTCAATCTAAAACTCAGAATTAACGGGGTAACATGGCCTTACATTGATTTTCAACAAGACCTTGTTTGTATTTATGGGTTGACGCCATTATTCCAATATGAAATTGAGTTGGTCGGTGACGGAAAATGTCTTACCAGTCTAGTAGTGAACACCATCTCATCCGATGAAAAGGCTGTTTTAAATAAGTCCACTGATGTTACACCTGTAATGACATTACAATCCAGCTTAAAGTCAACCATTGATATACTCAGCGACGCCAAAAGTAAAACCAAAAAGATCAAAAAAGATGAAAACAAAAGGCTTGCAGATATGAAGAGAGAAATTGATATCTTAAGAATCAGAATTAACAAATATGGATCTCAATACCCGTCAGAAACACGAGCTGAATCAAGAGCCGCTGGGAAATTGAAAGGGCTTAAGAATTCAGTTTCTCAGCTAGAACAAGAAATTGAAGATTTGGATAGAGCGGTTGCCAAGTCTAATTCCCTTCACGAGTCTATTGAAGATGAGTATAAGGTTCAAGAGGCAGAATTAACGAATGAAATCAAGCAATTGGAACAGTTCATGATACAATACGAAAAAGGATTAAACGAAGAAAAAAACAAATTGAAATCCGTTCAGTCAGAGCATCATCAAGCTGTTTCCAAACAAAAGAAATTGATCAACAAAGAAAAGGCCCGGAATCAAGAGATTATAGGATTAAATCATGAGCTCAAGTCATTAAAGAAGGCTATTATCGATAAAATCGAGGCTCGACAAGATCTATTACATCAAGGACAATGATATGCAAATAGTTTAATATGGACAAGTAAGTAACGTATCTACGAAATATGTACAGTAAGTTATCTCGGCCCTAGCTGTTATAATGTAGGACGTAAGATAGTCTTTTAAATGAAAGATTTCAAGCTTGACCCCACATATTTTGATTTCCAGCAGTAGAGTCTACACGGTTATTCTCTCAAGCCATTTCCAACACTGTGGAAACCCCTTTGGTAGTACAATAGCCCTCCAGTATGAGATGCTTGATCATGATAAGCAGGATTCGGTTTTAGGATGTCCAATACCGACACAACCCAAATTTCATGATTATCGACTTCATATACCTGACGTTTATTGCAGATGAATACCCTTTCTGATTCATTAAGCACGGGTATATCGACGTTATTGATGTTATGAAGGGAATAATCTTTTGGGCTAATTTGTTTGAAGGGAGTTGTCATTTCATGAAAATAAGATCCGTCATCGGCTTTCTTGACGTCAAAATGACAGGGATCTCGTTTGATTCCGCTAGCGAATATCCGACTTAAAGTAACCGCTTTTGATGTGGGCGGAAGTAGATGCAATGCAAGATGACCGTTGTTTTCATGCAAAACCTGAGAAGTATACGACGGAAGATGAAGATTAAACTGGAGTAATGGAGTTGGGTAGACCGAAAGAGAACATACCGAGGAAAGAGTCATTCCATGAAACGACTTCGAGCCACCGGTTCGACTCCCAGCCGTGAGAACCATAGCCTGAGCACTGATACGAGACATCGCAAGCTTAAACTCATTCTTGAAATGGGCTGAAGCTGACCGGACTGGAGCTGTCATTGCAAGAAGATGAAGTTGAAGAAAGGTGAAAAATTGCGGTACGGGTCATGAAATAGAACAAGGTTTTGAAGTACGGACTACTGTCTAACTGCTAATTCCATCACATTGGTACTTTTCCTGGAGAGATTCTCTAGGAATAGCACCCTGTACTGCTACAAATATAATGCTTGATATCTTGAAATTTCGTGGCCATTTGGGCAGATTATTTGTAGTTTTATGGGTTTTGCAGCCATCCTCATTCACTATACTATAGTAAAATACATCTAACTGCACCGGTTGACCTGTGAGCTAGACATTCTACCCCAGAAAGCTTTCATAATGGACTATCTGTCATTCAGTCTATTCTCTTTATCAAAACCCCCTCTTCAACTAGGCAAATATATGGTTAGTGAAAAGTAGAATTGGTCACGTGATACCATATTTACCCTTCATAAATAACCATATGGAGTTTCCCAAAACACATGAAAACACTTCGGAGTATCGAATTACTGCCGGTTTGAAAAGCACTAGGCTTCTTAAGTTCTTGAGACTTCCCTGTGTCCATGTTTCTCAACCATATCTCATCGCTGATTTAAACATCTTTCCTTCCCGATTTGTACGCGACGCCATAAACAAAAACACTAAGCTACTACATAGTCTTTATCATGGACTCAGTTCCAGCCACCGAAATCAACTTGAAGGAGGCTGAAAGCCTTCTAGATAGGTATCTTGTATCTCACAGTTCTAAGCGACCGGCTCTTGGGACTTCAACCCGTCTAAATGTGGAATTGACATCCAAACAAACTGAGACCGCCATCTCCATGGCTGAAACAATAACATCAACTCTAGACACGTTATTGAAAGCCAATATCAAGGATCTCCAACCGGTGTTAAAGGCATTCGAATGTCTTTATGTTACAAAACGGCAGCTTGGTGATTTTGTTCGAAAACATCAGGCTTTTGTCGTTCAATTGATTACCAAAAAGAGACTCAGCGAAGCAGGTGCCCATCTTGCCGTGATTGCAGGGGCCATCAACAAGATGATCCACAATTCTCGGGTTCGGACAGGTCATTGTGCAAGTTCCAAGCCAAATCTACTGCTTCTTCATCAAGTTCCCTACGCTACTACATCAGCAAGCTCGGCTTCTCTTGCCATAGCGTACTACTTTCTTGCATTCCAAGTATGGCTTCAGTTTATAGCATCAGTCGGTCCAGGATCATTTGAAAACGAATTACACTCCATTGTGTCCCAGTTCTTGTCCTCCAGTGATTTCAGCCGCTGGCTCCTCGCATACCCTTCTTCAAAGCATACCTCCAACAAGCGTAAAGTTTTATCGGGGTTCATCAAGGTGATTTCTTATATGTCATCCAAGAACCCTTCTAAAGGACTTGCAAACTTGTTGTCTGCATTCAATCTTAAACTCCTTGAAACAGATAGTTTGTCTTCTGTTAATCTTGATGAAATCCATATGAATGACTACTGCATGCCGTTTCTACAGGACTTTCAAGGAGCCGTCAGCCCAGATTCCCCCGTATATGCTGCAATCGACTCACTTATATCCAAATCCTCCTCTTCTCAATCTGATTTGGCAGTTAAAGTTTTCGAAGATATCATGGCAAATCCCTGTGAAAGTACTATCGGTCAAGTCTCATCCCTAACTCCTTGCTCAGACCTAGAGGTGAATACCCTGTTTTCCCGTGTCCTCAAGAACACAACTAAAATGATGCTAAAATCTCCATACTCAGCAATATACTTGCGTTCTTCAATCCACTTTATCGCATTATACCTTCAAACCCTCGAAAGTCTTAATTCGAATCATTTGTCCATCATTGACTCAGTATCGTTATACGTGAAAGACACGATAAAAAGTGGACGTATCATTGGTATTGAACCCATTTTAACTCAGATGTTCGAAGTATGCTCGAAGTTCTGCGACGTCAAAAGAATAAGAGACATCTCCAATTTATCCTTCAATTTGGGCAAACTGACCCTTGCTCTTCTGTCCTGGGAACAATGCCTCTCTTATGAAATATATCTTCTTGATTATGATCCAGATCAGACCAGTTTAGAAAACAAGCTAGAGAAAATTGTCAACTTTCTTCATGAATCTAATGACTTTCAACATGCAAGAACCCTCTTAATGTTTTATTTCGAGAAATGTCTCAATTTCCAACATTCAAATCCTACCGATTTCTTTAATGCATTGAACAACTTTAATTCTCCCAGAATAATTCATCTTCTTTGTAAGATGTTCTTGAAAGATGGCTCTTTCATGAATACTGTATTCGGCAGCAAGAATAATTTAAAAGACTCCCTCAAGGCACTCCTTTTCATCAAGGTTCTTTGCTACTTTCAAAAAGTGAATGTAACAGGCAAGGACCAACTATTTAAGAATTTGGAAATGTCACTTGATCTAAACGATGAGGCGTTGAGGTCCATTTGTGTTTACAATTATTCCCGTTTGAATGGCATTGAAACTCTTACTACAACTTTCGATGAAGTAAATCCTTTGTTTTTAACCAGTCTGTTAGTACAAATAGCTATTAAGCAATCCTTGCTAGATGTAAAAATTTTAGATAATGCAGTCTCCAGTTTCACCGAATGGCTAGAAGTGAGAGATTGGGAATGCTTCCAAAGCTATGAATTCGATATTTTCAGATGCTTGATTAATTATATGAGCTTCTGTGGACTATACGGTAGGCTTTTGAATATCGTCTCTATTTACAAAAAGGCAAGAGAAGGTCTTTCTGATCCAATAGCACTTCAGTTCCAGTTGTTCCTTGATATGAAATGTTGTGAGGTGTGGATTGAATTGGGAGATTTTGATCGAGCCCAGGCCTCCTTGGCTCTGTCAGGTACAATTTTAAAGTCACTTTCTAGGCTTCAAGATTCTTCTGGAAAATTGTTGTACGTATCTCCACAACAAATTGCATTGTGGAAACTTTATCAGCTTGAATGTACCATTAAGTGCAAGGATTGGAAGAATGTCACGGCAAGAAGTGTAGCTGTACTGAAATTTTTACTGTCCAAACCTGATTTTAAAGTCCAAGATAATCCTTCAGTACCCATTGTTGATCGGTTTGTGAACTTAATAATTCTAGCCAGGTTTAATCAATTATCAGGTGAAGCGGATCAACTCACAGGGAACTTTTTACAAGCTTATAAACATACTAAGCTAGCCATTAAGCTTCTGCTTTCAGTTGTCAATAAGTTGCCTTCGAATATTCCTGAAATTTCCTACAATGAAATGAAGTGGACATGTACACAAATTTTATTGAACAGTTACAAGAGCATGATGTCTAATTTACGTCGTTTAGGGACATGTAAGGACTATTCATTTTATTCCCAAGAGATGAAAAAGATTAATGATACCCTTTCTATCATGCCTCTCTCCTGCTATAATAATTATGTTTTTGGCAAAGATTCCTTTTTATTGGGTCATTTACAAGAAAGCAGCTTGGAGGGAAGAGAGTATAACTTTCATCATGATCTTCATGCTCTTCAATTGGTACGAAATCGCTTAATTGCTTTACAAAAAGGGATGGACCAAGAACAAGGTTCATTCAGTGACGATGTCAGAAAACAAATTACGAATAGCCATTTTGATGTAGCAAAAGACATGATTCCTGACATCAGCTTGACTGCACCAATAAGAACTCATGAGTTAAGTATGGAAATTGATTATATTTCCTCGTTATCCACCTGTACATCTAAACATGTATCCTATTATTCTGTTTCTGAAAGACACAGTCGCTCTTTAAAGACACTTTTAGAATTCAAAGTCCAATTAGAAGAGCTTCAAAACAATTTTGATTTATCCCCGGTGATTTTCCCTTGTATTTCACACAAGTCTCCCTCAATATTACTGGAAAGTCAAAGTTCTACTATTGACAGACTTATTCAGTTAAAAACTGGTTTATTCCAGTTTATCTTATCAGAAGCTATCATTTTTTTGGATAACTACCAAATAAAAGACTGCATGGACACATTGGAGAACTGTTTATTTATGCTGAGCAGAGTCGTTAATATGAAACAGGATAACTGCAACTCATTATTATCTACTTTGGTCTTTTTGAAGGAACTTCCTCGAACCATTGCTTTCCAAAACGAAATAAAACTACGGGCAGCAATTTCGTCTTCAATGAGGAGTTTTCTTCCAGATCCAATACAAATACCACAATTGAATTCATTCAATGAGGCTGAAGCTTCTAGTATGGTTAATGACTTGCTACAGAATTTACATCAAAACTGGAGTATATTGACAATGGATATATGTCCTAAGTCGAACATTCTCCAGATATGTAAAATAACCAAGAGAGAAGTAAGGTTTTTTCATATACCGTTGAACAGACACTTTTCCAGTTTTGCTCTTGATTCTGTCAAAAATAGATTTGATCTGATTATAATGGAAAGCCAAAATTCGACCAAAAAGGCATGCACTTCCCAAGTAAATACCAAAGAGGATAGGAAAAACTGGTGGAGATTACGTTTCAATCTAGACAGTAAGCTCAAAGATTTGTTAGAATCCATAGAAAAGTACTGGATTGGAGGATTCAAGGGCTTATTCAACTCTACGAAACCTAATAGTCTTACAGATTACTATAGAGAATTTAACGAATTGTGGAACAATTTCCTCAAGAACACAGTTAACGAATCTGTATATATTGACGAATTTGTCATGGATCTTTTTTTCGAATTGCCAAGCGAAGAGTGTTTTGGCGATATAGACTCTCGTGACTTGATGGACTTGACTAGTCTAGTTCTTAAGGATCTCTTGTCTCATGAAGGCATTGAAGAATTCGACCTCAAGATAAACAATTTCTCAGAACAGTTGAAACAATTGATTTTATCTCATCAAAATAAACTCAGGTCAAGTCCCGATGAGCATTTGGTTCTTATAACGGGACCTGAATGTAATTTTTTACCATGGGAATCACTTCCTGGATTGAGAAATAAATCGATTACAAGAATGCCATCATTGAAATCATTACTTGATCTTCTAAAGCAATCAAATAGACATAGAGCATCCCCCAATCATGTTTACTATCTTGTAAACCCTGGTGGAGATCTTGTCAAGACACAACAGAGGTTCGAACCTCTATTTGAAGCTCGTCCCAACTTTAAGGGTCTAAGCGGTCTCAGACCTGATGGGCAAGAATTCATCGACAATGTATTTGACAGCGATGTGTTTGTTTATTTGGGCCATGGTGGGTGTGAGCAGTACTTCAAAACATCCAGTTTATTCGAAAAAATAAGAGGAAATAATAGCTTGAAATTACCTCCTACTCTCTTAATTGGGTGCTCTTCAGGAAAACTTCAACAGAATGGATCACTAGATCCTTCGGGTAACGTATACAATTGGCTCCGATGCGGTTCTCCCATGGTTTTAGTTAACTTATGGGATGTTACTGATAAGGACATTGATACGTTCAGTATGGAAGTATTCGAGAAATGGGGTCTTGTCAATGAAACAATCTCCCAAGAAGAAAATCATTCTTCCCGAACAATCTCAATTTCAAAAGCAGTCGCCTCGAGTAGAGATAACTGTACCATGAAGTATCTTAATGGTTGTGCACCCGTTGTATATGGGCTCCCATTATTACTAAAAGAACACTAAACGCTTTTTCAATCCCATTTTCATAAACATTTTCTACTATACAATAGAATAAAAAAAAATAATATAAACATATGCAATCATGTAGACATTTATAACTTTAGTCGTGACAGTAAAACAATTTAAAGTCATCCCGACGATTCGTTATGCAGCCCAAAGTCACCTATTTGACTATTGGACATGCCGTCAACATTGGTGATGATACTTTCATTTCCAGTACCACCGCCAGTACCACCACCTTCAACCGTGCTTGTTGTGGTAGTAGTATTAGTAGAGGATGTGCTCGGAATGCACCAATTTCTATGACAATGCCATGCCTTCATTTGGCATTCACGAGAACAGTATTTGGTTCTTTTACAGCGTCTGCATTTCAGAAACTCTCTTGGAAACAGTTCCCATTTTCCACATTCAAGGTTTCCACATTGGCGAACACCCCCTCTAAAGTCATTACGACGACAAGAATTCCTCATTATGACCCCTGACCAATAGTACATGTCCGTACCAGCCAAGAAAGTGAACTTTTCCACCATAGGAAACAAGTTTACCTTTTTATACTCAATAAGAGAATCGTCGTAATCAGAATCCTCCTTAGGAATCAGGCTATTCATATCTTCATCGATGTCGAAATTAGTATAAGTGTCGTAGTTCCACTTTTCTCTCAAAAATTTCTTTTGTTCGTAACGTTTGTTGATGATAGTATCACTCAAACGTTCTGACTCAACCTCAACATAGCTATTTATCTTATCATTAATATGGAATAATGCAATTTCCCGTTCCAAGTCGTCGACAATTGATTCAGCATCAATAATTGATTCATAAAGTTTGCTTAAATAAGAATTGAATTCTTCTGATTTCGTACAGCTTGCTAAAGTAGTGAGATAATCTTCATCGTCATCCTCATCATCAAAATCGTCGTCATCCTCAACCTCAGCGTTCTCGATGAGGTCATCTTCTGGGTTATTACACAAGTCAAACTTGTCTTCATCTAAGATGAAATCATCGCCCTGTAAACCGTTAATATCATCTAGCATTTGAGGAGAATTAGAAGCAGATGCAGCAAATCGCTCCAAGTAAGGATTTGAGGTAACTGCTGCGGAGTTACCATTGGAAGAGTGTTGAGCGAGTTTTGACTTGCGAGATTTGGGGGTAATTGTTGGTCTTGCCTTGATGGCTAGTTTTTTCTTGAGTTTAAGTCTCATTTGTTTTTCGACAAATAGCTTTAGTTGTTTGTCCCTTATACTCATATCGATAACCAAATGAGTGTTTTGTAAAACCTCCTTCAAATGAGGGTATTTAGATATGTAAGCAAGTAATTGTAAAGACCAAACAATATCATCATCGCGTGGAATGACCACACCAGTCTCTGTGAAATTTCTAGGAGCTGACTTGACATTGGCCAAGTTACCTAAATGACAAAGACGGTCTTCTTGTAAATACATATCGGAGAGAAATTGAAGACCACTATCCATGCTGTAGTCACATTCATTGAGCAAACGATCATCAAGTATATCTTCTTCTTTTTCTTCACGAAGCTTTTTGAGGATATTTACAATAAGGTAACGTCTTTTAACATCATTATTAGAAGGACTGGTTTGAGAATGGTTTGAAGTAGGACTGACACGAACCAACTTAAATAGTTGATCAACAGTTAAATTATCAAAGTCATCACTGGTGAGATTATCTGTTCTACAGTTGCGGAGAATGTCGTTACTTATGGAGGAAGACTGAGCCGGAGTATCTGAGGAAGGAGTGAAGGAATCAATCTGACTGAGGAAAGCTGAAGTATGAGAATGAGGAGGAGCAGTTGTTGGAAACGACTCAGAAAACGAATTGTTATTTGTGGTAGGAGGAGTATCAGTTATATTTGTTGAAGGAAACGATGCTAGAGGAGGAGGAGAAGTTCGGAGGGTCTGTCTTTGTGGGAGAAGAGTGTCTTGTACTTGGTTGGGAGCATTTGGATTACTATTTGGAAGTTGTTGGTTGATGACATTTTGCGTGGTTTCATTTTGAGTAGTTTGAGCAGGTGAGTTGTGAATATTTTGAATGTTTTGAACGTTTTGAGTGGTTGTGTTTTGAATGTTTTGAGCAGTTGGATTTTGGCCGTTTTGGACAGAGGGGTTCTGTTGGGTTTGGGCATTCTGCATGGCCCGGTACTGTGCTTGAAAGCTCAAATGGGCACGGAGTTGGGCCTGAAGTGGTGTTTGCAAGCCTTCGATATGAGGAGCCAGGCCTTCATCGGATTGCACCCGGCTATTGGCAGTGATGAAGGTTCTTTCATAAAGCGTTAAATAGTTGTCCAACACGGTGGCGATGATGGGGAGCATCCCAGCTCTTACCACCTTCTGCCGTATCTTTTCCGTTCCTCGAGTACCAATAAGAACAAGACATTGAAATGCCAAAGTCCATTTCCAAGCAGTAAGAAGTTTCCGCTCACTATTAAAGATATTGTCGGATAAATTAAACGTCAGATTATGGCATTCGTGCAAGATTTCAATCAATCTTTCAATTCCTCCATCATTAGCCAACGTTTCCCGAACTTTGGCCGAGGAAGACACGAGATAAGTAAGATGATTAAGGGAATTAACTAGAGGTTTATCGGAGGTAACATCCAAGGCTCTTCGGTCATAAAGACTGGTTGTTATGGTAACAGCCGCCTTGTTGTTCGATACAGAACGATAATTAGAGTCCCTCATAGATAAGGGAGATGCTGAACGTGGTGATTTGGTAGGATTCTGGGAAGGTTGTGATGAAGGTGGAGGAGGTATGGATTTTGCCACTTTGGACGTCAGGGGGGTGCGGGCGTGCACACACCAATGTCGTGATGTATTTACGTGAGGATATGCGTGTGCGCACCAGATCCCTCGGAGTTGGAGCGGGTGTTGCGACATTGTGCCTTTTTTGCGACATTTCCCCAGGCGTACCAGTTATTCCTTCACCATGAACTTAACGCCATTGGAGTCGACGGCCGTCAAGGTCCTGGGACTTGTCAAAGAAGCAGAAGACATCATTGAGTCGGTGGCTCAGTGGAAAAAAGCGAAAACAATTTCCAAGTCCGTTTCCCGCTCGATTCTCACCACCCATACATTTACTACTCCCAGTATTAACCATGATTTCTGGGCTGCTCGAATTACTCAATTGGGTGATTTCTGTCAGGTTGATCGGTTATTAGAGGCCATGAACCGGTATCTCGTTGGTTCTATTGAAGGGACGGAAAAAACCCATACACACTATGAAAAACTATATATCCATGAGTTGTACGACTTCAAGTTGAGGCCGATTTCTCCCATTGATGTTCCAGATGGTTACAATTGTAATGCCTATACTGCTGATTTGTACTATAAGTTCCCACCACCTTTGAAAAAACGGGTGTTCCACGAATTGATTCATGTGGTGAGTGCTAAATCGGGATCCCATGCTTATATCATCACCCAGGCCATTAACGGTGATGGTACCGATAAGAACCTGAACTTCGTCGAGGCCAAGTACACCTCCATTGAAAAAGTTGATTTTGCTGCCAAGTCCTGGAAAATGGCCACTTGTTCCGACCCTGGTGGTTGGGTTCCTGAATTCATCACAAAAAATTCCATTGTTGGGGCCATCTCCAAAGACGTTCCTAGTTTTGTTCTGTGGGCAATGTCGTACCTGGAAGACTGAAAGTAATTGACCAAACGACCAAATTTATATCATCATAGTCCTTCAATTATTCACGCACATCGTCACATTCATGTACTCTGGCCCTCATTAAGACCTTTGAGCCACACCTTAACATCGTCTCCTAGACTATCTAAGAATCCGAGATTAACGTAATCGTATACGTTACCCAAAATACCTTCCCTTTGGTCTAGTTCGCTCTGGTCAACAGATGCTCCGTTTCTTGTGATCTTCTTGGTATGGTGTTTGTTCTTGATGATAATCACATATTTCTCTCTTTGCTTGATGTAGTAAAACATCCAGTCATTCAGCTTATTGGTATTAAACTTATGAAGATACTCCGTTATTGTGGTTCCAAACTGAGCTTTGTTAATAAATATGTCAATAAGCTGGTGGTGAAGATGGAATATGGCCACCTGGAGCTTCGATATCAACGGGTTGGTGGTGATTGGTAAATACGGTAAAGACGATTGGATCGATTTCTCCCTCTCATTGAACACTACGAAGAAAAAATCATAGTCTTTGGCGTATTCCTTATCGACTATCGGTGGTAATGACGATATACTTGCTCCAAGTGCACTTCCTCCCATCATAGAGTTGACGATGATATCGCTTATGGGCTCCAAAATCGTTTGTTTCACCTTTTGATAAAAACTTGGTTCACTTAACCCTTGGCATGACGAGTCATAGACTAAAGTAATGAACATCTGCTGTACCCTGTATACAACAATCATGTATTGCTTTACATCTCCAGCGGTACCCTCGAGATAAATAGGTCGAGTGTAAATTAAGTTGTTTTGGCGAAGTCCAATAATGTACTCCTCGTCTTCATTATTGTCATTATCTTCCTCGTTGTCATCGTTTTCGTTTTGATTCTCG
This sequence comes from Metahyphopichia silvanorum, assembly GCA_030574095.1. Lineage (NCBI taxonomy): Eukaryota > Fungi > Ascomycota > Pichiomycetes > Serinales > Debaryomycetaceae > Metahyphopichia > Metahyphopichia silvanorum. The sequence goes on along the minus strand of JAJMEK010000011.1, from coordinate 154,047 downwards.
CTTGATGTTTGGGACTCTTGATGAGCTTCCGGAGAAATACCTGTCGACTCCGAAGATGCCCTTGAGAAGGGTAATGAAGGCATACTTAGCCAGTTACGTTCCGTCACATTGTTACTTAATGTCATCACGCTGTTTACTGTATAGTTAAGCGGCAGTATGACCAAGTTATTTGTTAAACTCATCGGATTGAGTAGTTCCAATGCCGTATATGCTGGATTAATTAAATTCAACGCTGACGATTCCGCTGGTTCTTCAATTTCCTCTTCCACACGCTTTTCGTCACATATAGAAAAAATACGTGAGTTTTCTTTGCTACACAAGTTTTCTGGTGTTATTTTCTGGTGGTAGTCATGATATTCGAGCCAATTGTAGATGGTGATCATATTCTCATGCGATAAGTCACTGTACCCATTTGTATAAACGTTTCCATATTTTTTTGGAAATTGCCTGTCAAAGTAGTTAATAGATATCCCTTTTATTTCATCATTATGGCCATCTAACACTGAATCTATCTCCTTCACTATTGTTTGGTTTCTTGATAATGAAGATTTGTTAAAAGTAGTACCTCCTAATAAACCCAAGAATCCCCGATGATTCAACTGATTGGGCCATTTCAACTCGGAAGGACTACCTGTAATTTGACGGTTGTAAACCTCCACAAACCCTTTCCAATATGACTTTAGCTTGTCCTGTAAAACTGGAATTCCGTACGTTGAAAGAAGCTCGTCCAACGAGGGATTGAGAAGCCTGAAGAAGCCGTGAAACTTATCGATGGATGAAGACATTTGGTTTACTAGAGTGTCGTACTTCACCTGTGCCGATTCTGGAATCGACATTGAACATACCATATGAAATCCTGACTCGAGACCCTTGACAATGGTTGTAGATTTGGATCCACGTATAATGCTTGGGAGTTTGTCTGAATCTGAGTTGAAACTTAATGCTAAAGATGTGATTCCTCTGAGAAGCCCAACTATATTGACATGCTTGATATTAGAGCTTGAATCTGAATCTTCCTGGGGACTTATGAAGCAAACTATCTGTTTATGGAGTTCTTGTACGGACTCTTCCTTATCGCTTACCAAATGAGGATTGAAAATGATGATGTAATTAACTTGAAATGCAGATCTCTCATCGCTATTGACATATGTAGAGAGATCACCGTTATTCCCCGATGCCCCTATCGACGATATCAATTGGGTAAAGTAATAGTTCATAAAGTTGGTTCCTACTAAGAATCATGTCGCATTCAATAGAGGTAAATGTCGTGATTTCTGACGGCATGTCGTACTGCAATGGGTGCAAATTTATATGGCTATACTAAAAGGAAAAGTTAGAAATAAGTTCAATATTACTATGGGTATTACTTACACCACAAGTCAGCCCATCCAATGTTTTTCCGGACGGCATTCGAGAACCCTTCGTGGTACTTAACCCAAATTCGGGTAGTGGTATGATCAGCTTTTCTCTGAGCATTACCGTTCATCTGGGTCGACATTCCAGAGTACTTGTCCTTAAAGAAATCAACTGAACTTCCCAAACGGGGTTGTTTCTTCTTCTTGTTTTCTTCTTCTTCTACCTTCTGCTGCTCGAGTTGTCGCTTGACTGAAGGACGTGTCTCGCGGGATAGCTCAGCTTGAATTAAGGGGAATGTTTTCTGTCTTCTGCTTTGAACCTGTTTGGTTCTGACCGCAAAATTCACCGAGAATATGTTGTTATAGCCCACTATATTGTCCCAGTTTGGTGAGAAATTGAGAGTTATGAAATTAGTCTCAAGATCTCGTTGTTGTTCTAATTTCAAGTTGAAACTTTTGACGAGATTAGAAGTTTTGTTACAGATATTAGCCTCTTTCATTAGCAATGGTTCGGGATCAAGAATGCTGTTAATAAACGGGAGTATCTGATGAACAAAAGATGACGAGTCACCGAAACTGAGTTTAGTATTGATGGGAAGATTATCGAAAAGCTTTTTGGTTATGGCCTTATTTTGGTTTAGTAGTTCATAGGATTCAAAGTCAAGACCAGATGCTCCCGGGATCAAGGATTGAGTCTGGTGACGGTTTTGGTTGATCTCACTAAATAATGACCAGAACTTCAACGTCACTAAGCTTGCATAGTTGTTGACATCATTTTCGAGTTGAATGGTGTCATAGAAGCAGAGCCAATCACTCAACTCGGCTGGTTTGACTAGGGAATCATCTTGATTGTGTACCGCATCTAAATATCGATTAAAGCAGCCCCTTACAACTTTGTCCAAGCCACCAGAGCTAGACGTAGTTGATTTTCCTTTACCGTTGGTAATGACATCCAAAAGTACGTCAAAGTTCTCATCTTTTGAAAGTTGGCTATCACGCTTGAAAAGAATATCCACCAATGAGAACCATGATAACTGGGAATCTTTGAGGCCATTTGTCCCTGATGGTAGGTCACCGCTAAATTGAAGATTATTTATACAAGCTCTAATATCACCCTCACAGGTTTCAACGATATCACCAATTTGTTGGTAGTCGAGGTTTAATCCTTCTGACTTATTGATTTTCATTAAGTGATCCTTGATTGACCGCATTGCCATTGATTTATTATTACCCTTTTTGAAGGTAATAATTTCACAAAGGGGTCTAAGCTTCTCCATAGCCGGAGAACCATAGATGTTATTAGCAATACAAATTATAGGACGATTTAGAACAAATTTCTTCTTACTCTTTGACTTAGAGTTCTTGTTTTCCTCTTCGTTCTCTTTACGATATGTACTTCTCAGGTCAGCGTAGCACAAGTCACTGAGTACTCTGACGATGTCATTGGAGTTGATACTGCTGTCAATCTCATCGATGACAAGGCAAGATGGTAAAGCAGACGTACCGTCCGCTGATATTGAATTACTCGTCAAAGCATTCTTGATCTTCAATCGTAAGGCAGCTCCGACCGATGTTCCTCCAGATGCCGTCTCGTGAGGCATTGAGTCCATACTATTGGCTGCATTCAACTCCTGGACTGTATACCCCAGCTGCTGAGCCAATGCGTGGATAGAAGCTGTTTTTCCGATACCAACGGGTCCATTTACAAGTAAAATCTTGCGATGAGGTCTACCCAAAGGATCTACGGATCCGTCAGTTTCCAGTCTTTCTTCTCCGAAAACAACATGGGACCACTTCTTGAGCCAATGAAGGATCATTCGGTATTGTTTGTCGTTTCCTCCGGAGCATAATTGCATAAACGAAGTTGGTTTATACTTTTCGGACCATATTTGCGATGTTTTGGAGCCCTTTTTGACAGCTTTGTCGGGATATTTTTGGCTAGTCTCTTTTATTTGGTTCCTTATTTTGACTTTCTGAAAAAGTAAGTCCATATCTATAAGATCATTAGTGCCTTCTAGGCGAATATCATCGGCATCTAATGTACGATTTGGTGCCGACTTTCGGTTGAGAGTAATGGTATTTCCCGAGAAGAGCTTGACTTCTTTTCCAGGACCTGGATTATTCTGACCATCATCAAGCTTTGAGAAGAGAAGCGAGTCCGAAAACTCTAGATTTATGTCGTCTTCTATTGCCATGTATTGAGTGTTGTTGTAAACGCGTATTACGCGTATGTAGATTTTTAGTAGTGGTGATCATCAGATATATGGTGTATGGGTGTATTCTTAATTTTGCAGCCAAAGATGAAGAAAGAAACTATCATAAGATCAAGGATACACAAGGCTATAGAAGAAAGGCGGCTTGAGTTTTGGGTTATTCCTTTTGTATGTTTACTGATCTTGAAAGTTTCATTCGTTTTCTTGGTTAATTTTCTCGTGTTTTGTGGTGTATGTAACTATATAGACATCCCTATTATAACAACTTTATAGACTCCTTTTATTCGAGTAATTACCTCCGTGTCCGTTGGCATCTCCTAATACACCTCTCCTTCGAATCTAGCACTGGTCCATGAAAGTGTTTTTAGGAATGGGATACCCAGCATCTTTCCAACTGGTAAGATTGGGGTTCATATATGCTGCTAAATGGTTATTAATATACTCTGCGGTTGGATAATCTGGAGGATCACATGTCATATCTATGTGACCCTTTGGTTGGTAGATTCGTATATAGTCAATTTCCATGAACGAAGGAAATTCTAATGACCCGAAGTCTATATCTATCCAAGTTGGAGATAAACCAAGGTTCATCACCAAGGACATGGGTTCCTTTGTTATTTGTCTCCATCCAATACTCCCTTGGGGATGTAAAGCACTTCCATATAATGTCATTGTTGGTTTATCGCCCGTAAAAAACTTCATGTAGCTGTCTCTTTCATTGGTCGCTTCACTCATATATTCTAATCCATAGGTCTGAAAATGGGTTTCTTCTCTAAGATGATGTCGATGGTTGGAACTATTTCGAACCGATTGAAACCACGTATCGTTAAGAACTGTAACTGAACTTATTGCTTCTTGTGTTGGAGTCCCCGTGTCGGGCTTCATAAATGTAATAAATTCATTTTGAATTGTCATGTAGTCATAGTCTGGCCTCCACCATGGATCAAATGGTGCTGTTTGAACGGTTTGGGCCCCTAGTGCCCAATCTCCGTACTTATCATGAGTTCCTTCTATAATATCAATTTCAGGGGCTCCTCTTCCAACACCAGGGTTAGGATGTTCCTCTCCGATGCAGGTACATTTGTTAAGTCTTTGTCCAGGAAGAAACAGAATCCCATCTGGAGATGACTGATTTGGAGTGATTCCATAATCACATTCGTCGTAAGTATATGGCCATACTCCATCCGTACTGGCTTGATATCCAGCTCGGTCTAAGTTACCAAGTGCCCATACAGCAGGCCAAAGACCCTTGGACTGTGAATATCCTGGCATCTTAACGCTTACCTCAATCAAAGTATTCTTGTTGAAGCACATTTGGTTCCATGTTTGAAGCATTCCTGATCTGTAATTGAGTCCATTTGTCTTTGCAGCATCAATAGATATCTGAAGACTTCCATTTTTTGTTGTGATCATATCTGGAACGTAATATTCAAGGTCATTTGTGGCCCCATAGTGAATATCAACAGCTGTGAAGAACTGATCCGACCCTGAATCAAAGGTTCTACCTTCAGCATTGAACTCGTCTGAGAACGCCAACTCCCAGGTATCGTTTGTTTCCAAAGACTGTTTCGTATGGGCACTCTTGGGGGTATCGGGGTCAATTAAAGGCCGAATAGCAGCCAATGGAGGATACTCATAAGAGCTTAGGATTTTGTATACTTGGGGAGGAGGGTGCTTATAATATTTCAGAACCGTGACTATCAAAAATCCTAACGAGCCAAAGATGATGATACAAATCAAGACAATGAAAGCAACAATGTATCCTGTAGTTTTAGGTTCAGTCCATAGTTTGGGGTCAAGCCAATGAATCAACACAGTACGAGTTGAAGGAGGCTGGGGAAATTCCAAATCTATATTCTTCAACTCTTCCTCTGTCATTACAGTATTATCAATGGATATTATGCTTTTATTGAAAGAGGAAGTTGAATTCTTACTACTAGAATAGTAATACTCTGGAGTCTCCATGTCAACAAAATTGGTATCAGACGTCAGTCTCTTAGAATGATTAACAAAATATCTAGAGAACCTCCTATCTGCTCTTGTTGCCATATGAATGTCTGAATTTGTTCTACATATCCTGATATCTTTTTTGTAGAAGTTTGGATGTCTCAAGTAGATAGGAAGTGATATCGGTCTGGGCTGATTTAGGTAAAGTTTTGTAGCATGATTTTCATGAGCAACTCGCTGGTCCAAACTCAAGTAAATGCTGGAGTTCTCCAGATTATTTTGATTTGTACTGGGAGAAGACTCTGACATCAATATCTTCTACGAATATGGATAGTGGTGAATATGACGACTTCTCACCTATTTATACCAGCCACGGCACAATTTGCCGTGCTTGACGACCCACTTTTTTCTGGGTGAAATCCCAAATGGTGTCTGGTTTTGGCTGCAAAACGATGACTCGAAACGACAAGAAAGGCAATGGATGATTGGTCGCTTAAACTAGTTGCTTAAATAGACATAAATGCTCATAACTGTCAGAACCCGAGTCGCAAATTTTGCAGCCAAAACATCTTGATACCTTACTTGAGCATGCATTACAACACATGGACTTACGCCAAATAAGGCCCAAAGTGGTATTTTTGGGATGTGAATCCACCTGGGTAGGTGGGGCAAGTGAAACAATTGCAAGCAATTGGGTATGAATTTCACCACCGTTTCATCAAAAGAAACGCAGCCACTAGTCCCAGAAATCTCCATCCCAAAATAGGCAGTATATTCTTACTAAGCACCCATACATACTCAGTATCTATTCTGGTTTGTGGCAATCCCTTAAAACGGATTTTTACCTCGTGGAACCGTGTTTGCAGCCATACTGGTGGCCTGGCTGTAGGCTTACGCCCGTACCCTCACCCTTCCATGTTGTTCGGCATAAAACCGCTCGGAGTAACATCATTAAAAGCCGAGGTGAACATGCCTGTTGAAGTGTCCCGAATTCTCATAAACGGGGCCAATATCGAGTACCTGCTCAAGTCGGGACGGTCTGATGGTGACCTAATCATCACCCTTCATGGGGGAAGAGGACAGGGCTCAAAAGAACGATGGTATGACGAGCTATCAGTACTTGGATATCGAGTACTAAGTTTTGACTTCAGAGGCCATGGAAATAGTGGACAAACTCCTCCGTTCACGTTTAAACAACTTGTAGATGATGTTGAAGCACTTCGGAAACGATTCAATGGCGATGAAAAGTGTATAATTATAGGGGGTCTGTTTGGGCTGTTTATAGCTCAGCAATATGCTATTGAGTATCCAAACGCTGTGTCTTACTTAATCCTAAGAGGTGCAGCTCCATCTTATCATCACGAGCAAGAAGCTTATCGGATATTGGCACGAAGAATGGCGGACAAGGATCTGGGGGTGGGAAAGTTGGTGGACCGGCAAATGTTGGACAAATTGTTTGGAAGTTTCGACTCGGATGAAGAATTCAGATTAGTGATGTACGCTTTAAGTCCTCTATACGGGGGAGATAAGCACGATGCTATGAAGGCACTTCAGGGTAATTTAAGCACCAGGTTCTTTGCTAAAACACACAATGACTTGTACTCCGAAAAAGAAAAGTACTTTGACTATACGATGCAGCTTTCACTGGTGAAAGCGCCAACATTGGTGATAGTAGGAGAAAACGACTGGATATGTCCTCCATCGCAGGCTGCAAGAATAGCAGAGTTGGTTCCTAACTCCAAACTTATGGTTGTTGAAGGTGCAGGCCATAATGTTCAAATCGAAAAGAATGCTGTTGTGCTTAAGGCTATTTCTGGGTTTATAGGACATGATGCTTCGGACGAACTATTGACAGCATTTTGAAGGAGCTACAGAATACAGATAGCACGGAGAGTACAGAGAATCCAATGAAACCAAATATAAACCAATGGATCTCTTGACTGGTGGCTCATCGTATAACTTACAGTTATCGTTTTCGTCCCAGAAGCTATCAATATGTCTACAAACCATGTCTAGTCTACAAAACAACCTTTCATATCAAGCACCTACACTCCAGGTTCTACTCATACATCATATTTGATAAATGCATTGCCATATTTATAAGGGCAAATAAATAGTCTATAGAAAGCTACTCATGAAATCATTTCATTTCTGAAAAACTGTATTAAGCGGTCGAGAAAACTCTTGGAGCTTCACCTTCAGGACCGATGTATTTTTCATCTCTCCATGGACCATAATCATTCAAGTATAATTCATCATCGGTGACGTTTGATTTACCACCAAACTTGGTTGGCAAGTTTTCTGCTGGGATTTGTTTCAATAATTCTTTGGAGTACGAACTACCCAAAATGAAAATCTTGGAAACGGTAACTGGGTCTAAAAATGGCTTGAATAATTTGAAAGCAGTGGAAAATCCAAATGGAGCATTGATACAGTAAAATTTCCCCATTCTTTCGGGATAGTAATCTTGACCAATCTTTGAGGCTTCCTTAACGTATCCAACAACGTTATAAGCAGAGGAAATTGATATACCCTTTAAGTCCATAATTGTACAAGAGGTTTCGACCAAATAGCCCTTTTCTCTCGAGCAAGCAGGTAATCTATAATGAGTAAAGGCTTCGTATTCCCAGACCAAATTCTTCAACATTCTTTCTTGACTGGTGATCTTCAACATCTTGGTCAAATCAACCGTTCCCAATTCTTCAAAATATACTGGTCTACCATCTTTATCAGTTTTATGGTAATATTGAGGATATAACTTAGCAACCAAAGGTTTTTCATCATAATGGAAATCTTCCAAAATGGTGTTGGTGCCAAATTCTTTTCTCCATTTCTCACAGTCAATAAACATCTGTTTGGCCTTTTCTAAGTCGAATTTTCTAGCTCTTAAGAATCTTAACAACGAAGCATCATCAAGTCTTTCAGTAAATTGTAATGCGGTCAAAACTTCACGAAACTTGGCCAAAATGGTCTTTTGCTCCTCGGTTAAATTGGAGGTGTATCCGGTGTGTTCCGAAGGAGCCGATACTTGAGGATATGAAGCCAAAATCTCCTGTTCAGTGGGTTTACTCATCGGGTCTTTTTCCTTTGAAGGTTATGGCGGTAACCAAAACAAGCGGAAATTAACCGGCGCCTGTTGCGACGTGTCCGCTCCAAAACAAAAGCTTCGTTGCTGCTATCCCTGCTTATGTAAGCAGAACTGGCAGGTTTATCAACAGGTGGGAGGATCGAAGCAGGCCAAGTACACGGCGGTGTGGCAGTGTGGTGAGTTCAAAAGGAGTATTTGTGCTTACTGGGATGTTCTACTAGTCTTTTTGGGTATTCCTTGCGTTTAGTGGTGGTGATTATGGCTATTGGCTAATTACAAGCAGCAATGTCGCGCTCATCACCTACAACGTTTTCTGACTTGGTCAAAGTAGAGTCTCATAACTCGGCTGAACAAACTGCTAAATAGAGTAGTAAAGGTAGAACTTTGGTCATATTACGCAAGGTATCTACCGTGTGACTTGTTTCAGTTTTTCAAAATCTTGAAAAGGAGGAATATAGCTGCACATAGCTCAGCTGCTATGCAATTACAGGTGCTGCATGTCGCAGAAACTGTGCGACATTTGTGCACCTGCTCCTGCTCGCTTATGTAAGTGAAACTTAAACTTTTACTGTAACTACTGTATGATTCCTATTACCAATTTCGCTTCACCAAAGCTGCTGAGTTCCATGGTTTGAGGATATTCTTGCCAGACTACTAAGTCATATGGCAAACAGGACGTGTCTTGTTTGTTGTTGTACTTTGCTTATGTAAACCGCTTACACATGAGACACCTGCAGGTTGGCTGCCTATCTTATCTCTAATTGATAACATAAACCATCTATTAATACATAATGGAAATAAAACTACTCTCTCGTTCACTATATTGCAAGTGAATCAACCACTTGGTTGAAGATTCGACTACCTCTCTCTCTTTAACCATTTCTTAAACGGATTTTTGCTACCTGATTTGAGAACACTACCCAAAGAATTGGAGCTGAACGACAGTCCCATCCCTCCGGTGGAATCAAGGTCAAACTTGGATGCATCCCGAAACTTCAACTTCAATAAACTCAATGAGTTTTCTGTTAATTTCTTGTAATTACTAGGTGCATGATCCTGGAAATGTTTATCGTAAAATATCACAACATTTCTTGACGTATCGAGATACGCTCTGGACATGATATCATTCGCAAATACCTCCCAAATGTTACGGTAATTATCGGGTGATTCTGGGACTTCTAGTGTCACTAGTAAATCGCTTATTTTATTCATGAGATTTGTACTTTGTTTCTGAAGATCTTTCAATGTGATGTTTGAAGTAATGAATGAGAATATGTTCTCGTTACTTCTACAAAGCGACTTGATGAACCCTTCTGTTTCATTGTCTCCAACTAAATCAAGGAATTCAGATTTCTCAAACTCTAATGATCCAATTTGATACACATTCTTTTCATTGTCAATGTGAATGTCTCCAGTACTTTCTCGGCTATTGTCCCGTTGATGATATTGTTGTAATTGGGACACAACAGACCCCAGGGCACGATGCTGCTGAGGTGCTGGCAGTCCGTCTTCATTTGCAGAAATCGTTGTCGTAATGCTGATAGATGAGGTAGAAGTGGCCAATCCATTCGAAGATGGCGATGGTCCCAAGTAATTACCTCCTCCATTGCTATTTATTGCAGATGTAGATCCAGTGGCCGAATTGGAGACTAGTGAAGACGAATGATGATGCTTATTGACCCCTTTCAAATTTAACAAGTGAATCAACTGTGTAAGTCTCAAATACTTATCGATAAGGTATGGAGTTGTTGGCAATTCGCTGGAGGTGGAATCACCGCTAAGTCCTAGATCAAACCTCTTCACTTCATGACTCAAGTCCAAGATTTTCTCATTGAAATCATTTTTACGTCCGGTGATTTTATCAAAATAGTCAAATATATCTTTTTGGTGTTCTTGTAAGAAGCGATTCATTTTGACCAAATGGGGTTCCTTGTGAGGACTAAATTCTTGTCGATTAGCTAAATTCAACAAAATCTTAGCGATTAAGGTCAATGTTCTTTGTGTGGTTCCAGTCTGATGGTTTTTCGTTAAATAGAATAATTTAGGGTTCAAGATAGCTGGACAGAAAAATCTCAAAAATATAAATGCACTCAAACAATTCAAAGCAGTGATTTTGTCATCAGGATCACATGCCAAGTCAACTTTAGTTCTGAAGTTCTTTAATTGAAGTTTGATTTGCTCAGGCAAGTCATTGGAAGTGACATAAATCTTGTTCCAAATTTCTTCGGCGTAACTGTACAAATTATTGAAATTCTCTTCGACCATTTTATCGATACGATTTTCAATATCGGAGTCATAACCATCATCACTATCATCATCGCTATCGCTTCCGTCTTCAAGCTGTTCCATAGTTTTTCCTTTCCTTTTGGCTTTTTCTTGTAATCTCACGTATCGTGGATCAACTTCACAATTTTTCCCTTCATCTGAAACCTTCTGAAAGAAATCTCCAAATACTTTTTCCAAATATTCCTGACCTATTCGTAAATTATACTTTTCTAAAGATTTCGAGAAAATAGACGATCCTCTGAACAAAGTATTGAAGACATTATTTGAACTTGACGAAGGAATATTGCTACTTCTGTTCACATAATTCTTTCTGGTCATTTTATCCACATTAACTAATTCAACTTCCATAAGTGCCTTGAACCATTTATCTTCTATACCCAAACTCTGGAAAATGTCTAACATGATCAAACTAACGTTCTCAAAGTCAGCAGAAGCCACATTATCATTGCAGAACTTTATCAAATCCTTCATAGGAGCATTGAGCAACATATTTTCTAAAGTTTTAAAATTGGAAGGATTAAGTATATGATATTCTTGCAAGTTGACTGTGAGAAGTAATTTCCCAATAGGAAGATTAGAAGAATCATATATGGATAATCTCACAATATCATTACCAACATTGGAAGTACTGATGAGGTTCCCACCGCCATTGGCAGCACCTGACATCATCATGGTAGAGTTTGTATTGAGTTGTTTAACGAGGATATCCGGAGTTATGTATACCGTTCCAATCAACTTGTCACCAGCCAGGTAGGTAGAGTCATTATACAGGCACTTCTTAATGAGAATATGAACAATTTGAGTCAGAATAGGGAGGTCGGTGGAAAACTCTTCTTTCCAAAAGGGGTTTGCGCTATGGTTAACAATGGCAGTTCTGGACCAAGGTAACCCCCACATAACTACTTCAGCGTAAATTTTACCTCCATTTCGTTTGCCATGAGGAAAATCATCAAATTTAGCTTCTATTATGTCAATGGTGACTTTTTTGGAAACTCTGAAATTCTCTCTTTCGAAATCGTTTAATGTTGGTTCATCACTTGACAATGATGCTTTGGTGGGAGTGGTAGGGGTAGTAGGACTTGAACTCACACCAAAGGTCATATCTGGATCGTCACTATCGGTAGAGTTCATGTCAGGAGCAATACTTTTAGGAGCAATGTTGCTTAGAGGAGGAAATTGATTTCCATTGAAGACACCAATATATTCTCGTTTTGCGAAGTAATTAAGACCAACAAACCAATCTTCAAGGTCAATGTGAAGGGGGAATTCAATGAGAATACGTTGGTTATTGTGGATGGGCTTTCCGTCTTTCGTAAGGAAATTATTAGCTGGGGCTAGGAGATCTGGGTTATTTGTTGATGTCGATTTGATACAATTATTCCAGCGTAATTCTTTGATTTGTCCAATAAACAAGATATTGGAATTATCAAAGATGGAATGGTGCATTTCTCTGATTTCGGAAGCCATGATAGATTTGACATCAATCGAGTACAAAAGAGTACCATCTAGTTCACTGATAAAATTGAGCATCCCGTTTGATTTCAATACCCCCATTGTATAGAACCAGTTTTCATTAATATTATTATCACTGGCCAGGGAGGACTGGGTATTGGAGTTTTCTATGGCGGCACCATTCTGAGGTTTGTTCAAGTTGATAGATGTTTCGAAATTACTGGCATCGAGCATGTTTGGTTGGTAGACAGGAGCTCTTGGACCTTTCACGATGTTAAGGTTTTTAGACTTGGAAGGAATGGGACCGTATACTTTAAAACGACACACCAACAACTCGTGGGGGTTTTGGGATGAAGAAGTAGAGTTGTACACTTTATTTTGACAGTACCATTTTTTGACAAGGCCGGCAGGTTTAAGAGCTTGCCAAACGAGAATACACGAGATCAAATTACCAAAATTGGTCTTGGATGGCACTTTTATGTAGAGTTTCTCGTTGTCGTAAGTTTTAATGAACACCACAGGTGGTTCTTCCGCTGAAGAGTTGGAAGCAGGATCATCAAGGGAAGTACCGCTTGATTTCTTGTTAATTTTCCGTTTCGATCCATGGGAAGACTGGTTGTTGGAGGAGATGGTGGGAAAAACCTGAACACAACACGATTGCAAGGACTGAAGAAGAAGGTAGTGGGTGTTGTTTTCGTCATTTGAATAGAGCTGGCCATTATTGGTGATGGAAAGTGAATACGAATGGATCCAGTTAATGGAATCGGACGAAATCAAGAAGTTACGACCGGAGAAACACCCTTTATCCCGCAGGATAACTTTATGAAACGAGGTTGGTTGTTTCATGAGATGGATTACGTACGTTTAGTTAACAGAGTCGAACTACCACGTTGAAAAGTTCAAGATCACAACTAGAATTAGACCTGGGCTTTAAAATAGCCGAGTAAGACACGAGAGGTCCAAATTGGAATGGGTGTCCCAATTGGGAAAATATCACGCGCCTGTGATGTCATTGAGGCCCGTACCACCCAAGGGTCATAAGGGGCGTAAAATCAGCGTCAAGGCAAGGAAATTCGTTGGAGAAAATCCCAGCGTAGACCCCCGGGCACTGTTTGGTGGCTGGAGGCTTCACATCAGTTTTAGCATCCAAAACGGTGGAGAATACTGGAGGTTGTGGAGGCGTGATTTGGCACCCAAAGAAACGCGACATGCGACATTCGCGGCCTTATATGGCGTCCAGCCAATGGCTTTGGCGAGAACTAATGGGGGTTAGGGGATTGTGATTATGTAATTGAAGGTCGTAATTATGTGTAGAACCTGGGTTGGGAGTATGGGAGGCGGCTAAGGCGGTTTTGCGTCGGGATTTGAGAATGTAGAGAACGTGAATGTCGTTTCGCCCGGCATGTCCAGCTTGCGAATGTCGCTACTTTGCCCAGGCTTTCTCTGGTACTGGCGCTGTTTCTTCAATTGGACGGAGCTGGACTGGGTTGAAGCCTTTGCGTTTTTGGGGATTCCTATACTGTGCTATGGCTTCCGGGTGGATAGGGGCTCTTTTTTGTGTGTTTTTCTGGTGTAAAACGGTGGTGAACCGGTGAAACCCCGGTTGCCGCAACTGTAAATCCGCTTTAGGCAATAATGAATGCATCAACTGTAGATGGCCAGTTATGCTGAAGTGTTGAGTTTAGAAACGACAAAGTCTTCTCGGGGTATGATGAAGAAGGAATTGGCCCTGCTGGAGGCGTTTGATTCCCTGCACCCTCGATTCTAGTGATGGCAAGCGAATTAGTGTTGCTGCAGTTTTAGGAACGATGCATCCAACATCTCTGTAGATACCACAAGAAGCTGCAACTTTGAGCTCCGATGGCGGGAACCCCGGTTGATTAATGGATCGATACATTTTCTCGGGAAGGGTGATTTGTGCCTGTTGCCAGTTTTCAAGTGTGCTATTCCTCCGTTATCTTCCTTTTTTTTTTTTTTTTGCAGCTTTCTTCTTGGCATTATGCGCTACCGTTTTCTGCCTTTGATGCAGATCGTCTCTTGCTTGTCGGGCTTCTTCCATCTTCTCTTCTCTTATCTTAAGATCTTCATCTTTCTCTCACTACTTTCCTATTACCTCTACATGTCCGCCTCATAGGCCGCTTGCTAAATCATTTTCTCACCTAAAATGTCTGTAGACTCTCGCGTAAAATCGACAATTGCCCCTTTATTTCAACACAACCATGGGTGCTAAGAATTCTGGTGATATTGAGCTGCAAAAAGCTAATAAAAACATTCCTTTCAAAGAAGGCGATGCTGGTGATGGAACCAAACGTAATGACCAAGTTTTACTGGGATTCAAGTTGTACACGTGTATAACTTCATGTTTCTTATGCTTGTTTTTGGTTGCTTTAGACCAAACCATTATTGTAACTTTACTTTCGACGGTGGGCCAGCAATTCGATGCCTTCAATCAAATCGGATGGATTGCTTCGGGCTTTTTGCTTTCGATGGCTGTATTTGGGTCGGTATGGGGTAAATTGTCGCTTACCTTTGGTCGTAAGTATACTATATTTGTTGGAATCTTCCTCTTTGAGGCAGGTTCTTTGGTTTGTGCTCTTGCTAAAGATATGAACATGTTGATAGGAGGCAGGGTGCTAGCAGGTATCGGGGCTAGTGGAGTTCAGTCATGTGTGTTTATGATTTGCTCTGAGGTTGTGGCTATTGAAAACCGACCAACTGTGTTTTCCATATTGAGTGTTTGTTTCGTGGTTGCCTCCGCTTGTGGTCCGGTGATTGGTGGGTTGTTGACTACC
Source organism: Metahyphopichia silvanorum (assembly GCA_030574095.1). Taxonomy (NCBI): domain Eukaryota; kingdom Fungi; phylum Ascomycota; class Pichiomycetes; order Serinales; family Debaryomycetaceae; genus Metahyphopichia; species Metahyphopichia silvanorum. The sequence goes on along the minus strand of JAJMEK010000011.1, from coordinate 138,914 downwards.
AACGTTAGCTGGAGATGGTGTTTTTACATCAATTTGCCAATTGGTGCTTTGGCTGCCTTGTTTCTTGCGTTCACTTTCAAGCCTCCAAAACCAAAGGGTAATATTGTTGAAAAGCTTTACTCGATTGATTATTTGGGAATTCTTCTTATGACGGCCGGTGCCACTGTTTATTTGTTGGCCTTGAACTTTGGTTCTGATTCACAGTACGCTTGGAACTCCACTGCTGTAATTGCCTGTTTTATTGTCGGTGGAGTCACAATCGTTGGGTTCCTGATTTGGAGCTTTAAATATTCCAAATACCCCATTATTCCTTGGGAAGTTGCTAAAACAATTCCTGTTAGTGCTGCTGGTTTTGCTTTTTTCTTTATTATGGGTTGTTACATTGCAAATTTGATGTACGTATCCATTTATTTCCAAATGATCCATGGCAATTCTCCAATCAGATCTGGTATCAATACCTTACCTCTCATTTTATCGGTTGCTTTGACTGCTATAACAACCGGTATTTTAATTAAAAAGACTCATTATATCAAGCCCTTCGTGATTCTCGCTGTTACCTTGAGCAATATTGGAAACGGTTTGCTTACCTTGCTAGACATTGACTCTTCTATTGCGCAAAAAATTGGATTATTGATTTTGCCTGGTATTGGTGTCGGGCTTGGTATGCAAGCTTATGTTATTGGAGGTCAAATCTCGGCTCCTAAAACTCCAGGTCACGGATTATTAGCTACTGCTTATATCAACTTTCTTAGAGGCGTGGGGGGTGCTGTGGCTGCTGATTTAGCTGATTCGGTATATAGTGCTACGATAACCAACAAGTCTCAACAGGTTATGGATTCAGTTTCGAAGTCGGTAGCTTCAGAAATTGCACCTTATGGACTTAAACAATTATGCAATTCTGCTGACCTTATTAAGACATTATCTCCAGAAGCTCAACTCGCTGTTAAAGAATTGATTGTTGGCGCAATTAGGAACGTCTTCTATATGACTCTTGGCTTTTCTGCCATGGGTTTCATTTTGTCCTTATTCACCACCAATAAGAAGTTGCCTGTTCCTCCAAAGAAAAATGCAGATTCAAATGAAAAACAGCCAGACTCTAATGAAGCTTCTGGGCAAAGTAACGAAGCTTCTGGTGGTTCTCTTCCAATCGACCCACCTCAAACAAATGATGATTCTTCTAATGCTGCTGCAGCAGAGCCAGATCAAACCGAGCAGGTACTGGCTGAAAAAGTCTGCAATGGAAAGAAGGAGTAAACTGATTAATCATATTAGACTGTCTAAATATTGTCTATCCTGTAAATACTATTTATTATGGCCTTATGTATTTTGTTTTTAGTGGCTTTAAAAATTATGTTATTTTATTCTGTCTACTGGTACAAATGACACTGACTCAAAAACCTTTTCAAGGGGAATATTCATTTCAGAAAAAGGATGTCACTATTGAAGAGTATGTTGAACTGGCTCAAGAGCCTATATTCAAATTAAGGACATCTTAGTGTTTCCAAGCCCTTTCAAAGAACGCATAATCTCTTTTGATCAAATTTTTGCAGCCATTCCACATATGCGAGTTGAAGTGAGAACAAGATGGGTCAAGTATTCAAGTCCAGGTATATTTTACAGAAACAGAACATTGAAATCGGAACATATACTAAAACGTTCAAAATGTTCGAAATCTTAGTTTTTGGGGCAATTTCCTTTTTTCGGTTATTTATATGTGGAAAATAAATGTCTTTTAGCAAGAAATAGACAAAAACAGTAAAATTACAAAAAAATTACAAAATTATGGAAACTTAAATCCAGATGATCAGGACTCGCTAATAAAGTAAAGCACTACGTTCATAATCATATTTAGCCTTAAAACTGACCCATTATTGTGGCCTAAAATCTCAGACTGATTTACCATAAATTTACAAATTTAATTGAGCCCATGAAACAACCAGAAAAAAAGGAACATCTGATATAAAACGGATGGATCCGTTTCTAAATCAAATTCTGCCTTAGCATTTATCTACAATCTCCAGCACACCTCTTTTGGGATATACCTAATATACTTTCATTAGTAGATCAGGAATCCTACGTGTCCCTACCCAAATCGAGGTGTACTGGTGTTTGTGCGAGATTTTTCACAAAAACTTTTAGTGAAAAGAACTGAATTAAACCCCTCCAGAATGAATAATCTGTTGTTTCAAAACTTTGATATTAATGCAGTGGAGAACCTTTCACAACAGATCTTCAATGGGGAAAAATCCGGGGCCGAGGCGGATTTAGCTGAAGTAAATATCGGGGAAAATAGCGGAGAAGACTCGGCTGAAAACGAAGAATATGGTCAAATAAATCCTGTTTCTGACCATGGGTGTGCTTATTGTGGAATCAGTGGAGTGAACTCGGTGGTGAAATGCAGTGGATGTGAAAAATGGTTCTGTAACTCCAAATTCAATGGAACAAGTTCTCATATCATATCTCATTTAGTATTATCAAGACACAAAGGAGTTTCATTACATGAAGAGAGTGACCTTGGAGATACTACACTCGAATGTTATAATTGTGGAAATAGAAATGTGTTTTTATTAGGATTCGTCAGTGCCAAAAACGAGTCCGTGGTGATTATTCTTTGTAGACTTCCCTGTGCTCAACAGAAGAATATGAACTGGGACATTAATAACTGGCAACCTTTAATTGAAGAAAGAATGTTTTTGTCGTGGATTGCATCCTCGTCTCCTGAAGACGAAGCTTTGGCTTCGTCCTTAGTCACTCACGAACAAATCATAAAGCTTGAGGCTCAATGGAGATTGAATAAAGAAGCTACAATTGATGATATTTCTCATGACAAAAATGCCGAAGAAGAGGTGTTACCTATTTTGATGCGTTACGACGACGCCTTCCAATACCAACGTGTGTTTGCTCCTTTAGTTCAATTGGAAGCTGATACCGATAAGGGATTGAAAGAGTCTCAATCCTTAGAAAGAATACAAGTCTCTTGGGCCATGGGATCAAATAATCGTCATTTGGCAAGTTTCAGTCTTTCGACTTTTGAAACTTCCGAAATCAAAGTTGCGGTTGGTGATGAGATGATCTTGAGATACAACGGAATCGACGATGGCTCATGGGAAGGTGGAGGTTATATAATAAGACTTCCAAATGCTCACCAAGAAGAATTTACTTTGGAATTACATTCCTCCAGCACGAAAGTCCCAACTGATTTGACTACGAATTTTACAGCAGAATTTTGTTGGAAAGGTATCCCATATAATAGAATGCAACATGCCTTGAAAAGTTTTGCAGTAGACCAAGAATCCGTTTCTGGGTATATTTATCATAAGATCTTGGGTCATGAAGTGGAGGAAGTCGAATTTTCTACCAAAGTCCCGGCTAAATTATCCCATCCTAAATTGGCAGAACTAAATGTGTCTCAATTGAATGCAGTAAGATCAGTTTTAAAACGTCCATTATCATTAATTCAAGGTCCTCCAGGTACGGGTAAAACTATGACATCTGCTACTATAGTGTATCATTTGAGCAAGCTTCATAAACAAAAGATATTGGTTTGTGCTCCGTCCAACGTGGCAGTAGATCACTTGACTGCTAAATGCAATTTATTAGGACTTTCTGTGGTTCGATTAGTGGCCAAGCTGAGAGAAGACTTTGTTAGTTCTGTTGATGAACATGATCTTCATAACATTATCAAAAGAAAGTCAAAAGGAACTCTCAAAAAATTATTGCAATTAAAAGAGGAGAAGGAGCAATTATCAACAAAAGAAAGTTCCACTTTAAATCGTTTAATGAAGAAGGCAGAAGATGAGGAATTGAAAAAATGTGATGTTGTTTGTTGTACTTGTGTTGGTGCCGGTGATCACCGGTTGAAAAACGTTGCATTCAGGACGGTACTCATTGATGAAAGTACACAAGCAACAGAGCCAGAAGTTTTGATTCCAATAGCTAAGGGATCCAAACAAGTTATTTTGGTAGGAGACCATCAACAATTAGGACCCGTGATAGTTGATAAGAGGGCCGGAAATGCCGGGTTAAGACAATCATTATTCGAAAGATTAGTTTTATTGGGACATGTGCCTATAAGGCTAGAAGTACAGTATAGAATGCATCCTGCATTAGCGGAATTTTCGTCCAACATGTTTTACGAAGGATCATTGCAGAATGGTGTAACATCCGATGAAAGAATGATTGAGAATTCCAATTTTCCGTGGCCAGTTTATGATCTTCCCATGATGTTTTGGGTTAATTATGGACGTGAAGAAATCAGTGGAAGTGGAAATTCGTACTTGAATCGAATTGAAGCCATGAATGTTGAAAAGATTGTTACCAAGTTGTTTAGAGATGGTATTAAGCCAGAACAAATTGGAGTTATTACTCCTTATGAAGGGCAACGTGCGTTTGTACTTCAATATTTGACTATGAATAGTACTCTCATTGATAGAAGAGAAGATTACATTGATATTGAAGTTACTTCTGTTGATGCTTTTCAAGGTAGAGAAAAAGATTTTATAATTTTGAGTTGTGTCCGTGCAAATGAAGGACAAACGATTGGATTTTTAAGAGACCCTAGACGATTAAATGTTGCCTTAACCCGAGCCAAGTACGGGGCCATTATTTTAGGTAATCCACGAGCATTATGTAAAAATCGTCTTTGGAATCATTTATTACTTCATTTTAGAGAGAGAGGATGTCTTGTTGAAGGAAGTCTTGATAATTTACAATTATCAATGATTCCTCTCAATAACAATGGAGGCAAATCTACCAATAATGATGCTAGAAACTTTAGTGAAAACAGGCGAGAGGGAGATTTTGAGACTGCTAGTTTATTATCTTATGCAGAGCCCCAGCCTGCAAATATCCAGGAAGGATTAAACGAAGATATCTGGCCAAGTTTAGGTAAAATTCCTAATGAGTACAATCAGTTATCAAACAATCGATTAAACTCTAATTACAGTACCCGACTTGAAGAAGACATTCGGGCCGTTTCCGGAGCATTTACATCGGGGTTAAATTTGTAAACTTTGACGGAGATCTACAAGTCCAAGAATAATAATATGCCAATTGACCAGGCTTAGACAGGTGGAAATAGATGGTTTAAGAAGATGACGGAAGTAAAGAAGGAAAAAAAAAAAAGGCACCGGTAATGCGCCACATGAGGCAATAAGGTTATACATTGGGATAACTGCAGGACATTGTTACAGAAGCCCATAACATGGCCGTAGACTGGGGATGCCCCATACAACGAAGGGCACCATGGAAAAATCGGTTGTCGAAACCACGACAATAATCAGATATACAAACGGCATTTCCGCATTGGTACATTGATGGATGTGTCGCAATTTGGAATCGACCCGCTTAAACAGCAACACCATAAATCCGACAATAGTGCGTGCATGAAGTTACATGGCACGTATGCAATATACATTTTATTTTCTGCTCCCATGGGGGTTCGTAATTGGGGATGTTACCATACAAAAGGGTTCATGAAGGCTAAATTAGTTGTGGAGCGGATATCGGCAACAGTTGAATGGACGAAATGCATTGCAATGATATGTAGAAAGGGTTAAACGTACAGGAGCTTGAACTACGGGCGTCATCACCAATGAAAGGATGGTTTACGAGAAATAACCCGACAATAGAGTTTAGAAGTATGTAACGTAAGAATCCACGACTAAATGATACAGGAAAATTGGAGCACGACCGGATTTTGCTTCTTTCTTTTCACGTATAACATAATTGATTTGCGGCGTTACAAGATCGCATTTATACTACATTAAGGCGCAATGCGTAGCTAGTTATGCAAAAGGCAATGAAGCGCAAGATTCTGAAATGCGACACATGTAGGGGAGTTCGATAGCTGTAAGATGAAACCTAAGGGTAGGTTTGTGTAATATAGGAATTAAGCGATTACACGTGTGATGGGCGCAGGGAACGGCAAATGATACCAGCCATTAAAAGAATTGAAAGATATAATTATGATCAATACAATAATGAATGGATATTCAACAATAAACAATAATTGCCAGATTTTATCCACCTTGAAAAATGCTTCCCTTCCTGCTGGTTCCTGCTGGTTCCTGCCGGCCCAAGATTATGAGTAGCATTTCGCTACGGGTTCTAGGCAAGTAGGACGGAAGATTTCCAGATTCGACAATTCCGAACAGAAAAAGCGCCTGCATGCCGCATGCACCATTTTACCTCCGCAGCAGCTCCTGACACACGCCGATGTAACACTAGATTCGACAAATGTAACCGTTGACACAAAATAACCAGAATTAGAAATACATGTAGATAAAAACTCGGTCGTGGTCTTGATGAAACAAAATTTCAGTTTTGGACACCTTTTCTTTTGGTTAAAAAATTGGCTTTGATTGATTACTTTCGTTCATTTCTTCACTAAAACTCCTCCTCATGGCAGACGATACTAATATTGACCTGGATACGGAATCTCCTCGTCTTAAATCAGGCCACAGAACAAAGTTGTCATCCCAGGATATCCGATTGATTCTTTATTTGATTGCCTACATTAAACCGTTCAAATACGTGGGAGATCGGAAAGTTTCCCAGACAAGAAAATGGGAACTCATCCAGTCCCGATATCAAGAGATCAAACAATCCGAAATCGATACTCATGCTATTAAAAACGTCAAGGACGAAATCGTAGTACCCACGGTTCGAACGCTTCAACGTCAACTTGCTAACGCTATCAGAAAGGCTAAATTGTCCCGGAAAGACGTTCCATGTTCTTCTCCCTATATTTTCAATCAAATTACTCGTGAAAGTCCAATGCATGAACTAGAATTAGCATTATTGGAATTAAATGAACTAAGTGAAAAGTTGAAGAGTGGGAAAACCAATTCTTTTGCCAATATTGCAACTCCTCCTCATATCCACGAAGAATTATACAATCCGTCGAAGTTGGAGATCCCCGGTAATGAATTCGACCGAAGAGCAAGCGATTTATCAACCTCGTCTTCCGCTTCATTTGTTGGCAGCAGTATGGAATTAGAACTTGCCCTCTCAAGAATTAACGATACAAGGAACACCATTTTGGATGAGTTACAGAAACACAGCTCTCCCTCCCAACCTCATTCCGTCAGCGTCGATACCATGGTTCCTCTTCTAAGCCTGTTAATCAAACAGAATAACGATTATCAAATCGAACTGGACAAATTGATTGAAGAGAATATGAGGCTTATCATGAGACAAACAGAACTATTCAAAGATTTAATTACAAGATCAAGGGCTGACGTGCTAAAACAAAATGAAGCCAACAAAAATGTCATTCTCAAAGTCATTCAGGAAGTCATCAAACCTGAAAAAATCGATCCTCCTGCCTCCCGTCCTTCTCCTTCTTCCATTCCTTCCATAATTTCGATGACCAATCCTTCAAATGATACTGCCACCAATAATGAATCTCCAAAGCCAAATACTTCACTTCCAATTCCCCTGCCACCTAATCGTTCAGACTCCAAAACTACAATTTTGAAATCATTACATGAACTATTAAATTAGCGCTTCGTTTTACTTTATTATTTTAACTATAGAGCTGTCCTCCTGTTATTCACTTAATTATTTGTAATTTATACTCATGTACCAATACTAGTTTTTTTAAATAAGGTTTTTCTTGTAACCACCTGCATCCAGGTACGCGGGACTTTAACAAAGGTTAATATGAGCGATATTACCATAGAAATGAAGCTATTGTTAATATTGCGTTTGTTTCGTCACTTTGGTTGAACAATAGGTGGAAGCTCAAGCATTTTTTCGTAATCCATAAAAAATAAAGTTGATGCTACTAGTTGGCCCTTATTGTTACACTAAAAGAGGAAGATATCCCGCTCTCACCTCGCATATAAAGCAGCTTACATAAGAAAATGTCATCGATACAAGGTTTTGCGCTTCCAGGTTGGTCCTGTAAACGAGATATTGCCGCATCGGAAAAAAGTTTTAGGCCGTTTAACATGACGCAAAATCGCTAGTGCTTTTTTGGCCTTATTACCTAAGCGCATTTCAAAATTCTCAAAGGTGTTTGTGACTACACAATGGATGTGAAATTAACGATGACATCTATTTACTTTTGTGGTGTGTTTTTCGTTTTCTTTTTGTTTCATGCAACTGCAGGAACCTTTGAATCAGCAATATTACGTCAACTTGACTCTGTTGATGAAGTTCCCAACTTGGATGCTTGCGAAAAATGTAAGTCTCGACTTTTGGTTGCAAAAATTCTTAGCTTAACTAAGCCGCAAGTTACTTCGTCTATTTTCTTGGATTGGTGTATCAAAACAGGTTCCGATCAGGGTGAATGTCACGCCAAGTACGATTCGTCATTTAAAGGTGATGATTTCGTTCAAATGGTGAGCAATATGGATCCTTTAAGCTTAGATGGCGATTATTACTGTTACTATCATGACGATAAATGTCTTCAACTACCACAAACTCCAAATATCGACTTAGATTGGATGTGGCCCAGTAAACCTAGGGCTTACAACCCTCCTGTGTCTTGTGGGACCCAGTTCAATGTCCTTCATATAAGCGATGCAGGATTGCAATCTGATTATCAGGTACTATCTGAAGCGAACTGCACTCAAAAGGTTTGCTGCTCTCATCTGAGTTATAATATGGATCAAGTTCCGGGTCACCTTGATTATGATTCTCGTGCTATCTTTGATAGTTCGTACCTCAATGGTAATTTTGAAAGAGGCCCTGAATTGGACAAATATTCCCGAAGAAAAGTCTGGCAACTAGCTTCTGAGTTCGGATCTTATACTTGCGGATCCCCCCGGTTACTTGTTAACGACACCTTAAGAAAAATCAAAGAATGTCACGAAAATTCATTCAAGTTTGATTTTGGGATTTACTCAGGAGGAAATACACCTCCGTATGATGATTACTTACACACTTTCAAACGTACCCAATCCAGTCTGAATGAAACAGTTACATCGATGAGAGAATTCTTAGATTTTCCTATTTATCCTGCTATTGGCATCCACGACATATATCCCGCCGATCAATTAAATACACTTAGCACGAATAGTTCATGGAATCAGGAGCAATTTGATAATGTAGCTTCTCTTTGGAGTCTGTGGATAGGTCTCAGTAGCTCAAGGAAATTTGCAAACAGTCATTTTGGATACGCAACAGTTACCAAGCGTGGACTTAAAGTCATCACATTGAACTCGAACGTATGGAACAGTGACAATTTATATAATTTTTGCAACATCACCAACTTAGACTCTTCGGGAATGTGGTCTTTTTTAGTTGAAGAGCTTCTAGATAGCGAGTATAACGACCAAAGAGTATGGATGGTGGCTCACATGCCTCTTAACATAGACAAGGCATTGCCTACGGCAAGTACTGCTTTCAAGAAGATCTTAGAAAGGTTCCTGCCCAAAGTGATAGCTGCTGTGTTTTTTGGACACCAACGTCTAGATCTGTTCACAGCAACGTCTTCTAACTTTGCTCTCCTAGGCCCATCCATAACTCCATTAGGAGGGGTGAACCCTGCTTGGAGGCTATATGCTGTAGACAAAAATTCTTTTGACATTGTTAACTCCTTTACTTACTTTGCCGACTTGGATGAGATCGAGCCAGGAAAACCACCTCACTGGAAGTTTGAGTATAGTGCAAGAGGCGATTATGATGAAAATCACCTATGGCCCTATGATAGAAGCTTGGATACAGAATGGTGGGGGTCCGTGGCAGAGAAAGTCTACAATTCCAGTCAGTTGGCCCTTTCAAACTTACAACACCAATCGCGATACGGAAAAAATAGTACACATCTTGATATTTGCTTTATGACGTCTTTTAGTGTTGATGACAGAAAAAAATGTGAAGCTGGCTATACAAGGAAGGCAAACCCGAGAGGAAAACTGGAGCCAATTGCAACACCCGATTGGGAACAGGGAACGTATCAAGAACAAGCCTCTTTAATGCAAGAGAAGGAACTGTGAAGTTACTAAAATAGGCTAAAGATCACGCTAGGACTATAAAAATGACTTTATATGTTCAATACCTAGTGATTCCTTCAAACAACCAAACTTTATAGCTTACTACAAGTATACCTGGAGACGGAGCCCAAGGAGAATTCAACATAATCTGGTTATTTACCAGATTGAGTAGCCTCAGGTCCGAGGATTAAGTGATTTAAGAGCTTATAGAATTACTATATTAGTGCATGAAGAAGTAAGGTATAGGCTCCGGGGTACATGAGATGAGCAGATTGCAAAAAATAATGCCAGGCTTGAGAAATTTCCTAAATAGGTTATGGAACACCTCACATGCATGTAGTTACTTAATTAGTCCCCTCATTGCATATTGCCTAAATAGGAAATTATCTTAATATCCTCATTAGGCAAGAGGTGGAAAAGAATCTTAAGTTGTGCAGCAACCGTTGAAGTGAGTACCTGGCTGACAAGAATCAACCCCAGACCCTTCAGGAAGGTACCATCTAAGGAAATATTCGAATTAAGTAAAGTTGCTTGATGCACCGACTTTTTGCGCCGTTCATTTCGCTAAGCCGGAGTTTCTGGACTTGCAGAAATCGTATTTTCTTGAGGTGCCAATTGTGGGGTAAACCTTCGTTCGAGGGCACGACTGATGATGCCGTACTACAGAGGAGAATTGAGTCATTACAGTAAAGTTTAAAAGTAAATTAGCTCTTGTAATATTAATTATATAACCGAAAAAAGGGTGACGTAGAAAATTGAAAATAAATAAAGGTCATGACAACCGAAACAACCGAAAATATAAAGTTTTTGAGCGAAATCAAAGGGAATCAAAGTAAAGCCTGTAATAAGGCGAAACCGAAAAAATGCAAGTGATGTAACGTAATGAAGTATTAAAAGTAGTCAAAGTAATGTAACCGAAATAATTTTGTAGAAATCCTGGGCATAAAAGTAAAAGTCATGATCAAATCAAGGGGGTATCAAAAAGTGAAGTATATCAAAAGCCAAAGCAGCACGAAATAAAGTATTAATACAGGGAAAGAAGGAACCGAAGAAGAAAGCACCGAAATTAGATAGCAATGAAAGCGTTCAAGTCAAATTCATTTTGCTCAACATGATTGAATAAAGACTCGTTGAAATTGACATTTTTACCAAAATCCAATTCCTCAGGATCAGAGAATTCGGATGTTGGTGTCAAAGCATCAACTTGTTGGGCTTGTGAATCTGAAAAGTTGTCCAAGAAAACTTGAATTTGGTTATTAAGAGCCATGAAGTTATCCAAATCAAGAGATTTATTATGATCACTTTCTGGAGTAACTGGAGCTTTAATTGGTTCTGATTGTCTGTGTTTCATTTGAGGCTTTTCTTTTGGTCCATTGTATGTTTTAAATTGAAAGTCGTTCTTGTTCTTTTTAATAGGCACAGAACTAGTAGATTTTGATCTTTTAGTAGCTGTAGGCAAAGCAACTGGAGCAGCAAGAGCTGGGGTAGTAGGAGCTTGAAGTTGACCGTGATATTGTAAGAATTGCTGGAAAGCATAATGTAATTGAGCTGGAGTCATTTGTGGAACTGATAATTGTTGTGGTTGAGGTTGAGGTTGAGGTTGTTGTTGAACTGGATATTCCACATTCATGATTCCAAGTCCCAATTGAGAGTTATCGTCAAAGGTGTTAGATTCGTCAAAAGTTTGCTCGAAACCAGAAAAGATAGAGTCACATTCAGAAGTATTCATGGAGTCGTTGGCAAAGTCCAAGATTGGAGATTCACCAGCTGATGAAACAGACGAAGGAGAAGCTTCTTCATCGGTTTTAACAGGAGATAAGTCAACGAATACGAAATCAGTTGGCATACCTGGTCTAGTTTTTGGTCTTCTGGATGGAGGTTTTCTGGTAGTGTAGTTTTTACCGGCAGCAGTAATTTTCAAAGAATTTTGCAAGCATTGGATTGAGCTGTTAGAATCGTGTCTTTGATGACTTTGAGTTGGAGTCTTTCTGACTCTCCAGAGTTTTTTTCCATTAGCAGGAGGTAATATTTTAGCACTGAAAACAGTTAGTATACAAAGTTAACAAATCGTTGAAAGAATTATAAGTACATACCTATCCATTTTATGTTAAGGGTATTAGAAAGGGGTATAAGAAAAAGGTATAAAGGAAAGGGTATAAGAAATTAATGGATATAAAAACTGATGAACAACAGAAAAGAAAAAAACCAAAACCAAAAACTTGTGGGAATGAAGTCAATTTATTTAATTTCATCTCCTCATCTGTTGGGCAATGTCATTATTATGATTTTCGGAAGGGATAGGAGTATGTTGCATTCTTCAGGCGGCACCGGTATTATTACTGCTTCTTCGAAATTATGGTTGATCCCCACTACACAAAGTTGCAAAATGCAAGTCATTAAAGAAGCTGCATGCATAAATTGACGCACGACAATCAATTGTTACAATTGGAGAATGTGATTGCTAAATTAATTGCATTAGCAGTTGAATTTGAATAGAATGGTTGGGAGGCTTTTCCCCGGATTGTGATGTTCATCGCATTGAAAAATACACCCTTGATCTCGATTTTTCTCGAAAAAATTACATAGCCATGAAGATTGAGGTTCAGAGTTTGATACTACCCGAAGATTTAGCAAAAAACTTAGAGAATTACTAAATGTAATTGAATAACTTATGATAATTTGTACTAAGATCAACTCGCTTCGCAGCACCAATTGCCTAAAATGAAATTTAATTGCAGGGAAATTCGAGCAGCAAGGCCACCAAGGCCGCATAACCGGGATCATATTTACTTTCCTAAATAGGCAAATTACGTGCATGCCACCTGCAAGTGAGTGACCTAATTAGTCTGCTCTCCTCTTGCCTAATTAGGCAACCATTAAACAGCATATGATTACCGGCTTTTCTGTAACCAACTACCTTTGACGATTCATAATTTAGTTTGTTTGATGGATACCCAAAATTTACACAATTACATCGCCTTGGACAATCCCCCGTAATGGTGAGGAGATCAATTCCAGAAAATCATATGGGGAGCACCAAAGTTTAATTCAGCAAAAAGTAATTAGCCACTGACTCCCGGGACCAGTATTGTGTCCAATTCGGAAGGGATGCAAATCCCCTCTTCGAGCAAAGAACGTTAGATGTAAGCAACCTAATTATGACAAGAATTCCTAATTAGGTTTCCATAATTAGGTTTTCACTTATGTGACTGGTATGACTTTAAGGTTAATACCATACCCCAATATAACATTTTTAATTGTTATACAAATGACTACATACAATCTCAACTACATTAGACATCCTAAGTTCACTCTAGAGCTTGGTGAGTTGTCTAAGTTTAGGTTGCTAGTGGAATTCAAATTCCAGGCATGGCCAAAAGCCTCGTATTCATGCAGCTAACGTCGGCCTAATTAGGAAGGAGGGGACAAAATGTTGGGAGGGGTTTCTGCACCTAATATACCCGAATGGGCAACCCCGTTAAGTAAGATGATCATCAACTCTGGAAGTGGATGTAGAGTGAACGTGAAAAGGTGTCAACCTAGATAGAAAATAGAAGCCCCCCAACCCACTAAGAGAATATGGTTGATTTGTGGTGTCACTGAAAATTGAATCATGGGAAATCCTAGGCTTCTCACTGTCTTTGATCTCGCTTCTGATCAATGCGTTTCCTGCTGCTCAGGAGTTGATTCTAACTATACAAACTATTCTATTGTTCATTACTGTTATTGCTAATGTGATTCAAATCCTTACTTGCCTAATTAGTCGTTGTGAATGGCCTAATCAGGCACGCGGAGCCCGGTGCACATGATGGCTTCCCGGGAATGCGCCTTTCGGGGAAGGAGGATTTAACTGCATGGTAAACGATCTGCTATGGTTAGGCACTTCGAAGGAGCCGATCTATTTGTGGAATACAACTCTACGGCCATTATTTTGTGGAGAACCTTTTTCCACCGAGGTATCATCATCGTTATTAGTGCGCCATACGTGGTGGAGTAAAGTGGAGTAGTTCTGGAAGAAAGGAACTTTAGAAATGGTTGGTGCAAGACCCTTTGGACGAACTACAAAAAATGTTCTTCTATAATTTCTTGATAACTTCAATCGTTTAACATTATGTGCTTCCAACATCCCCTTACGTAATGGTTTCTTCCTCAACTCCTGCAGTACGGCTGATTCGACCCAACACTGCGAGCTTGCTAGTTTGTGCAATTTTAGACAATGCAAGGTGAAAAATTTCTATCCAATTGATGAATAATGGCCCCAACACTTCAATTGATCCAATCACCTAGCCTTTACAATCCCAAAGATAACTATACCTCATTTCACCCAACTTTGATCTTGTGTACCACCATTATGGCTCTGACGATTGCTTGGGGGTGTACGGGCGTTCTCTTGCGGTTGCACCGGTGCCCAATGCATGGCATGGATATATGCATTTGACGATTGTTGATGGTTGACAGAAGTGGTATATTGTGTTTTAGTTGACGGCCAAGATTCAAATCGAAGATTGCTTTGGTGAAATGCAAGCAATTACCATTCCAAATTGGTTAAATTAATTGTGTTTTGATATGTTCTCATTTTGGTAATTGCTGCGGATAATTACAGTACCCAATTTAGATGTATACTTTTTGACCAAAACAGAAACTTAATTACTTTTGTTATTATCAAACTTGCTTCCGTTGATCTATTGAAATATGCCAGATCATTATCCGCAGTTTTGATCGATGGTTTGGCATTGTCGAGTGTCTGATTCCAAATTAGTGAATCAGTAAATACACTGGTGAGGCTGAATATCAACACTTTCGAATACAACCATTTATTTTTAGACCATCTATGTCATTACCATGTTTACTACTTCGATTGATTAGGTTAAGTTGGCTCAGGGTTCAGACAAGAATCGTATTGATTAAATGTGAGTTTCATTTGGATATGTGGCAAGAAAATAATTTTTGGCTTGGTGCCTCCTAAGCCGATAAGTATTTTCGTATGAAATTTGGTCATTCTACACAAGGCACCGTATGTTATACAGTCAGCAATCAGATAATACGCTAAGTTGCTTTGAACCCATTATGGGTAGAGTGCATGACGCTACTTTGGAATGAAAATTCATAATATTCTAAGTGACGATTACATAATTAAGTAGTTGCAAAACGCTGTCATCACTCTAGTATCACTCACAAACTTAAGACATGTTGCTTTATAACGGGTATTCAGTATTGCTTTCTTGTAACAATATTTAGCAGCATCTTGTTGCACCCAATTGGTGTAGATAGTAACATCTTCAGATGTTACAAATTTTTCAAGAGACATTTATTAACTATAGTTATTGGGCTTATAAAGGGTAAAAATTTTGAAAATAAAATTGAATGCAGTAATCTGAAAAAATAACCCTGTCAAACTTTAATTTGAGTTAACGGATTTAAGGCAGGAACAAAAACAACCCGGATAAATGCAGACACAGCTATAGAAATTTGATAACACTGGAAATAATTACTATTGAAGTTCTAAGGGATTTAACAATAAATTCCTTCGGTTTGAAAATGGGCTCAATACCTGATAACAGTGACTACCATCACCTCTCACCTTAGTAGTAATTTTAATAAGCATGAGATTAAACTTACTAATATAATGTGGTTTCTGTGTGTTTTCTGAATTGAAAGAGATGAGCTAATTCCATTTTGTGTGAAAGGTTACACAAACCTCGATAAGTCACCGACTTGTTTTCAAGAAGAGTTAGTATCACAGCATCTGTCTTCACTGATTATACGTCGTTCATAAATCACACAGTATATGTGTTTCGTGGTGAAGATGTTTTTCGCTACTTTACTTACTAAAGTTTGCAGCCACCAAAGGGGTCTTTTTCGAGTCACACAAAATTGTGATTGTTTTATATGCAATTAAAATATACAGCATTTGGACAGTAGTCAAAGAATTATGTACAAGTTAGAAAGAGAAAAGGGTCTTGATGTTTGATCCTAGCTGCGAAGAAGTAACCCAACGATACAATAAGATACTAGACCGATGAATATCCCGAACGCATGAATTAGTACAAGCAGCAGCAACACTACTTATCAGATGTGGATTCTGTAGATTTGCTAAACCAAGAAGAACCAGATTCAGGTTGTTCCTGAGAAGAAACCTTAAGAGGCTGCAAGAACTCGCTGGTGTCGGCTTTAGGCTCAGGTTTAGCACCAAACCAAGGAGACCAAAACCACGGGTTATCTGAATTGTGTTGCAATACATTGTCTTCTCCAGAGCTTGTAGATACGTTGTTGTTGGGGATCTTTCCCAGAGATTTTTCCTTGTCTGCGACGTATTTTTTCATTCTTTCCTTGGCTTCTGGAGTGAATTCCAAAGTACAAGTGTCAAGCATTTTCATGGAAGTAGGCACATTTTCACGTTTTCTACGTTCAACTTCTTCTCTCAGGTGAGGTTCGAACTTGATGAACTCAAAGTCTTTTCCTGTTTCGTACACCATATAACCTCCAGCCAAAGTAGCAAGAGTAGCAGCAAATACTCGATGCATAAAGGGGGTTTCCTGGGATGACGAGACCGGTATTTTGAAGCGTGGGGGCATGATGTGCAATCTGTATTTTATTGGGGTTGCCTAGTAGATTTGCTAGTGGGTTGTGGGACTTCCGTAGGTTTAGATCTTCCTAGGGTTTTTTTAGCAGACTTTGGTTTGCGATCAGATTGTTGTCTTTTCTGTCGATGCTAGCCCAGTTATATGTATCAAGTAGTCAGTGTCTTTTTACCTGCCGTGAAAACTACCCGATAGCGGTGGCTTCTCTGCAAAAGTGTTCTTGTTGTGGAAAGATTAGCTAATCCAGAGTATGAAAAAATTAACTATGAGAAAACGAGTAGGTCCGAAAAAAATCCACTACCTCCATAGTTTGCGAAACCACCCCCTTATTCTTTCTAAGCAAAATGGCAGCATTACCTAAGAGAATTATCAAAGAAACCGAAAGATTGGTATCGGATCCTGTTCCCGGAATAGTGGCCATTCCATCCGAAGAAAACTTAAGATACTTTCACGTGACAATCGACGGGCCATCATCATCGCCATATGCTAACGGGAAATTCCAATTAGAGCTTTATTTACCAGATGATTACCCAATGTGTGCTCCAAAGGTTCGATTTTTAACGAAGATATACCATCCGAACATTGATAAGTTGGGAAGAATTTGTTTGGATGTTTTGAAAGATAATTGGAGCCCGGCATTGCAAATTCGTACCATATTATTATCGATTCAAGCATTATTAGGAGCACCCAACCCTGATGATCCTCTTGCAAACGACGTAGCAGAAGATTGGAAGAAGGACGAAAAGGAGGCCATCAAGGTTGCACAAGAATGGACCGAAAGGTACGCTAAGCCGAGTGAAGAAGAGAAGTAACGAAGAGAAGTGAAGAAGACAAGAGAAGAAACTGACCGAAGCTAAGAAGTTAGGAAGTGGGGTAAATGACAAGTGAAGAAACGAGAGATCACATCACATGAATGAGCAACACGGGACACACGATGAACACAAGAGAATTGATGGAGCGAAGAGACCAAGGTTTGGGTGAACTTAGTGAATTTCCAAGTTCACAAATAAGGACAAGCACAATTTGATGAACTAATCAACTGGATTCGTAAACTCCACCACAGCCTTAGGTGTTCAACCGTATGCTTTTTTGTTGAGATGGTTTTTCCTTTTGTATATGCCATGTTACCAGCACTTCAGGAGTTTGGAGATGCCTATCACCTGCAATCTATGATTCTACGATGATCACCCCTTAGTTATTTAATACATGATGATTACCTCTACAGGCTGTAGCTTTGGCGAACCAGAAAACATTGAAGATTATGAAGAAACGAGCAAATGATGCAGAAAATGAAGAAACTAGAAGATGATGGAGAGTACAGCGAAAGAAAGTTATGGAGAATATGAAGAAATAGAAGAGCAAACAGCAAAATCAGCAGAAGAGTCACCATATTCGAACTCTGCCTTCATTCTTTGCCAGAAACCCGAACTCGTGCAAAAACACTTGGAAAATTCCTTTTCGTGGAAAATCCCCATTGCTGCATACTACCTTGCTGGATTTGCCGTATGCAACCGTCAAATCCACGACTTAGGCTTAGGCTCCAGCCTGTTCACCGCCAAATTGTTGGTTCCTCCAAGCCCAATTGGCTTGGTTCAAACCACAAGAGAAGTTCCCTCGGGCTTTCCACCGATATTTTCCACTCCTTGATGATCCTTTCCAGATGGGACCAATTCGCCAATCACTGGGGTTCTTGTCGTAATTTGGCGATTTTCAGACGCCGGAAAAACCCACCTACACCGCCAATTTCCACCGGAAAAAAAGCCCCCGCCCCCGGTTGCATGTCCTCAACCACGTTTAAGTATCACCGTCACCGTAGTCCCGCCCAATCGGCCCGTATTGGACATATTGCACAGTTCTTGTACTCATCACCATTTGGTCTGCATCTGCTGCCGCGGCCGGTGTTATTCAGCACAATGACATCATTGATTGCAACGTGAAAAGCCAAAGTGTCCACACACCGTCTTGACCACCAACTTTCCACCCATCTTGACCATCAACATTGGCATTTGGCGGCATTTGGCGGCATTTGGCGTTTTCTACTGTTATCTACATCGGTTACATAATCAGGCCCGTAATCAATGGTCGTCAATCACGTAATCGCGTCTACCCCTGTGAAAAAAAAGAAAAAAAAAACGACTAAAAAAATCGATCCGCATCCGGGAGGCTCCTATTGATTTTTTTCTATTAGTTTTTTTTCAATCTTTAAAACCACCACGTCAGGTAATTTCACCGTTTTCAATCCATCGTTGTCGGATACTCCGAGTCGCTCGCTTGCTTCATTTGCATTGCTATAAATACCGATTAAATTCCCCACAATGCATTCGGGGAATACTTCAGTGAATTCGTCAATAGACGAATCCATAGAAAATTCAAGAGATGATTTACTCCCCAGATCTCGTAATGCCAGCCACAACCTCGGAGCCCAAGGCTCCCAGGGCCAAACCACGCCATTTTCAACTCCTCCGCTTGGTCCGGTGGACTTGAATCACCAGAATATCTCAAGAAGACCTTCACTTAGATTCCAATTACCTCAATCTGGACCTCAATCAAGAAACGCATCCATCACGTCTCCTCCTTCAAGAAACGGCTCCATCACGTCTCCTCCCTCAAGAAATGCATCCGTGACGTCTCCTTCAAGAAACGCGTCCATATCTTCTCCTTTTATGGATAGAAATGTCATCAACGAAGAGTCTACGTGGGAGCGCCCTCAATCTCCATTTATATCCCAAGAAGATTTTGCTTCTGATCTGGAGAATGGCGCCAACGATGAAGATGACGAGTTTTATCACGAGAACCCGGGAATGAAGAGACATAGATGGGGGACCACTAGAAACAAGCATGGTCGTCCCCAAACTGAAACCGTTTCTCGGTCCAAAACTCTTAATAGAATTTTGCATCCTAAAAACTCCATCCGTTCCAGATCTGGTACCGTTAGGTCCAGATCGAACACTATCAAGAAACCAAACACCATCGGTCTACACGAGGATATGTCCTATGTTCACGATGACAATAACTATAATGACGATAACTCAAATTCGGATTCTGCTCCTGATACCGAACAGAAAGAACCAAATGATAGAAAACACGAAAAGAGATCAATCGTATTTAATAAAATTCTTCCCGATGAATTTCTTGATCCAGAAACCGGGAAGCCTGCTACCAGTTATCCCAGAAATAAAATCAGAACTACTAAATATACTCCCTTATCGTTCATCCCAAAAAACATCTCCAATCAGTTCTTCCATAATATTGCAAACATTTATTTCCTTGCTCTTATCATTTTGGGTGCTTTCGAAATCTTTGGTGTTCCTTCCCCTATATTGGCCGCAGTTCCTTTGATTGTCATTGTGGCCATTACCGCTGTTAAGGACGCTATAGAAGATTCTCGGAGAACTGGTACCGATATGGAAGTTAACAATCAAATCACTCATATACTCACTCAAGTTAAACCAGATGCCGATTACCAATACGAAAATAACAACGTTTATGATGAAAAAGTCAGTTACTGGAGGAGATTCAAAAAATTGAATACCAGGCTCATGTTCAGATTTATAAACTTCGTTAAAGCAAATACTACCAAAGAAGGTCGAGCAAATAAGATCAGAGAAGCCAACAAATCAAAATCAGATACATCAGAATATAGAAAAAGTCTCGATAGTGCTTACTTCAATATGTCGTCTCCTCGTGCTTCAACCTCTGATCCTTTCGATGAGGATCTTGAAACGAGAAGGAGATCATTTGCTCAGCGTCGTTCCATGCAAGCTCATAGAAACAAGACTCTTAATTTTTCTAAGAAGTATTGGAAGGATGTTAGGGTGGGTGATATGCTTCGTATTTATAACAACGATGAAATACCTGCAGATGTGATCATCTTAGCCACCTCAGACGAAGATAATTGTTGTTACGTTGAAACAAAAAACTTGGATGGTGAAACTAACTTGAAAGTCAGACAGGCACTCAAATACGGATCCAGCGAATCTCCTATTGAAAGGGCAGATGACTTGATAAACCACAGATTTCAAGTAGATAGTGAAGGCCCTCACCCAAACCTTTATTCTTATCAAGGTAATCTCAAATATAACTCTGGTAGTCAAGGAGAAGGTGAAATTAAGCAAGAATCAATCACCATCAACAATCTTTTACTTCGTGGTTGCTCGTTGAGAAACACTAAATGGGTCATTGGTATAGTTGCTTTCACTGGGGATGATACCAAAATTATGCTTAATGCTGGTATAACACCTACAAAACAATCTAGAGTTTCGAGGGAATTAAATTACTACGTTTATTTGAATTTCATCATCTTATTTATCATCTGTTTTGTATCAGGGTTGGTCAATGGAATATATTATCGAAAAAATGGGAACTCTCGAGATTATTTTGAATTTGGTACTATCGCTGGATCACCAGCTCTTAATGGAGTGGTTAGTTTCTTTGTGGCTGTCATTTTATATCAATCATTGGTTCCAATTTCCCTTTATATTACCATTGAAATCATCAAGACAGCGCAGGCCTTTTTCATTTATTCTGATCGGGCCATGTATTATGAAAGACTTGACTATCCTTGCACTCCTAAGTCATGGTCTATTTCTGATGACTTAGGTCAAATTGAGTATATTTTCAGTGATAAAACTGGTACTTTGACGCAGAATTTGATGGAATTCAAAAAATGTACCATTAATGGTGTTTCATATGGACGTGCTTACACAGAAGCTTTAGCTGGTTTAAGAAAGAGACAAGGAGTTGACGTAGAAGCCGAGAGTACTATAGAGCGTGAATTAATCGCCAAAGATAGAATAAAGATGATAGAGGGATTAAGAGAAATAAATCCTAATAGTACTCAATATGATGACGAACTTACGTTTATTTCTTCTCAATTTATAGAAGATGTGAGGAAAAGTGATTCTGACAAGCAAAAGAAATGTAATGAACATTTTATGTTATGTTTAGCTTTGTGTCATTCCGTCCTTGTCGAAGATGATCCTAAAAACCCAGGTAAATCCCTCTTGAAGGCTCAATCTCCAGATGAAGCCGCTTTAGTAGGTACAGCTAGAAGTTTGGGCTATGTTTTCAAAGGAAACACTAAAACAGGATTTATTCTTGAGATAAATGGAGTGACTAAAGAGTATCAGATTTTGAATGCTCTTGAATTCAATTCTACCAGGAAGAGAATGAGTACAATTGTTAAGATCCCCAATGATGATCCCAATAAACCAGCTAAAGCACTTTTGATTTGTAAAGGTGCAGACAGTATTATTTACGGGAGATTATCTAAAAAACTAAATGATCGTAAAATGTTGGATGCCACTTCAAAGCAGCTCGAAGAATATGCTACTGAAGGATTAAGAACCTTGTGTATTGCTCAGAGAGAATTAAGTTGGAGTCAGTATGTTGAATGGAACAAACGCCATCAAGAAGCTGCTTCATCACTTGACGATCGTGAAGCTAAGATGGAAGCTGTTGCAGATTCTATTGAACGTGAATTGATTTTATTGGGAGGAACTGCTATTGAAGACAGATTACAAGACGGAGTTCCCGATTCCATTGCATTATTAGGAAATGCCGGTATTAAGTTGTGGGTTTTGACTGGTGATAAAGTTGAAACAGCAATCAATATCGGATTTTCTTGTAACTTACTTGGTAATGATATGGAATTGCTTATACTTAAAACTGAGATTGATGAAGAAATTCAATCTAAGTTGAATCTTCCAGCTGACTTGAACCAATCAGATGATTTGCAAATTGTTGATACATTGATCGAGAGCTATTTGCAACATCATTTCAACATGGAAGGAACATTTGAAGAACTTGAGCAGGCAAAGAAGGACCATAGTCCTCCAAATGAAGGATTTGGTGTTGTTATTGATGGTGATGCGTTAAAGCATGCCTTAATCAATAAGGATATCAAACGGAAGTTTTTGCTTTTATGCAAACAATGTCGTGCTGTATTATGTTGTCGTGTTTCTCCAGCCCAGAAAGCTGCAGTTGTTAAATTGGTAAAGGATACATTGGATGTTATGACATTGGCCATTGGTGATGGATCTAATGATGTAGCCATGATTCAAGCTGCTGATGTTGGAGTTGGTATAGCTGGAGAAGAAGGTCGACAAGCAGTTATGTCATCTGATTATGCATTTGGGCAATTTAGGTACTTGGCCAAGTTACTTTTAGCACATGGAAGATGGTCATACAAGAGGTTCAGTGAAATGATCCCAAGTTTTTTCTATAAGAATGTTATTTTCTCATTTGCATTATTTTGGTATGGAATTTATAATGATTTTGATGGATCATATCTTTTTGAATTTACTTATTTGATGTTCTATAACTTGGCATTTACTTCACTTCCAGTCATCTTCTTGGCAGTATTTGATCAAGATGTTAGTGCTAAGGTTTCATTACTAGTTCCTCAATTATACAGAACTGGTATTCTTAGAAGTGAATGGACCGAGAGAAAATTTTGGATATATGTTATTGATGCGTTATATCAATCAGCTATTTCATTCTTCTTTCCTTATTTGATGTACCGTACATCATTTACATCGATGACTGGACGTCCAGTTGATCACAGATTTTGGATCGGGATCGTGGTTACATGTATTTCATGTATCGCATGTAATTTATACATCTTATTACACCAATACAGATGGGATTGGCTTTCATCATTATTCGTGGCTTTATCTATTTTGATTGTTTATACATGGACAGGAATTTGGACCACACCTCTTTATTCAGGTGAGTTTTATAAAGCAGCCTATCAAATGTTTGGCAATGCATCTTTCTGGGCCTGTACATTTGTTGGAGTTTTAATCTGTTTAATGCCAAGAATCTTCTATGATTTTGTTCAAAAAATTTACTGGCCGAAGGATGTGGATATTATTCGGGAATGTCAACAAAAGGGAGATTTTGATGCATATCCTGAAGACTATGATCCTACCGATCCTAATAGACCTAAGATCAGTCAATACAGTACAGAATTTAACAAGAGGATAGGATCAGCCGGGAGTCCATCTACATCGGATACCACTTCATTTCCTAAACAAGCTACGTCTTCGAGTTCTAGTGACTTAGAGCAACAAACGGGATATTTCAATACTGCTCAATCGCTGTCGGTTGCTAAGGGAGAAGCCAATGTTAATAGTCATCATCCTGCACTTACTAGTCCCGACCCCAATGGGTTTACGAGGAACAATGTGAATCAGGAGTCATTAGTAAAGAGGAGTGCACCACCTCAAAAGAGAAAGTCGGTGTTGGATATTTTCAAGAGAAAGAGTCAAGGAACGTCATATTATGACAACAAGTCATTGTTTGAAGTTTACAACCATACAAACGAGACTCAAGATAGTTTAGCCAATTCCGTGAATACGGAAGAGATTGCCATGGATGATTTCACGCAGAACCGGCAACGGGCGTCAAGGATCTCCAACGATGTCAGGCGAATCTCCGAGAACTACTGAACAGACAGTAGGATTATATAAACACAAGTAGACTTATATAATTTATGTACAATAGAATGAAATATGACGAGTTGAACCACGTAACGAACATGATAAGCTTGACGAATACGTGATCCTGACATAATTAAGCCGATACCCAGCCAAGGAAGCTACAAAGGTTCAAACAGCCCTAAAAGCCCCAAGTTCATTAAAAAGTACAATATTTCAATAATCGGAAAAAGCACCAGAATTACGATAATTCTACAAAACGAGCATCGCCAAAATGGCCATATTGGCCCGCTCCAAACCCACTCTCTGGTCAAATCGGACATACCACCACCCAGAAAGAAACCCATACAGCTGTTCCCACACCAACACCCATCCCAGTGTCTCCATAAGTCCAATTAGCCCATATAGGCCCGATTAATGCTAGCAAAACCGCGTTGTTCCCGTCTCCTTCGACGCCAGGCATTTTGCAGCAACCGAGGGACTGTATGCAGGACGGCATCGATAACGACTTGATGCCCTTCACGAGTGGCAGAAACCAGCCGCCAACTCCAGGCGAAAACGCGTCTAAATCCATCAGAACCACCTCCAGTATCACCACGACGCCAACAGCCCCAAGACTGTTGTTCAATTGATGATCTTCCTGGGGTTTTGCACCCGAAATGGGCCAGATCCTTCTGGTGCTCGTTTCACAGCCATACGCGGAACAATAGAGCCTCGGACAATTCTCCAGCGCCGACCGCTCCCTTCTTCTCCGACCACAGCTTACTTCCTGGCTCGCTACTAGTCACACCACCCCCACCCCCATACCGCAGGCGTCGTTTGCAACCGCCTGTCACTACCGCCAGATGCCGGGCACGAAACACAAACGAACAAACAAAGGGTACGGGTGTTTTGCCCAAACCCGGAACCACCTGCCAGCACCGTTACCCGGCCACGTCGCGTATCCACCAATCACAGCGCGCCAAAGTGTCCGTAACTTTCCGCGCGGGCTCCACTAACAAATCAGAATGCAAAAAATTCGACTCGGTTCCTCTCAGATGTAGAAAAATTTTCGCACTGTCGTTGATCCCAACTAGGCATATATATAATAGATTGGATCCCCTTTGGAATTTTTTTTGGATAATTATCTGGTCTTTTTTTTAAACCATAATAATTTATTCTTTTTAAATAAGAAATATATATTCAATTAGTCTACAATGTCTGATTCTTCTTTTATTGTTGATTTCATGATGGGTGGTGTTTCCGCCGCCGTCTCCAAGACCGCTGCTGCTCCAATTGAAAGAGTTAAACTTTTGATTCAAAATCAAGATGAAATGATCAAACAAGGTCGTTTATCTAGAAAATACGACGGTATTGCTGAATGTTTCAGAAGAACCGCTGCTGAAGAAGGTGTCACTTCTTTCTGGAGAGGTAACACCGCTAACGTTGTTAGATACTTCCCAACCCAAGCTTTGAACTTTGCTTTCAAGGATAAAATCAAGGCCTTATTCGGTTTCAAAAAAGAAGAAGGTTACTGGCCATGGTTCGCCGGTAACTTGGCTTCTGGTGGTTTGGCCGGTGCCACCTCTTTAGCTTTCGTCTACTCTTTGGATTACGCTAGAACTAGATTGGCTAACGATGCTAAATCTGCTAAGGGTAACGGTGAAAGACAATTCAACGGTTTATTCGATGTTTACAAGAAGACTTTAGCTTCTGATGGTATTGCTGGTTTATACAGAGGTTTCGGTCCTTCTGTTGTCGGTATCATTGTTTACAGAGGTTTATACTTCGGTTTATACGATTCTTTGAAACCAGTTGTTTTAGTTGGTCCATTAGAAGGTTCTTTCTTAGCTTCTTTCTTATTAGGTTGGACTGTTACCACCGGTGCTTCTACTGCTTCTTACCCATTAGATACCGTTAGAAGAAGAATGATGATGACTTCTGGTCAAGCCGTTAAATATAAAGGTGCTTTCGACTGTTTCAAACAAGTTGTTGCTGCTGAAGGTATTGCTTCCTTATTCAAGGGTTGTGGTGCTAACATCTTAAGAGGTGTTGCCGGTGCTGGTGTTATTTCCATGTACGATCAATTACAAGTTATCTTGTTTGGTAAGAAATTCAAATAAACTAATTAGCTTTATACTTTAATTATTTGTATATAATATTAGTTATTTGAATAAATCCTTTTAAAAAAAATTCACTATGGTGTATTCCGACTATCTTTTATGTATATCTGTTTTTGTTTTACATAAATCTTTCATTTCATTTCGTATCGATTTTGACCCGGAAAATCTCATCGCACCTTAATTTTTCACTCTCCTTCCTCGGCGTTATGACGGAATATCCCCACTCCGGACTTACTACAAGTATGGCCCTCTGCTAACAATGACTACTGGATTATACGAACATACTATTGCTCTAAATATAGAAACAACCATATAAAACAATTGAGTAAATTTTCCTGAAATAACATTAACCTATCGCACCCACCGACAAATGTAGAGAGACCCCATTACTAAGAATCAACCAAGCCGACCAACGTTCCACCACCTAGAAATTCAATTCAAAAAGAAACGTTGATCAGAGCCATTTTCAATTGTTGATTGAACAACAACGGTAAAAAAAAAGGAATAAAAAAAATGGCCGTTGGTATCATTAGCGACAGAAGTTTCTCTATCCCCCAAAGTCAGTAGGAAAGCGATAACTTAAACAATTCTAGCAAAATTTAAATATAACAAATTGTATTCATTCTTCAAGTCATAGATGATTTTCTCTTGTTTTTTGTAGCCCAATTTAGCAAGTACTTCATCACAATTGGCCAATTCACCAATGTTATCTCCAACATTCTTGCCCTTGTACAATGAATGGGAACCTAATGATGAGACGGATGAAGCCAACGAGTAATCATCGTCGCTATTTTCAGAAGGCTTGGCGATATCATGAATCAAAGTCACGGAAAAGTTACCAGGTTGGAAGATGTTTAATACCTTGATCAACACATCCAAGACCGTAATATCACTTGTCCCATCGAATGGATAGTTGGTTTCAAAAGAAGCATATGACCATCCCGATTCAGGCGTAATATGTAAGGTATAGTAATAACCTCCATTATTTGAAGTAATTGAATTGGATGAATAACCACAAGGACTAAACGAAAAAGCATCGTGAATAAAGTCATACTTGGACTTTTCTTCTGGTTCTTCAACCTCGTCAAATTCCAACCCAGGTGAAGGTAATTGATCTGGCTTCACCGGGTCAAAAATTGAGTCCAACTCAGTTGACACCATAGTATCCATACCAATATCGTGACCTAAATCACTATCTTCTTCAGAGCCTTCATTTTCAATTAACGATTCATTACCTGGCTTCCGGGAAGTAAAGAACTTCTTTGCTTTAACCGGGTTCAATTTGGTCATTAAAATTTCCAAAGTCTGATCCTTTTCTTTCACTTCGTGTGCTTCTTTTGATCCCATACCTCCCATATAGAGGTACCAATGATCATCACTAGTGAAGTCACCCACAACGTAAGATTTTCCGTTACTGAAGAACTCATTCAACAAGCTGACTTCATGTTTCCAATCGCGGTGAACATGTTTCTGTTTTTCAGGAAACATAAATGATCTTCTTGAGTAAAAAATCTTGTAAATGGAGTTACTACCAATAATAGCCTTGGTAAACTGTCTTACAGTTTTGAATAACTCTTCAAGACAAGCTAACGTGGTTGTAGTTCCACAAGTCTTTAAAATCAATTTATGTGGGAAAACAAATAAGGATGATTCAGACAAAAGATATGCATCCATGTACTTTGAAGATTTCATAGAAAGAATCTTACAGTTGACAAGATCCAAAATTTTCACCCATTGCTCTAAGGGAATGGATCTGAGCCCATCTTTAGCCACTGAAGAGGGAATGGAACTTTCATGGCTCCAGAACCAAATTTCTAAAAGCTTTTCAGGTCCTTCAAAAGCAAAAGTGGAGTCTAAATTAGCGGATAATTCATGGTCAACATAAGTATCTTGAATATAAGCAGGTGCAACCATTCTATGAAATTTCCTTTTTTCAAGAGATGATTCGGGTTTTCTTTTTTTTTTTTTAAAAAAAGCTTTTTAAAGTTTTATTAGTAAGGTGGATTGAAACTTACTCTTAGGTAACTAGATTGAAACGAGGAGAGAAGTAGCAAGAAACGTTCCAATCAATCGAATTGCAATAAATAAGAAATAAATGAGGTTTTTGAGGTACTTGACTTCAAATTGATTCACTGGCGGAAGGGGGAGGGTCGACAACCAAGTGAATTTCTTGATAAATATGAGTTAAAATGAAAATGTCAGCAAGAAATAATGAAATTCAAACCGAGTCTTATAAAATATTTGGGAGTGTTATCCAGGTTCAAGTTTAGCAGTTAAGTATCTACGTCGTGATTCTTTCTTTGGCATAAACCTCAAACGATTTGAACTATTGATATGTTAAAAAAGGAAGACAGCTTTGCCTAATTGAGTTTCCTTCTTTACTGGGATTTTTTGAATGGTCTTGATAGTGTGATTTAAATATCAAGATCAGTAACTATGGGCCTCAAATAAAGTTTGTCTCAGATGAAAAAAATCTTAATTCAAGGGGATTTTGGAGCAGAAAATTCAATCAAGTATAAATTAAACGGTGTAAATTATCCAGATCAATGAATTTAAATGTAAAAAAACGAGTTTTAAAAGGTTTGCAACCGATTTCTTGTAACAAAGAAGGTGAAAATTTTTATATACCGCAATCTTTAAAAATTTCTTTGGTCACAAGGGAAACTGGCGCGACATTTCCCCAGATGTGAGACACGTCAACAAAAAAAAAATACGACATACGACATTTAATTTGATTAAATTACTGTAGTTTATTAAATTAATCTAAACACTGGAAACAATTTCACTGGCGTTTCTTAATACTTCCACCATCTTCAAACATTCTTTTCTCTTTTGAACGGTCAATTCATTTTCTTTGACCAAATCTGCCAAGTCTGGAGAATTATACAATTTTTCTAATAATTCTTTTTGAATTTCATCTTTAGATCTAACAATTAATTTGAGCATAATGGCCTTTGGAACTATGTCAGCAACTGTTCTCTTAACAATATTATAATAAGAGGTAATTAATAACTTGATAACTTCCGTTTCCATGGTTTCTCTTTCTGTCATAGTACCTGTAGCTCTTAATACTGGAGGTGGTGCTTCCATTGACTGCAATCTCTTTTTATTCTTGGAAGAAAAGAACCCCCCAAAGAATCCATTAACATTTTCGTCTTTAGGAGGGGGAGGGGTTTGCTGGCTTGGAGGTAAAGGCTTACCGGTTTTAGGATCGACAGCAACTTGTGGTTTAGGGTGAAATTTATCTTCAACTATAGCCATTGCTTGTGAACCTTTCAATAAATCAGGATGGGCAGTATTAACATAGGTCTCCTCGGATTTGATTATATCAGTAACGAACTTATTAGTAGGAATCAACGCATCTCTTAAGAATTGAATGAAGTGTTGAGATAGCTGTTCCTTTAAAGCAGGATAACGACTGTATTGAGGTTGACTTATGATTTGAGATAAGATTCTCACAAGCTCATCAAAAATTAAGTTAATACAACGAACAGCAGGTTCTTCCATTCTATGAATTTGTTGCTTAACCAAAACTTCAAATGCTTGAGTTCCAACAAAAAGTGAAGGGGCACTTCCAGAAGTGTTATGCATAATTGTTCTAATATCAGCATCTTTGATTTGATCATAAGGATCTAAAGCGTTGATACCATTCTTAAAGATTTCATGGAAAACAAAGGAAACACGCGCACCCCCACTTAATTCTTGAGAAGTTAATTCTTTTGATTCACCGTTCAAAATACCAGTGTAGTCTTTAGTGAAATTAGTGATCATGTTAAGAGCAATGGAAGTTGGAGATTCGGACATTTCTGGACCTAAAAGACTTAATTCATTTTGGTATTTTTTCAAAGAATGTTCAATTCTCATTTTAATATCAGGTAAAGTACCTTTAATATGATGTAATAAAATACCGTTCAACTTCTTAGCCAAGTATGGAGTACCACAGTAATGAGCCTTGGCTTTATAAGAAGGATGATTCTCGAAAAATGCTCGTTCATCATGTAAAGCATCACGAATGGTCTTCTTAACTTCAATATCCTTTTGACCTCTATTTATAACCGGAACATAACCGAACCTCAAAGGAATGACTCTTCCTGCCAAGATATCAATGACATCAGTACCTTCATCCATCAAATCAACTTTGGTCAAAACCCCAATTGTTCTTGAACCTTCAGGGTCCACTTCTCTAGCCAACTTTAAACCATCAGAATTAGCCAAATCAGTATTAGCAGCATTGACGGATAAAACAATGGCGTTTGGTTTTGAAATGAACTTCATGATCATTTCTCTAATCTGTCTTTCGATATCCTTCGGCTGGTCACCAACGGGAACTTTAGTTAACCCTGGTAAATCAACCAAGGTCAAGGTAAGAACATGAGGAGAATAGATTCTTAAATTGATTGGAGAAGCACTGATTCCTAAGTTCTTACCGGTTTTAGCATCGGTTTCTCTAACGATCTCTTGTCTAATTTCTTCAAAATTATAGAATTTCTTATTGGGCAAATGTAAGAATTCCCCCCATTCGTCAGCGTTGTTTTCTGATTGACCTCCTTTATCGTTGGTTGTGTTGATATCAAGTAGATCTGACGAAGACTTGGCAGAAGCCCTTCTATTGATTAATTGAAGTACCAAAGGTCTTCTGGTAACAATACCCGTACCTCTAGGTAAGAAATCACGTCCCACGATATTCTCCAATACCGACGATTTCCCACTGGATTGAGACCCAACCACCGTGATTTGTGGCAAGTCCACCGGAGATGCGGATCCTCCTCCGAGAGGCGCCAAGGCATCTTGTAATTTGTTGATGGTGGCAATTAATGTCTCGTCCATGATTGCTTTGATTCGGGTAGTAATTAAAAACAGGTGTAAACACAGAGGGATTTAGCGGGTTTTGATGATACCTGGCAGTGCGCCACTGCGACATTATTACAGCACGTGATAAACACGACATCGCGACATTATTTATAGTAGGGGCTAGACGACGAAGAAAGTAGCCTTGGGAAGGGGGATGGTTGTGTAATAAATAGTGGAATATCAACAGCAAGGGGCTGGGTACTTACTGAAGCATGTGGTAGAACATACGGTGAAAAATGTGGGGTGGGTGAAAAGATGACGATAGCGCAGCGTGTAAATGGCTGCAAAATGATAATCAAACAATAATTATTCATGGTGTTCCCATGTCAAAACATTACTTGAAGCAAAGGCACGTAAACAGGAATGTTAGAGAGCTTGAAAACATTGATTCAGTGGAAATCAATCGGTTCCACTGTTGAGAAATTCGAAAAAATCAGTTGTCTTGAAATCAGCACCGAGTCATATTCTGTGCATTCAGTTGGGTCGTTCGGAAAACCGTTCAATAAAACTGTTGCTGGCCGTATAGCTGAACCCCTGAAACGTAGGATCTAAAGCTCCGTCTCTGTCGTCACCGTAATCGCTGATTCTCAAACTAGTGAACTCTTCTGAGAAGTTCTCCGCCAAAATGGGGTCAGATATCACCGGTATAATTGGAGGAGGGGCCAATTCGCTATCATGATTCTCCAATGCATTCCAATTGATCTTCCGAAAGAATCGGTGGTTCTGAAACGTATCCCATTTTTCATCAACCGGCATTCGCTTCATTTTGTTCTTGTTAAGGAGCTTATTGAGAAGGTCTTTGGCATCCATAGAAAAGTAAAACGGTAGCTTTAATTTATTCTTGATAATCTTATCCTGAATCGCCTTATGTGAATTTCCTGTAAATGGAGGTTTCCCTGTCATCATGTCATAAATCACACATCCCAATGACCACCAATCAACAGCGTAATCATATTCTTCACCCTTTAAGATCTCGGGTGCCATGTACTCAGGAGTTCCAATGATAGATGTGCAGCTATCGTCATTATCATCGGTTCCTATTGATTTGGATAGACCGAAATCGGTAAGCACCAAGTGTCCTGCACTATTCAATAAGCAATTTTCAGGTTTAAGGTCTCGGTAAACAATTCCTAATTCATGCAAATGTCTGAGCCCAAGTGCCATTTGAGCTGAGTAAAACGCTACATCTTCTTCTTTGAATACGTTTCCCAATGTATTAGTAGCAGCTGTAAGATGATGGAAAAGCTCCCCACCCGGGATATACTCTAGGATCAAGTAAAATTTGTCATTATCATGGAGTGCATAAAAGAGTTTAACAATATTAGGATGGTGGGTGATTTGGGCAAGAATCTGACGTTCCAGAAGTGTTCGTTGCACATGGACATTTTCATGGAGCTCAATTGTTGGTTTCTTCAACTGTTTCTGTGCAAATAGTTTCTTGGTATATTTGTCTTGTACTAAATGTACTTTTCCATAGGCACCTTGTCCAAGAACCTTAATGGGGACAAAATCACTCAAGACTCGATGACTCAAGATTTTTGGCTCGGCCTCCTGCAAATTAACACCAATATCATTTGACACGTTAACTTCTTGACCAACGGAAGAAGCTGAAGCAATAGATTTGATTGACATCCGTCTATATACTGAGGACCGTCTTCTTGACATGATAGATACCTGTGAAGTACGTCTTGAACGACTCGAATTCGGCTGATAATGAAGAGGGTCTAATAAAACATCATTACCATCATCGTTATCGTCCGACAACACCTCTTCGTCTAACGGAAACACTTTGGAGAAAGGCATTTAGATGAAAAAGACTTAGTTCATCGCAAACCATATTTTCTGCGCAGGTACCTTCCTGAAACGGAAGGTCCAACATGAATAAAGCTGCTAATAACGGTGATCAAATTTCATAAATACTTACAAGCTTAGAGATATGTAGAAAATAAATGCAATGGCATTAATATTCCAACCGAAGGGATTCTCCCGCCAGCCTGAAATTGACTCCGTTATACTCGAAACCTTTTTCGCAGCCACATCCAAAGGCTTCTACTTCAGTAGTTTGTGGGGAATCTGGGGTTGAGTATGTTAGGTCTTCGTAACTACATTCAAACACAACATTACGAGACGACACAGGCTTAGTAGCCTCGTTGAATCTATCAGATGGGGTTAGCATGAAAAATTCGATTCGGTCTCCTACTGCTACTTTGGCCTCAGGAGATATTGCCAATATATCGGCTTTTGCTCCCCAACCTCCACCTCCAGCAATCACTTCAAACTTTTGGGGTAGGTCACTGTCGTTCTTGTAGAGCTTGACGTAGACGAGGGTGTCCTTGGACGCCAAGCTCATTAGCCTGTCGTTATTTTCCAAGAACTTGGCCGCAGGCTTACGATTAATGGACTTGAGTAGATTCCCAGTACACCCAGAAACAACAAGAGGTTCACCGTCATCGTATAGAGGCGTCCAATTGTCATGAGTGTATATGTTCTTAGGCTCAAAAAGACCCAGTGGGAGGGTGATGGAGACGTCACAGAGAGTTTGGCCCGAGTTTTCTTGTGCTTGAGGTAGATCCAGCGGCTGAAAGTAGAACAAAGTCACAAGTCTTTGAGTTTGAAATACGGTATTGGCCAAAGACAACTTAACCGTATGGTTTGTGTTCAATTGAAGCGAAAAATCGGATTTGATAGTCTTCCAGTTCTGTTTGATTCCTACGGTCTTGTCTCTTTCTTCCAAGAGGACCGAGTTATTTATCTCAACCGGTTCGTCAAGCCAAAGCTGACTAATACCATTCTTCACGTTTTGCAACACAGTATCAACCCCGGCAACAACAACCTGAAGATTGTATTTTTGGTGGATTTCAATCGATTTTTCAATTACTTCGGGAACTTGCGATGGAGTCGACAAAAGCACCAAGGATTTCGCCTGGAACGAGTCCGGAGGAGCTAAAGTCAACGATTTTGGATTATGCAACGTACTGGCATGGAAACTAAGGAATCTCCTGCACGAAAAGGCTCTCGTGAGCGGACTTTTAGTGGTGAATCTTTTCATTCAAGGTATTTCAATCAGTTTCCGATGCGCATCTACTTAATGGCAGGAGGAGGTGCTAAATTTAATGAAGATGTTTAGACGATATTATATACATACAAGTAACTATACAAGATATACAGGACCAATGGCATGAGCTACTCAACATCTTCAATTGGTCTCTTATTGGTCTTAACCTCCTGATCCAACTCTGGCCCAACAGTTTCTTTGACGGCCTTGAGCTCATCTTCCACGTTAACTCCAGAGCCTTCATGCAACACTTTTTCAAGTACAGGACCCCAGATTCGTTCATCACAGTCGGTGAAATCAGACAACTTGAAGACATTCTTCCCCACCTCCCAGTCGGATTGCTTGCTACGTATCAACTCTACCATGTAGGCCGAGGAGTCCAAAGCTCTGCCGTAGTCGCTCAACAAGCTTCTGATGTAGGTACCTGAGGATACCGATGCAGTTATATGAAACATGGGGAGTTTTTCCGGGAGTGACTCTCCCTGTTTGAGAAGATTGATCTTGTTTGGTTGTTTCTTATCCTCAGGGATATTTGGGTTGTCTAAGTATTGCTGGGAAAAGTATAATGGTGAATCATTTAAGGTAGGATTATTAGCCAACGCATGCTCGATGGGTTCACCGTTTTCATCTAGTTTACTTTGCAACTTAGGAAAGTCATGGTCGTAACTAAGGGAGTCTTGCTCATGCACCTCGATGTCAAAAACTTTGACTTGACGAGCTTTGATTGGTTTGGGAAGAGGCTTTCCTTCTCTGGCGTAGTCATACAACGGTTTACCGTTCATTTTCAATGCCGAGAATATAGGAGGAGTCTGTTTCAAATCTCCAATGAACTTGGCAGCGGTGTCTTTGACTTCCTCCTTGGTGATATGGTCAATTGGGCTTTGGGTCACGATTTCTCCCTCGGAGTCTCCCGTTGTGGTAGAAATTCCAAGTAATGCCTTGGCTTCGTAGGTTTTTGTACATTCAGTCAAATAATGCTGCAATTTCTTGGTTCCCAACCCAACACCGATAATAAGAACACCTGAAGCCAAAGGGTCCAATGTTCCTCCGTGACCTATCTTGACCTTTAAGGACTTGACCTTTTTTTGGATTCTTGCTGGGGTCCATTTTCTGTCTTTACTGAGCTGGGAAAAGGTAGCGTCTTTCGCCTTCTGTAAGTCTTCAGCAAACTTATTGGAGGCGGTAAAAATGTGTTGGAGATCACTCACGATCTGTGTGGACGAGGCGCCTCTGGGCTTTTCCACTGCAAATATTCCGTTCATTAGTTTCTTTGAAGTTCTTTTGAACATAAAGTTCAAAACTTTTTTTTTTTCACCTACTAAATTGAGATGAGTCCCGATAAGGTGCGAAGGGCTTAACTATGGGGAAAAGTCAAGCTTGGATTTTGGGCTTTTCACAGCAATCCACCAGGTGATGGCAGGCAAGATGCAGCCGAGGAAGGACCCAAGAGGTCTTTGAGTGTAATTGAAAAGTCAAGCGAGAGATATCCACTTTTCCTAGGCGAAATAATGATGATATCTCTTGCACGCCATTGGTTGTTAATTTTACCAATATAATGTTCCAACTCATCTAGTTTAGCACGGGAATAGCTGGTAGAAACATATCGGTTGAAAAGTTTACTGTAAAGTGTTCCTGTAATCAAGTCAAGGAGGTTTTCCAACCAATTCATCATATTGAATGGATCCAAAGCATCCGCTAGCATCTGGTTTACGGTAGTAACTATATCCGTGAATTCCTGTTCGCTGATTAGAGAAGGAACCAATGGAGTAGCCGAGGTTATGCCAAAACACGTATCATCGTAGACTCCAATGGGGTTGAATTGCAAGTTTTTATTGTCCTTCAAAGCTGCTGGTTCGGCACCTGGCACAAACGTAGAGAACTGAGGGATCATGTAAGGTAGTTGGTTCGAGTCGTAGGTTCGTGGAATTCTCACTATTCGTCGTTCTTGGTATTGCTGGGCCGTCAAGGCATAATTATTGGGGAAATGACTGATTACTATTGATTTCGAATGGTCTGCAACTGATGACGACGAATGGAGGTCAATATCTCGGTATTTTTTGATTAGAAACTCATGGTAGTTGAAAAATGAAAGAGGCTGATCCTGGACACTCGAGCCTTCGCTTTGGTTGGCGTATTTGGTGTTAGGATTGTTGATATATTCTTCCGTCATTTAGTTACTAGCAGATAAGTTAAAGATTAGGACCCGCACGTGATGTATACGGCTAGGAGGAGGTACGGGTGTATTGACAAGGATGGCTGCAACAAACCAAAGGAACAATGA
Organism: Metahyphopichia silvanorum; assembly: GCA_030574095.1. Classification (NCBI taxonomy): domain Eukaryota; kingdom Fungi; phylum Ascomycota; class Pichiomycetes; order Serinales; family Debaryomycetaceae; genus Metahyphopichia; species Metahyphopichia silvanorum. The sequence continues at coordinate 102,664 of JAJMEK010000011.1, read as the reverse complement.
ATTCGTCAAAAAGAAACGCCTATTAGATCGTAAACTTAGTACAGATAAGCACATTCGTTGAAGATATTGAAGTTTGGGGCAGAACAGGGCGATTTAGTTTATAAATTTCTTTGGTGTTGCATCTCTGAACATAGTGGTAAAGGTCTACATAAAAGACGCCAGCTCCTTCGTCACACTGCCAAATTTTCAAGAAGTTCTCTAATATCCAGATAAAATCATTTCCGCTTCACGGCTCTCCCAAACTTGACCATTTTGACCGAATATTTGACCTTCTTATGGATTCAATCTATCAGGTATTGATTTACCACGCACACGACCCGCATCATTTATTGGCAGAGAAGGCCCAAAAATTTTCAAACAATTTATTACCACTTTTTCTTCCTAAAAGTAAACTTTTATGCCTGGAAGGGTCCAATTCGTCTTCTATTGACGTTGGATTGTTCGACTAGCGGAAGCAATAATAAATTATCGTTTTTTGTCTTTTCTTTTGCTAAAGAATCAATCGTATGTACAATTCACCAAGCTTAATGATGATAACGAGTCAAAAGACTCCATTTAAACCCAGCTCAGTTGATATTTTGTTAATGATAAGAAGGTTTAGATATCTGAAATGCATCAAAATTTGAATGTCTACTAACAATCACAGAAATTATAACCTCCATTAAGTGAAAGTCTCACAGCCATTTCTATGGCTTGTATTCAAGTCTGTAGTCGTAAAATTCACGTAGGTTTATCGCTGAACATCTGACGATGATTGTTTCAAGCATTTAAATCACTTCGAACTGGTTTCTACGATCATTTGCCAGGTTTAAATCGGATTGCAGTAGAATTGTCTTGCTTCGTTAAAGCGTGCACTTTGGACACTCACCGCAAAAATTTTCAGATTTTTCAAATACTTCTTGAAAACAGGCCATGATTCCTTGGAGAGCTTCGGGTGCAAGATTACTTCCTAGAATCGCCTTAAGGTGTTCTAGCCGGATGATTGTAGGTGCAAGATTTCAAAGTACTGTTTTTGAAGCCCCTGAACCAGTTAACGGTAATATAAAAGACGACTTACTCCAAGAACCAATTCAAAAAACTTCCCCAAAGAAAAACAAAAGAAACTATCCTTATAATAGAAAAGTGAATGAAATATCTCGTCAAGTCCGAGACACAGTTAAGAATTCGAGCCTCAGAGAATCCATAGAAATCTTGGATGAGGGATTGAGCTACTTAAGAGAGATCCAGGTAGCTGAAGATATTTCAGATGCTTACATTTATATGAGTTTCAATCCTATTTGTGTTGATTTACTCCACAAAGCCATTGAAGAGGGTGGTGACGAACCAAAAAATTTATTGAATATATTCATGCAACATAAAATTATCCATGATTACCATCTCGTTAGTTACTTTGTATTCAGATTAAAGCAAATTAACGAACAGAATGAAACTGAGATTTATCAAGATATTTTACAGGTGTACGTCAAAAACCTTGATGCATCAAGAGACATTCCTAAAACTCTCAAAAACACTCGTCCTATGAGTATTAGAGAGTCAGGTTTTGCAAAGTATCATTTGGTGAGCTTGGTGAATTTTGCTTATGCTATGACTTGTATCAAAACAGACTCTGTCTATAAGGAAGACGACTTCTCCAAACTTTTCAATGATCCAAAGGCTTTTGCTAACTTGTTTTCGTTAAGAAGTTCTTTCGAACATTATGAATTATCGGACTTACTCAAATCGCAGTTTAAACAATACAGTAAGCTCTTGGATAATAATCAAGATTTCAGTAATCCTAATGGACCAACCGTACTTCGAATGATATCTAACGGAATTAGACGTAAGAACGTAAACTTGTTAAATGGTGCTTATGAAGCCATGAAGAAGGCATCAAAGGAAAATTCTATTCCGATCCAGGAATCAACCCTTGTTAACTTAATGAAAGGATACTTATCAGTGGATCAATTTGATAATGTGTTTAGGGTATTTCAGGACATGTTAGGGTCTGGGGAAATTGTTCCATCAGCCGAATCATGGAGTGTCGTAATCCGTTGTTTAGGTGATCCTAATTTTGCTAAGAGACTCAGAGCCAATGAAAAGGCTCAATTATACGACCGTGTAAATAATGTCATCAATACCATGATGGAAAATGATGTGAAAGTAACATCAACTCTTTTAACAGCCATAGTGTCTACTTATTCAAGCTTAGGTCGTATGGAAGAAGTTGAAAAATATCTAAAGGAATATAGCAGTATTCCACGTACTGATGTCTTGAGAAACAGTATCATAACTGGATTAATTCATAATGGAAAACTTGATGAAGCAAATGCCAAAGTGAAAGAATTTTCAGAGGAAATCAAAGGTTTTTTACCATCGACTGTGGCAATGAACGCCTTCTTGAAATACCATGTATCGCATAATCAATTTGAGGAAGTTGAAAAACTCGTTAAATACATGAAAAGGAATAACATTAAATTCGACAATGCAACACAGACCATCATTATTGATAATCACTTCAAAATGTCGCATGTAAAAGGAATTGTTCCCAATGTCAAGTCTGTGATCCAGTTTATTACCAACGATCAAAGCAAGCTAAACAACTCAATGTTTGTTACTCCTCTTATTCAAGGATTAGTCAAAGATGGTACCAATATAGAGGCGGCAAGACTAATTTATGAACAACTCAAACAGAAAAATCAACGTATTGCCAACTCGGAACATATATTAAGTATTCTTGTGAAGGCAGAAATTGATTTTGGTTCGATTACAAGGGGAATGTTGTTATTTGATCATTACATTAAGAATGTTCGTAATGATACCAGAATTTGGAACACAGTTATTACCTCATTATGTCGTATGAATGGAGATTTTGCAATTGAACAATATAAACGTCTTAAAACATTCAAAGACCAAGGAGTGAAACCAAATCTCTATACTTATTATTACTTGCTTGATAGTTTCAACAAAAGAGGTAATACTGAGATAGTCCAATACTTACTTGACGAAATTGCCGAAGCTGATCTTACCGAATTTGGAACTGAATTACCTCATATCATTGAGGTATTGGCCAAAGACTATAATGTCGATCGTGATTTAATCCGTAAAATTAGACCGGAAAACTAAATTAAACTACTTGTAAATATACTTTTATTTTCGTAACATAATAAATAAATGCAATACACAATACAAACATCACTATACACCCATGGTTCGTACCATCATTGGGGTGATTTGACCATTTCTTCAGGAACATTCATGTCGTTCGTAACAGCCAAAGTTCATTTAACCACAATTAGTCAAGGATAACTCATAATTTCCATGACATTGTCCCTAGTCAGAATCTCCCATAGCCTTTTTCCATAACGGAGTAGCCCAATGAGTGAATCGATCACAAGCACTGTCGAGATCATCCAAGGCAGGCCTGGTGTCTAACATGAATGAAGGCATTCCAGTTTCTTCGTCGTCTGGAGCACCGTAATAGTCTATAATATATCTGACCTGTTTCCAGCCCTTATCACGGCCCAAAGATCTCAATACAGTCCAGTCATGTCTGTCAAAAGGAGGTTCAGTATTGAAAGTTTCAGGGAATACTTTCCCCAAGAGGAGATACATTTGTGCTCTTGGAGATAATTCTTGAGGTTTCCCAGTAAACTGGAGTAACCTTGGTTCAACACGAGTTTGTTGGGAGTATTTGTGTTCCCACTCCAAGATTTGTTGCCAAGCACCTTCGTTTAAGAAGTTATGAACTTCAACCATTGATTCAACAGCATCTTCAGGAATTCCTTGCCCTTTGCCCTTTCTCAACATTGCGTTTAACATTTGTTGAGGTGAAGGATATTCCCATAAACCTTGATCATCGGATTCTCCTCTAGGAATAGAAGAGATTGTTCTTTCTGTTGATAAGATCACCTTTTGGCCTGGGGCTCTTTCTGAAGAGATTGCCATAGGCATGTTGTTCATCGGATTTAAGACCTCGACGTCATCGTGCTTGATCGGGCATTGTGCCGACGAAGCCGAAGAAGGTGAGGTGTGTTTGACAGGACAAGCGCCAGCTGGCGAGCCGGACGAAGCAGATTTTGCCCGAAGACTTGTGGATGTTTGATCAGCCCAAAACCAACCCATATCTTTAGAGATGAGGTTAGCAGCGGCAGGAAAAAGAAATATGTAATCACGGCCCGCACACGTGACATTCGCGTGACGCACAAAAACCACAACTGATCACGTGGAACACACGTGACCACATCCCGTTGGCGATGGGGTGCAGGACAGTAGAGGAGCATGTCGAAGCGAAAGCTTAGCAGTTCCTACTTAGATGGGCCGGCAGGACGTTGGGGCAACAGGATGATGGCAACAGGAAGATGATGAGGCAACGGTCACAAGACTGTTGGTTACGGAATGCTTGCGGAATGAGCCAAGATGACCGTCGCATTTAGGCAATTGCTTAGGCGATGACCCCCAGTTGACGTGGAAACGTAATGGCAGACGAGAGTCGAGTGACAAGTTGGATCGTGAACCCAGCAGGACTAGCAGCAACGACCACAGCACACAATAAGGTGATGTGGACAATCCACGGCATGCTGCATTTTTCACATTTTTCACATTTTTCAGGAGGCAGTGAGGCGATTACGTTATCAGGACAGGAATAATGGCAGAGGATTGAATAATCGGCATGAACTAAGGACGATCGGATTGACGTGTTGAACGACAATCTTCAATTATTACTTATTATGGATCCAAACCAACCAATGGTTAATGCTTGGATTGCTACTTGATAATACCGCTGGTCAAATTTAGAGAGGTTCCTTCACTTACAGGACTGCATTAACAATCGCAGATTGGGTGAAAAAAAAAAAAAAATCTTGTCGGAGAAGCACAATGAAGGCATGACGGGGTGGCATCTCTAAACGGTTAATTACGTGCGTTGAATGAAGCACAAGGAGGTGAAAACCATGGCCAATGTCGTAATGTCGTGGGTCTTGCATTTCCCAAGAAGGAGGTGGACAGACAAATGTCGTGGGTCTTGCCTTGCATTTGCCCGGCTTATTGTGGAGCTTGACAATACAAAGTTTAATCTTGATCAACTAGTCTAGACCAACGTAGAACCCTCGAATCCACAATTCCAACCAGGCACCAGGTTCAATGAAACCCTTCATGGGTGAAATGGTAGCTTGGGCCCGTGGAATTACACGAACGGTAAGCGAGTTAGAGCCGATGCGTACTTCGGCTGTAGAGTGGAGAACCACAAAATGCACATTAAGGAGATACCTTGTCGAGAGAGCGTAAGATAACGGCACTACGGAGAGGAGGATGTAATTAGAAACTTCACCGAGATGGAGGCATTGTAATTGCAAACAATTCATCTCAGACTTACGTTGGTTGTCAACTGGCCTCCTCAGGTCGAGCTTAGTTTTAAGGTACCAAATGTAACCTGGATGATTGTCGGGAGTAGCAGCTTGCTTAATGCACGCTGCTCGTCTCAAGTTTATGGTGCAATAAGGTTCATTGGACATACTGTATGGAGAAGTGGGCATACTGTATAGAGAAGTGGACACTACGAAGAACTGGGCACACTGAGCATTTACTGTAAAAGGTTAATTGACCATGGACAAGTTTAATGGACATTGCATCACTCACGCCCGTCGATGGGCCTGTTTCATAAACCGGATTGTGACCAAGGGTTGGGATTGTGCTATAATACCTTGGTTGGTTTGTGCTCCGGGGTGACTTTGTACCAAACAAGTAATGATTCCCACTAAATATGGATAGCAACCCAGGCAACAACGAAAGGTTCACAATACAGCCTAACAACCCCAGCTAATCGAGCAGGTTTTTACCCGGAAAAGGCATTCCTATTTTAAGAGACACCACCTAATCATCACCATTGTGGTACTACTTAACTCAACCAGGACTCGGCAGTCTCCTTCCTGTTTGGGTTAAATTCGCTAGGTGTGGCCTTGTCTAAAAAAAGTTTATTCTTCGAGTCCTGGTTATAAAGGGCTCATGTCGAACTTGGTGCCTAACCGGTCTATGGATAGCAATTTTATCAGGTGTTACCAACCAACACCTTGAATTAATGTTTGATTTACATAATGAATCATTCTATTATAGTCAGGCCCAAATTATACTAAAATTTCCCATTCCTGATGGATGATTGTTCAACACATCTACTTTGGGCTTGGTTATCTACTCCTATTCCTGTTAACACCGGGGTATTGCTTTGTCCACGTTATGTACGCTCCTGCCGGATTTAGATGGAGCCTATGTACCGAAGAAAAGTCCCACAACTCTGCAGGCACCAATTTAGTTATCAGGATAGCTACCAGTGAGACTTTCAACCTCCTTGCTTCTACCGCCGTTTATTCTTAGCACCCGAGGTTATGATAGCCTGTGGTACATCACCGTCCGGAATATTCTCTACATCTTAGTGGTTCGGTGGTTTCCGCATTCTCGTCACTGAAACTGGTTCAGGTTTGTTAATACTGCTTCATCTGGAACTTTCCCTCTTTCCATCCCCTCCAGTGGATCGTCAAAATTAGGTTCAAAGTTTATTTACCACGTATCCAGCCATTGGTTAACAAGGTTCTAATTGATGGACACGACCAACCTTCGGGTTGGCTCGGGGCTATTTTGGAGACCTCACGACTCCTGCCCATCTCCACTACTTGGTCCCGATAACGGTGTGCAGATCTAAATGGCGAATTATAAGTAGACGGAACAGGACAAAGCTAGTGCCGTAATATCACGCCTCTTTTATCCATCTTTTGCAAAACCCTCCTCATTTGCAGGTTTGAAATAGGGGCCCATGTAGAAATTTTTTCATAATCGTACCATATATTTTGCGTCGCCTTTGTGCCAGGTATTTCTCAAATAATATTGGTTGGAATGGTACCTGCTGTAGACACGCCCTTAAGGGTTCAGACAACGAATCAGATAACTCTTGGGTGATTCATTCCAGTATACCCCAATGGGGCAATCATAGTGGATTTGCTGCGGGTTATTATCCCGGACCATAAACGTCCCGACGTTGCGAAGAGATCATTCCCAGAGATCAACTTTCAAGCTAATTATTTTTATGATGTCACCTGGTTAATATTTGCTGTTTCCACTACACAGCGGGGAGCAGAGGAGTCAAGAGTTCATATTGGGTCACTGGAGTAACGGTGGTGGTTCACTTAAGGCTGTTATTCACCCACACGGGGCCCCGTCGTGGTGTGCACACGACCAGATTCGATACGTTTCGTATGTCTCATTTTTACGAGCACATAATTAAGCGATATGCAACAATATGCACAGTCACGTGGCCGCAGTGCCCGTTGTGGTCCGGTACGGGCATGGCGATTTTACTTCCACTACAGGGTATAATTGGGCAGCAAATATGATGACTATATATCTCTCAATGAATTATAATGTTCACCTAATCCATAAGAGTAACGGTAGAAGCCAAGTTTTAATTCTGGAGATTCTCCGGCTTCATTAAATGCAATTGGTGCTGCACCAGCAGTGTATACTTTAATACAACAGTTAAATACAGATGCTAAAGCTTTGATTTCTAAATCAGAACCCCACATTGCCGTATTTTTTAGATCATCAAGGTATTTCTTAAAATCTTTTTGTTGCATTGTTTCTGGATCAAAGAAGAATGGTAGATATTCATCTTCATTCTGTTGCATATGCTGAGCGGCCAACAGTCTGAGGGTATCTACCGAGACTTCATCGGAGGGTTTACCATGCCTAAGAATCAATTGATCTTGGATTGAAGCAAATAAACAATGTCCATCAGGACGAATATCGAAGACTTTTAAGTTTTGTAATGATAATATTGAATCCATTGATTCTTGCTCAATTTTTCTATAATCAGTTTGATTATCAGCCTCCGATTGAGCTTGGGATTTAATTGCTGCTATCTCAGCATTTCTTCGGGCAATTCTTTCTTTTTGACGATTTCTTTTAGGTTTATTCCCTGAACTACTTTCCTGTTTGGGAGGTTCGGGCTCCGACGATGAGTTGACCGATAGCTTGGATAATAAAAATTCAGGAGTTACTTCTTGAGGTTGCTGAGGCTGATCTGACGCGGAAGCCTCATCAGGATGATGGAATTGATGTAGTTCCTGTTTCTGGCGAAGGTCAAGATCAGCTTGCAATTGATCACATTTAGCATTAACCGACTTTCTCGTTTTCTTTGTAGCTTGCTTCTTCAAAGAAGTGATGGTAGCGATGAGATCTCTTTGTTCCTTTTTGTGGTTTGAAATAAGGTCATCTAAGGAACCCTGAAACGAAGAAGGACTTTCCATAGTTTGAACAAGTCAGCGAACAATTATAACAATATGTTGATAGGGCAACCAATTGGTCGAGAATATGGAATGATGGCACAAAATGAACAAGACAGAAAAAAAATATACTCCACCCCCGATTCAGAAGGGATATAATTCCGTGACGTAAATTCGGGTATCGCAACAAATATTCACCAGATTCGATGGCATATATACAAAAAAAAACCACCTAATTAGGGATTATCACCTAAAATACCGGGTGCCAGGGTTGAACTGAAATTTTAGTTGAATGGTGATGGTGAGATCGGGCGTGCGCCAGGCCCAATTTTTCTTGTGGTTCCCATTCTTTGCAGACAATGGTTGGGAACAGCACCGAGGAGGATGACTTAATCAAAGGCAGGAAACCACCTGGACTAAACAATTGCCTTAGTTAAGCTTAGGCAACCAATTGGTGATGCACCACCCGAACCTCTGAGGCTTCTTATGGGCACCTTTCGTCCCAGCTAATCCCCGCCTCCGGCTTCCGCGATGGCATTATTTCCGTCGTCAGCATTAGGTGGTTGCTTGAATTCTGGGGGTGCAGGAGCGACGGTTATGTAGAAAAAATATGTGGTCCCAATAGGACGGGGACGCAAGGTGTCTTTTACATGCACCTGACAATTAAAATTACCCTGACAATATTATTGATAATCCTCAGGTGCATTATCGAAAAGGAGGAGGTTTTTTTTTTGTTAATATCAGGAAATCAGGAAACCTGTATAATAATGGAATACGTTTACGGAGGGGGATTTTTTTTTTCTTTTAAATATCACTTTTGTGGTTTAATTCCAATATATAAATTGTAAAGAAATTCCCACCGGTAGGGTTAAAAGTTTTTTTTAAGTAACCACCCATCATCTTTCATTACGATTTTTTATTCTTTCATATTCCATTCATTTGCATTTAATGACCAATTAAAAAGTTCTCTCGTTGCATAATTAAAACTCATTCACCTCATTAACAGTCCACTCTTTAGCATGAATAGTTCTCCGGATAGTTTCCATCATGTTCGAATTCAAAAATCATCAATTAAATCAAACAACTTCAATTTACAGTTGATGGAGTATAGATGTCATAATCAGTCAATTAATGAATACAAATTTGATATGATTAATCATTTATTGTCAATTGAAAATTGTAACCAACCAAACTTATCATTAATTCAACAACAACCAGAAATCAATTTAAGAATGAGACCTCTCTTGTTAGATTTTTTAATGGATGTGATTAATAAATTAAACTTATCAAAGTCAACTTTCCCATTAACGGTTAATTTAATTGATAGATATTGTTCAATTAGAATTGTTAAAAAGCAACACTATCAATTATTAGGTTTAACTTGCTTATGGATTAGTTGTAAGAATTTGGATTCAAAATTCAAAATTCCTCTGTTGAATGATTTATGCAAAATGTGTTGTAATTGTTACGATAAAAAATTATTCTTGGAAATGGAAAATCATGTTTTAAAATCTTTAAATTGGAAGATTGGTTCAACTACATTTGATTCATTTATTGATTTTTATTTAAATTTAAGCTTGGATAATTTTTTAACCGGTTTAAAAGATGACGATGCTAAATTAAATAAACTCATTAATGATGTCAAAATAATTTCAATTTATATTTGTGAATTAATTCAATTTTATCCAAATATTTATTTTAATTATTGTCCTTCTCAAATTGCATTAACAAGTTTTATTATAAGTTGTCATATTTTGAAAATTTCAACTTTCAATAGTTTAAATTTTTTGAAATTAATTAATAATTTATTTGATCATGAGGTTTTAAATTTAACTAATTTTAATTCATGCTTTAACCTTTTGATTAAAGTATTAAAATGTCCTCCTCCATCATTAAAATTAAAATATTTCGATGATAATCTGAAGTATTTCAATTTAATGAAATTATTAATTAATTTTGCCAATGACAAATTATGCTCTAAAATTTGTCCAACTACCCCTACATTTCATCCATCCACTCCTACATTTTACCCAGCAACACCAACCTCCACTAATATCAGTCCAAAATCAATGGATTTATCATTTGCTTCTTCACCTGATGTTACCCCAATTAATCAAGTCTTACCATCACCTAAGTTGAGTCCTCCTGAATCTAATGGAAAGAATTATTTTCAGAGGAAACGTAGTTACAACGATGAGAATACCATGGATTTGAAGCGGTCGAAAAGTATTAGACCCGTGTTTTATATAAGTTGAATAGATGAATGAATGAGTAGGCCTGACCTACGATATTATAAACCGTTGATGCCAATGTAAGACAGTGTTAAATGTTTAGTCCGTGTTCAGTTCAGTCCCAGTTCAGTCCCAGTTCAGTCTGAGCTCAACCTTAGACATGAAAACATCGGGTACAATCTACAAACTACATCGTCCATTGGGTCTACAAACACCTTTTGTTATACAATTGCTTTGTTTGTAGCTCTTTGTCACTTAACCTTCTGTTGCAAAGGCTATTGCATCCGCCATTTCTTGCAACCATTCTACATTAACAATTCCCCCGTCCCCACCACAATTTTTCACTCCCGATGTTATTCAATAGCACCAACCGGAAACCTGGACTTTGGCAATTTCATCCTGCCTGCCCTTCTTCTCGTAACTTTATCTTTTCCCCTATACAACCCCTTTGTTGGTTCGGTATTCTCACGTTACATCCGATTCTCCAATCTTGGGTTTTTTCCATTTTCGCCAATTCCATTAACGGGACCTCCATGCATCATTGCCTAATTGAGTCGAGATCATTCAGCAACCATATTTTTCATAAGGATTGTAACCAACTAAGAAAGCGCAGGAACTGGAGAGGCCTACCATGGGGATTTAGACGACTACAACATTCCCGTTATTTGTTCCAAAAGCTACATTGTTTCCTCAATGGGCTGATCTCCTCTAAAGGGTTTTTAAAGGACCCCCTTTATTGTTCATTGTTGCCGGGGAAGGAACCTAGTGTAAAGCTCAAATTTCACTAAACCTTCTAGGTAAAAATGGTCCATGCGAGGATGCGATATTTGCATCCTTTTCGTATACTTTTTCATTAGGTATTGTTTGGAGTATAATGTCGCCCGATGCTAAGAAGATTAAAGTGTCACCAAACTGGTATCAGGGTAATACTATCACCAGTGATTCAATCACCATTGTGGAAGGTTTTCCGACTTCAAATCAGGATACCTTCATGTTTGAAAATTTTGTCCAAAAGAGGAAACCGGCCAAGTTGTTGAACAATTGCCCTATTGATGTTAGTCAGTTTAAGTTTAATAACTTAGTCTCCAAATTAAATTACAATGATCCACTTCAGGTAGAGACTAAGGTTAACCATGGGTTTGGTTCCGGATTTACTCGTCAACGAATGACTTTTCCGCAAATAATGCAGACTTTACTCGATGACGACCTGTATTATTTGACGACTCAATATACCGATACGAACAATGTCGATGACGTCGACAATAAGTCCGTGGCTTCTCTAGGGTCTAGCCACGTTCTGGAGCAAGAACCGCTTGCGAACTCTAATGATGACGATGAAGATGACGATGAAGATGACGGGGCTGGTGTCCCTTTGGCTGCTTCTGATAACTTCAGTGATACTTCGTCCGTCAACTCCTTTGATCCTACTGACCTACATGACGATTTCGATGATATAGACGATGATTACGATGACGATGAGGCTGATGAAGCTGACAGCATATCGAGAATAAAAGAACTTCTTCAGCCTCCACTAACCAATTTATGCCTAGATGATAAATTCCCCTTGGTGCCGTCATTCTTTTCAAATTTGATCCCGCAACAAATAAACCTCTGGATGGGGAGTTCAAAGCCCTCTTACAAGGACGTTTCTAGCATCGACTTGTCGTCGCCCATGTCGGTAGGCAAAATTATTCCTGGAGAGGGAAATTCATCCGGATTACATCATGACCATGCTGATAATTTGTACATTCTCATCCAGGGTATAAAACGATTCACGTTATATTCGCCTAAAGATGCCTTAAAGTTGTATACTGTAGGAGAGATCTCCAAAGTGTTTGAAAATGGAATAATAGATTATAAAGATAACCAATTTTCTAATGGGTGGAAACATATCAGAAATGATGGTGCTATGATCAAAAATGTTGCTCAATGGAAACTCGATAACAAAGATTTTGCAACAATGACTGAGCAACAATTAATTGAAATCATTGAAAGTGATAATGATGACTTGGACAAACAAACCGATAATACCAAACCCGACCCTCCAAGCTTTTCTCGGATCCCGCCAATACTTCTACATTTAGACGAAGTCAAGGATCCTCAGCATGTGAAGAAACTTACTGAATTTAGCGAAACTCATTTTCCAGGATTTCTAGACCTTAAAAAACAAGTCGTTTTTTTGCACCCAGGCGAAATGTTATACTTGCCCTGTGGATGGTTCCACGAGGTTACAAGTTATGCCGAGGCCAACGATCCAGTTCATATTGCTATCAACTATTGGTTTGCCCCACCAACCGAGCCTAAGTTCAATAAGCCGTATCCTGATGACTACTGGAGTCAAGATTTTACACTAACCAAGCAAGCAATTGAGAAAGTCCAGAATGGGTCCATCTCGTTGCAATGAGGCGGTTGGATAGTTAACCGTCTCATCATGACGAATTCTCCATTTATCCCCGATGGATGAATAAAGTATATAGTTTAATTTATAATGCATATGCGGTACTACTTGGTATCCGGACCAATAGACTTTTATCTCAAATAGGGTATGAAATTCTGCTCCGAGTTTCACTGAGGCCGTCCCAACTGGCCAAACCTGTGATTGTCGGATCCAGGATAAATCACCCAATTTAATTAGACTCTTACACGAACGGTTAGGGGGTGTAGTTGTTAAAAATAGTGAACCAGATGCAAGCAATCGACTTCAATTCCGAAGATCCAGGAAATTTATTTATAATTTGACACCAAATACGGTTTTTTTATGGCAGTCAACTACATATTCGGGGTTAACGGTTCAACCCCTGTCATTTTAGCTAAGAATAACCTGGTGGTGCTGGCAAACGGTTCTAGGGCTTAATTGATTACGGCATTAAACCCTTTCTATACATGAGCTGATCGGCGTTCTATACATCAAAACTATCAGCTAATAATTATCTACGGATTGGGCGATTTTCGAAGGAGCTGATATGCTGGCTCCGTCATTTTGTGACACAATGCAATGCTGCTACATTATTGTGGCCCCAATTCATTGGCCATTTTTTGTGATGTTTTCAACATGAAACTAGTTACCACAAAACATCATTGGCCCATTGAGAGTTGATTCAATCCCTGACCCCCTTTAACTTCTTGGCCTAAAACCTGCCCTATGTGAATCCTTTTAGTCTGATCAATACCGTTATCTTCAGCCCTAACAGTTCCGGTGGCTGCAACTTTAACCGGCCCGTCTATGCACGTGCCGGCGCCACATGAGCCCTAGCCCAGGTCACGTGCATTCACCCTCCCTCCCGCACCCGCGGCTGTCCCCCGTCACTAGCGTCACGTGACGCTCACCAGCCACCTCGCTGCCCCTGACTTTCCTGCCCTGCGCCAGTGCGGGCCGGAGGTTTTTATCTGGAAGCTGCCAAATGTGGAGAAGTTTTCGCAGCCAAACACGACTATCAGCATTAAAGATTATTCACTCATAAGTAGTTAATGACGTAAATCAAATTAAGTAAGTCATTTGTAGCAAACAAACCAATCCGGCGGATGCTTAGGTAATCCCCATAATTAGAGCCATGGGTTGATTGGTTGATTTATGGCAACACAAAACAGCCCTCGCGTAGTGTAAACTGATCTGGTTTGAGTAATCAGTTAATTTCTGCCTCCCTGATAATGATAAGCATTATCTCAGCCAATTATTTAATGAATGTATGGTTTTTCGGTGTGGGTAGGTGCAGGATTACTTAATCTGATTTGCTCATCTGCGGAACCGGAGAAATCAACCAGTTCACCATTTTTGCACAAAACTAGGTGTAGTGAATACCCTAACGAGTCCACGACTATCCCATGCACTCATACTGCTACTTAGGCTATTCTCTTCACTTTCCCGATGTTCATAGCCCTATTTGTTTGCCAAATCGATGTGAAACAAATCCCGGCCCCGCGCACGACCTCATCTATTATCCTTACCTAAACTGCACAGAAACATTACACAAAGCCGCTCTAATAATAAGCAAAAGTTTTACTCCTTTTTAGTGGGTCTAATAACTTGTGAAATTTTTTTCTTTTCTCTTTTTTCTCTTGTTACTACTCTTTAGTACTTGTACTTTCTTCGTTCCTAGTTAAATCCTAGCAATAAACTTAAAGACTGATATATTTAACATATATCTGATCGAAAGAAGAATAAAATGTATGTTTATTTTTGAAAATTTTTCATTGTGGGTGGTGGTGCGGTACGGGTTTTGCCCTTTGGCTCATGCCCTTAGCATGCAAAATCATGATCCAAACCATGACTCTTTTAGTATAAGTTGAATTCATATTAATCATTCTGTAAAGTCGTTCATTTTTATACCTTCTTTCTATCTTTAAGTTAAAGGTTCCATTTTTGTATCTATTTTTTTGTTAATTTTTTTTAATTGTTTGCTTCTCATAGTCAATTATTAAGTTAATTGATTGTTATTTTAGAGAAGAATACCTTGAGGTATAAAAACATAATTTAAAAAGCTTTTTTCCTTCCTCCAACTTCATATTGAATGAATTATACTATTGCAAAATCCAATTTTAATCGGTTGATTTAGTATAAAATTTAAGAAATAATATGGCTTTGGCAGATAGAAGACCTCTCGGATTCCCAGTTACTTCAACTCCCGCTTCTCCAGCTTTCAGTTTTTCTAATCAAAATGATTCTGAATTAAATGACGTCGATGAAGAAGATGATGATGATGATGAAGATGAAGTTTCGAGTATGAAGTCGACCATTACCAATTTAAAGGGAAATTACGAGAATGATATCAAGCCTCCTACTCTTGATAAAAGCTTAAGTCCAAGTGAATCTGCTTCTCCTACTTCGAGAAGTATTTCTCCCGATTCTTTAATGAATTCTTTAAAGAAATCTTCTTCAATTAGTTCTAGAGGCTCAACTCCCCCAAAAGATCAACAACAATCCAAAAAATCAAAACCAGGTTCAAGAGTTCCAATTGCAACTGGAATTTCAACAACCATCCCTGTTACTGGTGAAAAACCAAGACCGGATCAAAAAGCTGATCAAACCTTAGAAGATGATGTATTATACGCTATCTTCCTTATACTTTTTGAAAAAGATCCTGAAGGGGCAGGAATGACTGTGAAACAAATTTGTGATGTTTTAATCGAACAACATCCTGAAATGGCTAATTTATCAACTAAGACTTCAAATTTAGTCAGTGCTAAATTGAACGCTTATGTTAAAAGAGTGGAAAAAGGTGATTCGAATTTAAAATATGCTTTATCAAGAGATTGGGCTGATGCCTCCCCTAAAAGAATGGTTTATGTTTATCGTGGATTATTAGCTCCCGATTTTCATGTCCATGTAAAGAATTTAATGGAAATTCAAAAACAAGAACAATTAAAGAAAAAACAAGATGATATTCTTGATGATACTAAACCTCAGTCGTTCGCTAAATTAACTTCTTCAACTTCAACCTCTTCAAATGATTTAGAAGCTACCAAACAAGCAAGTTTATTGAAACCAAGAAGACAAACAATGTATGACCTAGGTATAACCAAACATACATTTTTGGATAGTCCTTTGGATAAATCAAATCTTTTTGTACCATATTCTTCTGCTCCCGTTACTGCTTCGTTGAATGAAGCATCTACTAATAATGATTTCGACGATAATTTTAATTCTACCTTGTCTCGTTCAAATAAAAAGTTTTCCAATGAGTCAGATTTGGAATTCGAAGACTTTGAAGTATTCAATGACAATGATGAAGAAGAAGATGATGATGATCGTATGGATAAAAACGATGATGATATTGATGGTGATTTTTACATTGAAAGTTTCAAAAAATCAAACAAAAGATCCAAATCAATGTCTTATCTTTCAATGAATAAAAAACAAAAAATTATAACTGCTGCTGCTGCTGCTCCAAGGGTACCAAGAACACCTTGTTCTCATAGTCCTGCTGCCGCTGCTGCTGCCGCCGCTTTACATGCTGCTGCTCTCAAAGCAATTGCCAAATCCAATCAATCCTACGAAGATTCTGTTTCTTCTTCATGTTCAAGTTCTTCAAATTCCTCCGGTAAAAACTCTCCTTCAGACAATGAAAGTATCACCTCTTGTGAATCTAATGGCCGCAGATGTGCTAATAAAAAATGGCTTAATGTGGTTCGTTCTGGGTTCTTGACTCAAGAAATTGGTGCTCCTGAAGATATGAGTTTATCAGATCTTGATAAACTTTTCTGAGCTATATCTGAGCTTATTTGTAACTATTTTTTCTTGACGATTTTATTTTATTTACTATTTTGACACAATGGGGTGTCACACTCTCTGCTTCTCTCTATTTATCTTTCCGTCGATAGAATCTTTGGTAAAGGGCGAACGTATGGTTCTTTGAAAAATTCCAAAAATTAAAAAATTCCAAAAAAAATTCATCATCCTAAAAGTGAAAAAAATGAAGTTTTAATCCTAAAAAATGAAAGTATTTGACGAAATGAAAAGCAAAAAAAACATTTGAATATTTTTAACAAACCTCAAAAAAGAAGTATTTGACCAGGCCTGAATCAAAAAAAAAAGGAAAAGGTGATGTCAAGGAAGGTTCTATACTCAACACGGCTCTGAAGAAAGATTTATTTGTATTACTATTACTTATTTCACTTTTTTTTTGTGATCATTTACTTTAATTGATGTACATATAGAATGTAAATGGTGTATAATATTAGGTATTTACAGTCTATTAAATAAATAAAGGCGATTCATGTCATGTAATATTTCGGACCATCACCTCCTTCAGGAACAGTCCAATCGATATCTTGACTTGGAACTTTGATATCACAAGTTTTACAATGGATACAGTTCTGACTGTTGATTTGAAATTTAACTCCCAAAGGATCTGTCTCGTCTTCGACGTATTCATATACTCCAGCTGGACAAAACCGTTGTTCAACTCCTTTGAATTTGGGATAGTTTAAGTTTGCATGCTTTTTATGATCTTGTTTAGGGATTCTTAAGTGACATTGTTCATCTTCATCATGATAAGTACCTGTTCTTGAAACAGACGTCAAAATGTCAAAAGTCAATTTACCATCAGGTTTGGGATAGTCAATGGGCTTGTAATGTTCTGCCGATTCAGTACATTCAGAATCGGTATGCTTGTGGTGCAATGTCCAAGGTTCAAGTCCTTGGCTAACCATGGTAGTAAAACCAGAGTGAGCCAAACCTCCTAAAAATCCTAAAGGTCCATTGAAAGAAGGACGGACATTTCTGACTTGATATAATTCTTCGAATGCCCATGAATTTTCAAATGCTTCTGTATATGATTCAAGAATAATTGGATCTAAGCTCTCCATATCAGTTTCTTCATCAACTGGTTCACTTTCTTTGAGAACATCATAGATGGATTCTGCAGCCAACATTCCCGACTTCATGGCTGTATGGGTTCCCTTGATCTTTGGAACATTCAAAAAACCAGCAGTACATCCGATGAGCACTCCACCAGGGAAGTATAATTGAGGAATTGATTGAAGTCCACCTTCATTGAGAGCTCTGGCAGCATATGATAAACATTTACCACCTTCCAAGACATTGGAGTAATAAGGATGAGTTTTCATTTTTTGAAATTCTTGATATGGAGAAATGTAAGGATTCTTATAGTCTAACCCGATAACCAATCCAACGGCTACTAATCCATCACCAAAATGATACATAAATCCTCCTCCATATTCTTGTAAAGAGAGTGGGAATCCCATGGAGTGAGTGACAAACCCCTTTTCAAAATTTTCTGGGAGGACTTCCCATACTTCTTTAATTCCTAATCCATATGTCTGAGGATCACTATTTTCTCTCAAGTTGAATTTAGCGATGGCCTTTTTAGTCAATGATCCATGGCAACCTTCTGCCAACATGGTTAACCGGGCATGGAACTCCATTCCTCTTTCGAAGGAAGATTTGGGTTCTCCTGATTTGGAGATTCCCATATCTTTGGTAGCTACTCCCTTTATGGCATCGCCATTTTCATTGAATACCAATTCGCTTACAGCGATTCCAGGGTATAGTTCCACACCCAATTCTTCTGCCTGTTCTGAAAGATACTTCACCACACTATTAAGAGATACAATGTAGTTTTTATGATGGTTAGTCATTTGAGGGGGTTCTGGGAGCGGGAATGCATATTCTTCTGTAAGAAACTTCATGGAGTCTTGCTCAACCAAAGTAACGATGTCTGGGGGTAATGGAATTCCTGATCCATCTTCAGCATTTAAAAACTCACTGTCGGGGAATAGTTCTTTAAGAGCTCTTGGCTCAATAACTGCCCCACTTACGATATGAGAACCAAAGTCACCAGCTTTTTCTAACACCACTACTCTTAGCATTCCATCACCTTGTTCATTATCGAGTTGTTTCAACTTGATCGCTGCTGCTAAACCAGCAGGGCCTCCTCCAACGATACACACATCCACATTATCGGCTGCTCTTTCCTCGCTAAGAGTTTCTTGGTCTTCTTCCAGAAGTTGATGCCATTGAACTTCATTTCTTATTCGAGTTGAAATTGAAAAATTTCTTATGGGTTGGGATGTAACACAACGATATTTTGACATCATTGTTGCCTTCCAAGGAGCAAACCGGTTTACTCTCGTCATAGGCCGACATCCTCCGCACCTAGATAACGGTAGACGTATGCTCTTGATCATTCCGATGGTATTACTTAATCTTTTGGTTTATGCTTTTTAGTAGATAATCTCGAGAAGGTTGAAAATTTCGCACCGACGAATCAAATGTGCATTATTTTTAAGCAAATGAGTCAGTAATATGCTGGTCAAGATGAGGCTCCTTAAGGATAACCCAGAATAATCTATGATAGTTTAGTAATCCCAGACTACTAGAGATTGTGCCGAGAGAGTAATGCTTCATTTTCAAGCAAAAACCATGTCTGGGGTGCAAGTATCGTCAATCTGTACAATTTGATTGACTCGGCCTCAATTGCTGCAAAAATTACTGAAAACGCGGACTACGTGATTTTTCATTAAAGATCTATATAGACATCAAACATCATGACACCCAAATGGTTAGTTTTCTGTCGTCATTCATTTCATCAAGCATGTCTATGGCCAAGGTCCAATCGTCGTTGGAATCCATCACAACAAAGTCTCCATCTTCATCTTTATACTTCAATTTACTCACTAAAATATCATCATTGATCTCTTCGCTGGCTGCTATCGTAGACGATATCTTCAGGTGAAGTTCATGGAATTGGATGTGTACCTGTACCACAAGCTCATTGGAAATCTCAATCTTGTTGTAAATAAGTTTGATCTGTACAGGGGCTGCAGTCGACTCTTGCGACAGGAATGAATTATCATTCGTTGCGTTAGATGTGTTATTACTGTAAGAACCGTGATTTGAAGATGAAGATACCCGAGAGGAATTCTGAATCTCGGTAGACTTGGCCCGTGAGTTCTTCATCATGCTGAAAGTAGATGATGATGATTGATGACGTTGGTACGATCCATTGGACGATCGGAATGATATAGCATCATTATTATTCCCGTTGGAATTGGCAACTATATTACTTGCTTGAGTATTGGACAATGGTGATATGTTTGAATAAGCGGCAGCAACATCATAAATGGATGATTCGTTGGTGGTTGTTGAAACGTGAGAATCTCGTAATTTTTTGTGAATTTGGTTATTCATTTCACTTGTCTTCAAATTTCTCAAACATGTTTCCCATTGGTTTCGATTTTCTTCTGTTCTATATCTTAAAGTAAATGATCCGCTTTCCTTTTTACCGGACCACGCTATAACTAATGTATAGCCTTGTTGATTGGATGAAGAAATGTTATAAATTTCCGAAATGTAAACTCTTCCCTTCAATTCTAATTGTGTTTTATCCTTTGCTGAATTTAATGACTCTAATAAATTGGCAGTCGACGAACTAACGGAGCTTGAAGATTTCTTTCTAGTTGACAATAGTTCTCTCTTTTTCTTATCTTTATTTTTACTTGAAAGGTCGGTTCTATCAGGATTATTTTCAACAAAAAAGAATATAATCCTTTCGAAAAGGTATGCGACGTATTCTTTTTCATTTTCTGCGTCTTTAACACCAACAACTCCATGGTATAGAAGCTCACCTTGATCCTTCAAGTTGAAGCCTCTCCAATTGCTGACTCTTTCATCTAAGCTCTGAAGATAACCTACATTTTCTGCTCTTCTTTGAGCTTCATTCACACGATTAGCAACTTCTTTCATGGCTTGACTGGCCATTAATAATTCGTTAAAGGATGTCGTAGAAGCATCTGACTCTGATGTTGTTTTAATCAATTCCTTAATTAACAAGGGATATTTACATAACCTTTGAATAGGTTTAATAATGTAAGACTGAAGTTCAAAACCAGGATCTAATAATGTGGAAGATTTCTTCAAATTGGATGCCTCCTTGTTTATAAGTTCAATGGCGGATAATTGACCAATGGTCCACGGTTCGTAAGCAGAGAAGGGCCCCGAAGCAGCGTGGATAAAAGCAGATCCAATACGCTGGTACTTGTTAGGGATATTTATATTACATTCCAACCCATTCAAAAAGCGACGTTGGAAATCTATAATTTCATTCAAGTTTGGGAACAAGACATGGATTTGCTCACTTGAAATCAACTCAGCTGCGGACAATTCAGTTTTATAGAGTAAAAGCAATTCAAGATCCAGTACATATTTCCGTTCTGTCTCGATTACTTCTTTGAATACTTTAGAACGATCATCAGATATGGTAAGGTCACCAATTTGAGGTAATGGATCTATATCGAAATTGACTTCTTGTTTCTTTAAGTCCAACAATTTATTTATAACTTTGATAACTTTCAAGAGATCATGGGTACTGTCAGAAAATACATTTGAAATAGTAAACATTATATCATCATCAAAGTCCAAGTGAGTTTTAACCGCAATAAGGAAATCATACACCGATTTTTTACAGACTCTTAAATCATCACTTCCGATGATCGGGATTTCGTATTTGGGATAGACCCAGTTAAATATAAGACATAGAGGAGCACCTTGTTGGAATAGTTTCCATAATTGTGTGGCGGGATCCACACTGATATTGGCAGGAAGAACCCCGGCGGTAAAGGTAAAGATATTTGAATTGTATCCACCCACACCTGTACCGTTACTAAGAGGGTTATTAGCATGGGAATTTGAAGAAGTATCTGAATGGATTGAAAACCCTGCTGAGCTAACGGATGATCGGTATTCATTTGTAAAACTGGCCCTTCTTTCTTGTTGAAGTTGTTGAGATAACGCTAAGGCCTGTTGTTCAGCACATTGTTCAGCCGAATCAAAAGCTAACGCCAAGAAAGGGTCCATCCCGTCAATTTTGGATAATTTCGACTTCAAATTAACACATTGATAATATAAATGATCTTGGGGAGAAGAACCTCGATTAAAATTAACATTCATGGCTTGTAAAGGACCCAGGGCAACCCGGGTGATATTTGTTGATGACGAGTTCAATGATCCTGCCGATGTCGTGGAGAACGACCGGAATGGAGCATGGGGTTCCATGATGGAAATGGAAGCTGGCGTGGTTGAAAAAGTTTGGTTAAAGAAAAAAAACCTCTACTAGAAAAAATTAAAACGTAGTACACGTAGTAAATGAGAAATTACTCCGGTTTTTCACTTATGCGAGCGCATTGACATTAATAATTCACCACTAAATGTAGTGAAAATATCGTCTACAATGTGAAAAGAACAAGCTTGAACGTTGTTTCTGATTGTGAAAAACGTACA
Organism: Metahyphopichia silvanorum; assembly: GCA_030574095.1. Taxonomy (NCBI): domain Eukaryota; kingdom Fungi; phylum Ascomycota; class Pichiomycetes; order Serinales; family Debaryomycetaceae; genus Metahyphopichia; species Metahyphopichia silvanorum. Next base: position 80,450 of record JAJMEK010000011.1, on the reverse strand, counting down.
TCACGATGCTATTAGTACTAAATTGGATTGTTTTATGTATTTATGTGGTTTTTACTAGGGGTTTGGTGAGAAAAATCACCGGCCCTTTTTAAGGTTACAGTGCGAAGAAATGCAACCATTCACCCAGACCAATACTTATGGCATGATTCGACAACGAGAAACAAAACCAGTTGGGCATTCCATTGGGGTGATATCTCTACATCCACTGCTGAAGTCACTGTTTCTTGCCTTTTCGTATTCTCCTTTTAGCCCCTGTCCCCATAGAAGCCTTCGTTTACGGTTTCTAGAAGTTATGTGCATTACATCTAGAAACGCGTTGCCGAAAGAGGAAATAATGAATTGATTCAGGAACTGTGCCTGGAAGGATTTTCTAAAGGCACGGGTTGGCAACGTCCATTCATGTAGTGGTAGTTGTTTAAACGGTCGCCTGACATGGACATATCCGCTGGATTTGCTGCCACGGATATTTTGTCGGAATAGACGTAATTTTTTCTGAAAAAAAAAATTCTTACTTTTTTGCAGTAATTCTAGATGGATTTCTCCGTCGTTGTCATGTCTATTTAGATTCTTTGCCCTGTATTTGGCTTGTAATTAACCAATTCGGTATATTCTAGACATTGACATATTGTAGTGTTTACTACTGGCGTTTCAGCATACTCATAGTTCTTCCTCCGTCACTGCTGAACACAAAGGCAGTTTTACTGGGAAACCACCGACATATCGACAACGAAAAGTTCCCGCTCTTACTATCCAGTACCTGGTGTACCTCCTCTCCTGACTCATGATCGAAAATTCTGACATCTGAGCCACTATCGTAGGCAACTGCCAAGTAGGTTCCGTCTCGACTAATATCAATTCTTGAGATGGCCTCGTCCACGACGCTGATGACTTTATGAACATACATGGTGGCGGTATTCCAGATCGATACAACTCCCTCGTTGGATCCAACGGCAAAATAGCGACCTCTTGGATCCATTGCAAGGCATGTTACCGATGATCGGTGCCCGTGGAACACTTGTTTCACCGTCATTTGGTTCTCACCTGTAGTGCTGCAAAAAATCAACCGTCCATCATGTAATGCCAACATAAAGTACTTGTGGTCACAGTTGAACCACATAACATCGTGAATATGCTCGTCTACCTTCAACTCGCCGACTTTTTGGTAATTGTCCTTCGTTGAATAGAGACTAAGCGTGGAGTCTCGATCCACCACGATAAGAAGCTCACCGTCAGGAGAATACTCAACTATATGACAAATAGCTTCAGATGCATCACGTTTCACCACCTTGATTTCCCTTTCAAGTAATCCATTAGCCTTCCATACTTTAACCAAACTGTCCTTACCGACAGAAGCGAACGAATGTTCCGTTTTGGGGTTCCACAGAATACGTTCTACCGATTTAGCATGTGGAGTTTCAATTGTCACTGGATCCCCCAATTTATCAGGATAGCATTTCCAAACACGAATGGTTCGGTCCGTCCGAGTGTTAATTAGCCGGGTTCCTGTTTGGTTTATGCTTAGAAAGATTATTTCCAGTGCCGGGCCTCGAACATTGGTGTCGGGATATGATTTCGTTACGAAATTCTTGAAGAAATTCCTGTTGTTTGAAGAGTTAGACATCACGACAATCAAGTCCACTCAAGCTCTCAGCCAATCAAAGTCCGATTCAATTTCAATAGAGCACTCAGTTAGTAGATTTATCCACAAACACGGTGCTTATCACTAGTTTTGGTGCGTTCCTGTGCTGGGACGGCTCTTGAACATGGTGATAATAGGAATTTTTCACGGCTTAGTGAGTATTTTTTTTTCACCACGTCACCATGTCCCATCCCCGGTTGATTTCTATTGATGCTTTTGCCAAAACGGTGGAGGATGCTAAGATCAAAACCACTTCAGGAGGCTTGATTACGTTGGTATGTGCACTTGTGGTGTTGATTCTCATAAGAAATGAATATAAAGACTATACTCTGATTATTACTAGACCTGAACTTGTAGTTGATAGAGATGTTAACAAGAAGCTCGATATCAACGTTGATATATCTTTTCCTAATATTCCCTGTGATGTGCTTACTCTTGATATTCTTGATGAGTCTGGAGATTTGCAAATGGATGTGTTGAAGCTGGGATTCCAGAAATTTAGATTGGTTGATTCAAATCAAGAAATTCTTGATGATGCTCCGGTGCTCTCTAATGAATTATCATTGGACGAATTGGCCAAGGGCCTCAGTGAAGGTGAATCTGGCGAATGTGGTTCATGTTATGGTGCTTTGCCCCAGGATAATAATGAACATTGTTGTAACGACTGTCAAACCGTTAAATTGGCTTACGCTGAAAAATTGTGGGGGTTCTTCGACGGTGAAAATATCGAACAGTGTGAAAGGGAAGGTTATGTAGCTAGACTTACCGAGAGAATCAATAACAATGAAGGTTGCCGAGTTAAAGGAACAGCTCAAATCAATAGAATATCTGGTAACTTACATTTCGCTCCTGGTGCCTCATTTACCGCTCCAGGTCGTCATGTTCATGATTTATCACTCTATGATAAATATCCTCATAAGTTCAATTTCGATCATACTGTCAATCACTTTTCATTTGGGGCCGATCCTCATTACAGCTCAAAATTAATCGAAGAAGAACTGGCTACTCATCCTTTAGACGGACACCATATCTCGATTAATGAAAAACACCACGTATTTTCATATTACGTTAAAGTGGTGGCTTCAAGATTTGAATATTTAAACGATCGATCAGGACCTTTGGAAACAAATCAGTTTTCTGTCATTTCTCATCATCGTCCTCTCCGTGGAGGTAAAGATGACGATCACCAACATACTCTCCACTCAAGAGGTGGATTACCTGGAGTTTTCTTCCACTTTGAAATTTCTCCGTTAAAAATCATAAATAAAGAGCAATATGCCAAGAGTTGGTCCGGTTTTATTCTTGGAGTAGTCAGTTCGATTGCTGGAGTGCTTATTGTGGGAGCACTTCTTGACAGGTCAGTATGGGCTGCAGAAAAAGCCATAAGAGGTAAAAAAGATATATAGAAGAATGTACTTGTAAGTAACAATTGATATTTTTTGTCTATAAATAGCTTTACAAACTTTGTTCATCTTTTGTTTTTACATAATTTGACGTTTATCTACTATGTACATTACGCTGTGATAAATTCTATATACAATTACACATCGCTCAATAAATGATCAATATTTTGGTAGTAATCAGCATCCAAGTATTGTGATAATTCTTGTTTTGTTAACCACATATGCTTTAATGATTTCAACTGAGGCTTGAAGTCACCTGCTAATATATGAGATTTGATGAAGAATTGTTTATCATCGTTCTTGGTGTATACATGGCATGGAGTATTAGAGACATTAAAGTAGTTAATGGATTCTCCGCCAAGTTTGTACAATCCTTGTTCCGCTAATTTATGCAATGGAGTTAATTTTTCACTGGAGTCTTCTTTGAAGTTGGGTAATTCCCATTCCCCATTAATGTTCACCAAAAGGTACAATGTTCTTGACAATTTCCTTTCTAAACTGGTCAAGTCTCCTGATTCATCGGCTTGGGTGACTCGTGAGTTTGGCACAATCTTACGCGACATGTTATCGATCTTTTCCTCTTCTTGTTCTCCTTCTTCTTTATAGTTCTTGGGTAATACAAGTTCTTGCTTGAAACGTCTATCTCTTTGATGTCTGATTTCGGGTCTTCCTTTTGGAAACTCAAGATTAGGGTTATTGAATACTGGCGGTTTGTTTAACTCCCTGAAGTTTTGTTCGGAAAGTGTTCCCGGTCTATAGTAGTACCATTTAGGAAATGTCCACATTAATCGTTTCCATAATTCATTTTGATACTTGTAAAATTGCTTTTCGAACGCCGGTAAGTCCGAGGTAACCACAGGAATCCTGGACAATAATAATGTGGAGCTTATATGTGGTGATGCACCGGCAGCTGCCTGAGAATACCTTCTTATGTGGTTCATACCAATGTCTGATTCTGGTGAAGTTAACCTCAGCTATTAAATTTTTCAGACTCGCTTGGAGTAGGGCCGGGTAACTGCTGACCACTTGTGTCGTGCACCAACCGGTTGTTTCAACTTTACCCCCGGGCGTAGCATGACCAAAAACTATAAAAGGCGGACAATTCCTGCGACGATATTTTTTTCGACTAACCACTTTTACTAGTCTATTTTCTCAAATTTATCTTTTCTAAAATTCGTATAGGTACTGTAATCTAGGTAGTTTGTATTGTAATAATGTCTACCGAATTTGAATCCATATTAAAAGAATTACCCAAGTTAAAAGCGCCAGGAGTATCGGGATCCAGAATTAAGAAACTTACCGATATTGCCGTTAAGAATGTGAGCGATGAATCCCAATTAATAACAATTTTGTATTCTAATTGTAAGGCCACTCCTTCATCCCACAAATTAGGAACCCTTTACGTGGTTGACTCCATTGTTCGGGTGTATATGGATGAGGCTAAAAAACAAAATCAGCAAATTTCAGCAACTAGTCCTGAAGGTACTTTTGCAGCCGGCGTATATAAAATAACCGAATTGATTGAATCTTTGGTTGATGATGCTTTGGAATTGTCGGTCAGTAAAGCTCAAGATACTAAAATTAGTAAATTAGTAGATATTTGGGAACGGGCTCAAACTTTCAGTCCTCAAATTCTTCAATCCATTAGATCAAAACATTTCTCATCAACTACTCCTCCAGGTTCTCCTCCGGGCTCTAAAGTTGATTTATCATCTACTAATACTGTCAGTAATCCTGCTAACCCTCCTAGTAATACTAATTCATCTGGTAATGACTCAGGTAGCATCTTATCTGCTCTTGCTTCCCTTGCTAAACTGTCAAACTCTAATGGTAGTACCCCAACTCCTGCATCGGCTCAACCGAATAACAGTAATAATAATGCTAACAATATTCTTTCTCAACTATCGGCGTTAGCTGGTAGTACTCAAAATGCTCCTTCAAATAATGGACCTGGTTCAATTCCTGCTAGTGTCCCTTCTGCTCCTCCTATTGCTGCTGCTTCTGCATCTCATGCTGCACCAGTGGCTCCGGGACCAGGTAATGACCAGTACATCTTTAATATGTTGCAACAAATGCAACAAAATGGTGTCGCTCCTGCCGGTAACAATTCATACGATAGAAGAGGTCGTGATAATGGCGCTTATTCAAGAAGAAATAGATCTCGTTCTCCTGATCGTGGAGGAAGGATTAACTCTCCTCCTGGTCAACATCAACAGGCTGGTTTTGTTCCTCCTGCCGCTATGAATCAAGAGTTCAACATCCCAGGAACTGCCCACTACCGTCCTCGTAATGTTGGTTTTGATCAAACGTTACCTCAAGGTTCTTTCAAAGTCTTATCCAGAACTCTTTTTATCGGAGGTGTTCCTCGTGGTATGGATGAAAAACAGTTAGCAACTGTTTTGAGACCTTATGCTGAAGTTCAGTCTGTTATTTTGAACAGTGAAAGAAAGCATGCTTTTGTCAAAGTATACTCCAGAAGAGAAGCAGAACAGGTAATTACTTCCTTCAATAAAGATAACGCATTGCCTTTGAGAACTCGTTGGGGAGTCGGTTTTGGCCCAAGAGACTGTTGTAATTACCAACATGGTATTTCTATCATCCCAATTGCAAGATTAACTGATGCTGACAGATCTTGGGTTGTTTCAGCTCAATGGGGTGGTACTGGTGGTCAACCATTGCTGAGTGGTATGGTTATTGATGAACCAGATATTGAAATTGGTGCTGGTATTTCTTCGAAAGCTATGTCCAAGAAAATGCCAACCAACTCGGCTAGAAATGGTCCTAGATCAAATAGACCTGGTGAACCAGATGAAGAATTTGTTAAGACCACATTAATTCCTCAAGACCCTTCGCTTGCTCCAGCAATGACTCATGGATCTCAACCAGAATTTTCCACTTACACTCAATCATCAGTTAATCCATTAAGTGGATTGTTTAACAATAGTAATGGTAATCCAGCATTTCCTCAAATGCCTCCTCAAGGTTTCCCTAATGCCCAAGGTAATCCTAATTTGAGTGCCCAATTAGCTAGTTTCTTCCAAAATGGAGGCCAATAGTAATTCAAATAATTGTAAATTAGATAGTAAATACATAAAACATTATCTCATGACTTTTTATTTATTATATACAATAGATGCAAAATGGGGTATCATTGAGATACCAAATTATGCCTTACAAAACAGTAAAAAAAAATTGTCACCACTATATCTATGCTTCAGCTGGTACAGGGGTGGGATCATTAATAACCTCTTTCCGCCCACTGGAAGGAGATTTTATCACGGTATTAGATATGCTTTTCGCCTTATTTATTGGTTCTCCTCTGACGATCTTTTCCATCTCATCTCTGGTCAACGTTTCGTATTCCAATAACCCTTCTGCTAAACGTTTTAACTCAACCTTCTTATCGTTAAGCAAATTTCTTGTTCTAGTCTCAGATGAAATGAGATAATCCCTGACTTCATTGTCAGCCATGTCTCTTATTTTTGGAGACCAAGATTCCCAATCATCACTAAGTCTCACTGGACCGATTTTATCACTCATACCATACGAAGTAACCATGGCTCTAGCAACACTAGTGGCGTTAGCTAAATCAGATGAACATCCACTGGTTACATTGTCAGGTCCATGGATCATTTCTTCAGCAATTTTACCACCCATACAAACGTCTAATCTTGCAAAACACTCTTTCTTAGTCATATCAACTTTATCCATCTCAGGTAATTGGAATGTTACCCCTAATGCTCTACCTCTAGGTAAAATGGTAGCTTTATATAAAGGAGTAGCAGCTGGGGAAAACATGGCCATAATAGCATGACCGGCTTCATGATAAGCAGTATTTTTTCTAGCTTCTTCAGTAATCACCATCTTCTTTTTAGCGGCACCCATTAAAATTTTATCCTTCGCCCATTCAAAATGATTCATGTCTACCGCGGGAGCAGACAATTGAGAAGCATGAACAGCCGCCTGGTTGACCAAGTTCATTAATTCTGCACCTGACAACCCTGGGGTACCTCTAGCAATGATTGAAGGATCAACATTTTCTGCAGTTTCGACGTTTTCCATATGATGCTTTAAAATATCCACACGGCCTCTTACATCGGGTAACTCGACATTAACTTCCTTATCAAATCTTCCAGGTCTAGTCAAAGCCTTATCTAAAGATTCTGGGAAGTTAGTTGCACCAATGATTATAATACCTTCAGTTTGAGAGAAGCCGTCCAATTCAACTAATAACTGATTTAATGTTTGCTTAGCGTAAGCTTGATCCTTTGGATTACGTTTACCTCCAATAGCATCTAATTCATCAATGAAAATAATAGCGGGGGATTTTTCACGAGCCTGATTGAACAACTCTCTTATTCTTTTGGCACCAACACCAACGTACAATTCATCAAATTCCGAACCTGACATGAAAAAGAAAGGAACACCAGCTTCACCGGCAGTGGCTCTGGCTAACAACGTTTTACCAGTACCTGGAGGACCGGTCAAAAGAACACCCTTAGGAAGCTTACCTCCTAAGCCAGTGAAACGAGAAGGATCTTTCAAAAAGTCAACGATTTCTTCCAACTCGGCTCTGGCTTCGTCACAACCGCAAACGTCTTTGAATTTGACGGTAGACTGAGAAACATCCACCGACTTATCTGGAACCTCGGAATTTCTGAAAATCGTACCGTTTTCAAGCAAATAGTTATAAGCATTTATGGTACCGTACGTTATCAACGTGAACGGAATCAACCATTTAAGCCATTTGGAAAGTATTGTCAATAACGACTCTGACACAATCACATGAACAGGCTCATATCTGGAACCAAATCCATGAGGAAGAGGCGATCCAGTGGCTACAGCTCCATTAGTTGATTGTAATGTTCTGGCCACTTGTTCTGCTTTGCCTTTTTTACCAATTTTATTCAAAGCATCAATGTAAATCTGAGCACACTCAGGTGATGAAGCAATCCCAGGAGTTTCATACCGTTGAACAACAATATGAGGGTAGTTGTTGGCCATTAAAGAATTGTAGAAATCTACTTGAGCCTTAGGGTTGTTTGGATCGCTATTGGCGATTTGTTCTTGAGTTTGAAGCAATTTAACCGTGAAGTTCGATACCGGCCTTACCGCCGAAACCGGACGGGGTCCGGGTTGAAACCCAACCAACCGGCCCGTCATCCCCGTCCATTGCGGCACGGGTCTCACAGATACAGCTCTCGGTAATATCCTCGATAAACTATACATGGCTATAGTAAAGTTAATAAATCGCTGGTGCTGTGATTTGGCGATTTCTTGACTCTTTATTAGAATGCGCTAAAGTCATGAGAAGGCGCTAGAAGTTTCGCCTCGCCCTGTGACATTCCGGTCGTGTGTGACCCAGCCTTCCGGAAGTGTGTGGGCGAATTTTGAAAATTGGTGTACGGGTGTTCAGTATGGAACTTGTGGTTTGCAACCTTTTATTCCTCTGACCATTAATAGCTGTATATTCTTCTAGAAACATCTTGGCGTATCATTTAAAATCCCCGGATTCGTAAGTCATCGTGCGTTGCTGTGCCTGCTATTTCAAGACTGTGTTCATTTGCCAAGTGAAGGAGACAAATAAAACAAAAACTTGTAGATAAGTCCTTCCTCTCTTCTGGTCGATACATCTTACTGATAGAAGAAACTACGTTAGCAAACGTCTTCTCCTTGTTTGTATCTTTATGTTCTGAATCACCATTTAATTCGGCGTCTGCCTTCATTTCTTCTTGTTCTTCGATATCTGCATCTGCACTCTTTGCGTCTTCCTCGGAGTTTGTATTTGTAGTTTTGGTCTCTTCTAAACCTATGTCATCTTTGTCCTCTTCCTTGATACTTGTCCATAAATTATCTTTCAACAATTTGACATCAACTCGTTTAGCCACCCTTGAGAAATTCACATAATCAGCCCGTGTTTTTCTTCCTCCTGTGACTAATTGAGTACCTGCACCTGTGTCTGCAGATTCCGGTTTGACATCATTATCATTGGACAATGCATCATTGAAATCAATTCCAGCGTAATCATCATTATCATAATCTTCGTACTCTGCTTGTTGAAACGATTGTGCCAATTGCTCTTGTTGTCGTTTTTCTTCCTCTTCTTTTTGATATTGATCAGCAAAGTAGTTCTCGTCAGTTAAAGTATTTTGGTTGTTGTCGCTTTCTTGTACTAATTTAGACTTCTTGGTGAATTGGATGATTGACTGTAATGGCTTTATAAATAAATTAGTGAGTCTTTTGGAATTGTATTGGATATCATCAGGCAATTTATTGGATTCTTCTTTATCCTCATCCTTTAGCTGAATTTGTGATATGCTCTTGGGTTCTTGGAAAATGATATCCTCTAGATCCTCAAGTTCTGCATCAAAGAAATTAACTACGGTTTGCTCTTTCTTTTTTCTCTTCAGTTCAGTTGACGTACCATCAATTTGTGCCTGTTGCTGTAGTTGTTCCGGATTTGGTGTCAGTCGATCGAGATTCTTAGACTTTTTCAATTTGGCCACCTTCCAGTGTTCAGGTCCAATCCAGTTGGCTTTCATACGTTCGTCAAAATATGCCATGAGATCTTGATCCATGACCATTGTGGGCACGATATCTTCATGGGCTTCTAAGTCGGCGATGGGTAAGTCATTATCATTATCCATGAATGAAGCATCAGCAAAATCATTGTCAAAACTGGGATATCCGAAATCGTTGTCTGTTTGGGCTGGGGTATCAGCCACTTCTCGTTCCGATTCAGCAAGAAAACGTTGATTTACATCAGAAAGGACTTCTTTGGCTTTATCAACATCTTCAAGAACAGCATTGAGCTCATCGATTGAAGGACATATTACCACATCGTCCAATTCTTTTGCAGATGTAGTATATAAGAACTTTTGAAGTCCCGATATATCAATATCATCGACCTCCATTTGATCTTGGTTATTCGGTTTGGAGACAACATTATCATCAACCTTCTGATTGGTGGTGGCGTCAAATATGACTCTTCCAGAGGCATCTATGCTTAAAGTATTGAGTAAAAGACTCTTGGCCCCACCTTCATCGAATTCAGCCAATGCTTTTTTGAATAACGGATCAATTGCCAACTCCTGATCCAATTTCTTGATTTGAATAGATTCAAATGGAACCAACGTCGACTCTAGCACTCGGTTAAGTTTTCTTCTTGTTCTCTTATTTTCTCCGTCTTCAGTCTGAGATTCATCGGCATTACTTTCATTGCCTTCGTTTTCACCATCGGAGTTGTCGCCGTCATTGGCATCGTCCTTTTTAGTAGCCAATCCACTAAGTAGCTTCCCTGTTTCAGATGCAACTGACTCAACACGACTCAGGTAGATCTTCACACACCCATCAAGAGTAGCGGACGCCCGCTGGAAATTGATATTCTCACCATCTTTAATGACGTTCAAGTCATGGAAATAATCAATAAGGGCAAATTGCCAGGAATTCTTACTGGTGATTTTATTGTCGGTTGATAATTTGATCCACTCCTCAAAGTTGGATAAAATGGTGTTTTTGTTCTCTGCAAAATGAATCTGGTCTTCAAAAAACGATGAGTCTTCATATCGATCACTTCTACTTACATGTCTTGATCCCGAAGCCATTCTCTTTGAAACAACCCGCCCTGAAATCGCCCGACCTTTGTTAGAAAGATCCTGGATCGATGCCACTCGCTTTCCTGCTTTATTACGTTTTTTGGGCAATACTTGGGCCATTTTGGTTAAGAGTTGATGCTTAATAAGGTTTGTTTACAAATGTATGCATATGTATCATGACGTGGGCCTCTGCACGACCTCGATGATGATAACGTGTTTGGTGTACGGGCCTATGGCCTGGAAGATACTTAGGTAGTATATGCTTATGTAGTAGAACTATGTATATGATGTATGTAGTGATGAAGGTGGTGTAGATGTAATGTGTATGGTTTTAGAGACGGTGAGGCTTTATTTTTGTGGAAGGTTTTTGAAAACTTGGGCAGGTTTCATCGTCTACCTTTCCCTTTTCCCTTTCCTTTTCCTTTACGGCCAGCCCCACTAATACGACTGATTTCACTTTGGGAAAGAACAAGTCCATTACGGGTACTCTTTCCAACTGAATGGATCTTGAGGCCTCTGTCCCGTTTCTTCTGTTTCTTTGAAACACCAGACCCTAATCTGTCGCTTGCGGAGGTAGAACCTTTACCGGCCTTTAAGTCTCTGATTTCACCTTTCTTAACCTTTGAAAGAACAATTCCAGCTTGGCGAGCCTCCTCTTCATATCGAGACACTTTTTCAAGTCTCTTCTTAATCATTCCTTTTCTCATATTCATGGGCATTTTCTCAAGTTTTTTAGGAAGTCCATCTGTAGATGAGTTTGTGGCCGCTAATGATCGTATACGAGAGTCTAGCGCTCTTCTTCTTGCTTTTCCCGTAGGATCTTCATAGTCGATTGTTTGTAAGGTCAAGTCAGCACCTGAATATTCGAGTTGGCTGGCCAATATGTGCGATTCTTGAAGAAGCCGTTGCAACTTCAAATCATTTTCCAAATTATCTTCATCTTCCTTGATATCTTTTTTCGATTGTTTTTGTTTCAAGCTTTGTTCTTTTTGGTTAATTTCACTAAGAGTGGCAGCTCGTCCAGCTCGAATTAATTTTATGTCTTTTTTAGAAACGATTGGTGCTGTTGCAAAACTTTGAGAAAGCTTCACCACCTTGGGCTTTTCATCTTCCGATTCTTCTTCCGAGTCTTCTTCTGAGTCATCAGACATCTGGTCGTCACTGGACCCGCTAAATCCCGAGAATTCGTCTTCTTGTTCGTGTCTAGCGTCACCTTCGGTGCTGCTGAAATGCTCATCGCTTGAATCACCATCATGATTTCTTCTGGCCTTATCTTCAAATCCCATGTCTTCTAGCGATCCAAACTGGGCCTCGAAATTTCTTCGCTGGGCCTCCAAGTAATCATCCATATTATTTCAACGTGTTTTTTCTGTACTGTAAAAAGCTAGTTAAAATTCCTTTCTTAAATAGCGATGAGAATGGATTTTTTTATTATGTCGCAACAGCTATTTTTCAGTCTTCAACTTCTAAGCTTTCGATAGTAAATGACCAAGTTCAGAGGTTGTATTGACATCCACTCGGGTCAAGTCAAGCAAATTGTAGGGGGTACCCTTAGGGAGGATGATGTTGCCAAAAACTCTTCAACCACAGAAAATTTCGTGTCCACCAAGCCTTCATCATACTATGCTGAGCTTTATCAGAAGTCTAGTATAAAAGGATGCCATGTGATAAAGCTAGGTACCAATCCAGAAAACGACGAAGCCGCCAAATTGGCGTGTCTAACATGGCCGGGTCACCTTCAAGTAGGAGGAGGAATTAACTATGACAATGCATTGACTTGGTTAGACATTTATAAAGCATCTCACGTAATTCTCACCAGTTATCTCTTTACCGACAAGAAATTCGATTGGGATAAGTTAAGTCGAGTCAGTGAACTCGTGGGAAGAAATCGACTTATAGTGGATTTAAGCTGTAGGGCAGTCCAAACCGATGGCGGTGTTGAATGGGTGGTTGCCATGAACAAATGGCAGACTTTAACCGAAAGTAAATTAGGAGTTGAATTCCTCAAACAAGTCAGTGAATACTGTGATGAATTCTTGATTCATGCTGCTGATGTAGAGGGGCTTTGTAAAGGAATCGATGAAAACTTGGTCAAAAAATTAGGTGATTGGTGTCCATTGGGATTTGAAGGCAAAATAGTATATGCTGGAGGAGCCAAGCTGGTCGATGATTTGAATACTGTGAATCAACTTAGTCAAGGCAAGGTGGACTTGACGTTTGGAAGTGCATTGGATATTTTTGGCGGAACCTTGGTTCGTTTTGAAGACGTAGTTAAGTGGAATAACTCCCATTCATGATGATACACAAGAAACGAATTTTTCATACATAATATATTGTACAGTGTTATCAAGTTTATATAGTTACACTACAGTATTACCAACTAGCACCGGCAAAACCTCCCCCGTAGTTTTCATCGGCACCACCTGGAGATCTACCATAACTGGTGAATCCACCAGAGGTGGCATTGCTAGCTTCAACAGTATCTTTCTTTAATTCCATGGCGATACCAGCAAGTTTTAATTGTAATACTTCAATACTCTTTAATACTACTTCATTTGGAGGTAAATTTCCAACGGTTTCAACATCCACATAGAAATTTTGAGGTTTGGCTTTGAAATCAAATTGAGCTTCTGGATCTGGCGCTTCTTCCCATTCACAATTGGCAGATTTTGGCCATTCTTTTTCAACGTCATCTTCATACCAGAAATCTGTATGTTTGAGCTTGTTCCAAGGGTCATATTCAAATCCTACTGCAGCACAAGGAGACCATTTAGCATGTTCTTTGGCAATACCTTTTTTAGCGACACAGGTGATTCTTAACTCTTGATGTTTTCTTAATTTACAAATTAACGGACCTCTTCTATCAGCGTCTCTTATCACGGGGTCCCCCAAGGTCAACCCATTATGAAATTTAGCTAAATCACTAGCATATACATTCATAGTACTATCGGTATCACATTTAGCAGTTAGTTCTAACTTAACAGAACAGTTAGGACAATATTGATCACAAGTACAATCTCTGGAGTACGATAAGTTATCTATTCCTTCACTATTGAGAGGAATAAGACCAAGACGATGAGAAATAAATTCATCAGCCAATACCGAAGTATTGACTTCAATTTCCACCAAGTCAATGGCAAGAGTAGGAACCTCGGCTAGCATCACTCTTCTGAGGGAATTAGCCATGGATAAATCGACATCCCGAAGAATAAAGTCAACGTGGTCTCTTTCTGTTTGTCTAATGGTGACACGAGGTCCTCCTTCCCATCTATCGATATCCATAATGTTGGTGTAGAAGGTTTTGAATGGAGAAAAATTCTGGTGTCCGACATATCGACATCGCGACATCACGACATTTTTGGCACGTGTTACGGTGCTTTGACCGGGATCTAATGATAACCACGGGTAGGAGTGGACTACGGGGGTTTAGACAGGTTAAAAGACGCCGATAGAAGGTTCAAGAGTTGACTGGCAAGTAAAACAATGTTTCGTTGTGTGTGGTGCCGAAGTTTCCAACTTGCTGGTGCAAGACATGAAAAATGGGATGCTACTCGGATGCTTCTCACAGAAGCCATGAAGTGGGCCAGGAGATGCCCTAACAGCTGCTTGTCTGGTAAAACCACAAGCCGTGTGTATGTTTCTGGTCTTCTTTCGTTCTGTACGTGTCTCAGAAGTTGTTTCCGGTTGACCTTGCTCTGTTGTGGCTGACTTAGACATCACTCTAAGGCCCATGTCGTTTTGCACCCATGTTTGCCTCACCATTTGAAGCTCCTAGCACGACCTGCCATAATCTTCTTATACATGAACAACATCCCCATTCCCGACTTACGGTTTGAACAAACGTTCAATAAGTCGCTCGAAACGTATGCTTCGCAAGCAACAATCAACCGGTTGCCCTCTGACCCTCATGGGTTAAGTGAAGCAGAGCTCAAATTGGTGAACCAGCAATTAGATGAAGAAGAACAGCATCAAATCTCCCAGCCCATTGGAGTCATCACTCCAGGAATCGTGTTCTACGCCGTTATCAAAGACCAAGTCATCATGCCGTTGGTGCAAGGGTTCCTTTTCTCCGGTGCCCTTATATTAGTTGGTCCTTTGTTGTATAAGGTAAAGAATATGGGCCGCAATACTGGAATATGGCTAGCGACTATGCTAGGACTCAACCGGTTACCTCCACTAAATAGTCCAAAAGGATTACCCACCAGAAGATAGGTCTTCTTAGTAGGAAGTGTATAGCATCAGAACATAGTTTTATGTGTAAGTAATCTACGATTTAAGAGTATGGATTTTCTGCCCATTATTGTAATTTAGCATCAATATTACCGTAAATAGGTCCAAATTGATCATTTCTACAAAAACTCAAAAAGTTGACTTTTTTTCAAATTCCAATTGTCCTTCTATTTCACTCTGTGCTGTCACCCAGTATATTGACAGGGAACCTTTTTGACTTGTATCAACCACCATATTCGTTTGTTTCTTTGCCATATACCCTGCTCTATACTTGCCTAATACGGCCATTTTATCATGTGCTGCTAAACAACACCTTTTCCGTATGACTACCACAAAAACACCGTTTTCACACCCGAAACTCGACTATTCATCATCACTCACTGTTTGATCAACCTTCCTTCCAAATTTCACCCATCGTCTATGGCTTTGTGCCAGGTTTAATTCCGTTTATTCATGCTTGGAACCAGACCCTTACACCACAGCCTCAGCCAGAAAAAACCCCATAGAATTTCATCAACAAAAGTTTCGAAATTCACCTTCCCAACCAATTCCTGTTTATCCACCAAATTCGCCGGTGATGTTTTCAAGACATCGTAAATCTCGAAGCGTTCAATCCACCGCTTATACTGGAGTTAACCATGCGGCCCCTGCTTCTAATCAGCCCAGCTCAAATGCTTTGGCTGCAGCAATCACAATTGGTCAAGGTATTAAGCAACAAAATCCACCGGTAACGAAACCATCCACCGGAATTGGCCGGTCCAATTCATTCCAATACATTAGAAGGACCCCCTCCAAGTCGCAAAACCAGACCCAGCAAGTGAACAGAAACAGCTCTTTAATCAGCAGTAGTACTCCAAGGAATTCTACTCCTTCTTCACCCATCAAATTAAATACGGGATTGAATACTTCAATTGATTACAATGATCACATTCCTTCGCTCCATGATACTTCAAGTGCATTTGATATAGACGACACTTTCAATGACGTGGGCAGTCAAGTTTCCGACAACAACTACGTCAGAATGCAAGACTTGAAATTATCACATCAACCTCAGCATCCCCAGCAACCAGCCGTTAAAACAGTGAAAAAATACATCCCCACAAGGAGTGGTATCAAAATCGTTGAAGTACCCGAAGAATCTCTTCAACATGAAATTCTGAGAACAAATTCAATGAGATCAGGTAGTAATATTCCAAGATCGAACTCTTTACAATTTAGACCAAGCTCAAGAGTAAACTCTTTAGCACAAAGATCAGCTCCACGTCTTAATTCTTTAAATCAAAAGCCCCCAGTCACTCTGAAAAAAGTCATTCGCTCTACGTCATTAAATAATGTGGCTCAAAACCAGCCTTCTTCTGAACTTGCCGATATCCAGAAACAAATTGATCATGAAAAACAATTGGCTAAAGACTTAGAAAATAAACGGTTGGAATACGAGGAATTGAAATTGGCCCGCCTTGAAAACGAAAAGAAGTTATTACAATTAATGAAAGATGACCAGCCTCAAACAATCGAAGAAGAAGATGAGGAACAAGAGGATGAAGACGATGTACCAATCATTTCAGTGCCCCCAGTAGTAGATGAATTAGATAGACCGGTCAAGCCCAAGTCACCTGAACCTCTTACTAAGCCAGAACTTGTTGATGTCGAGGATGCCGACACTGAATCTGAATCAGATTTAGAAGACGAAATTGCAGCAGATGAAGTTATTCCTGACTCTGCAATTAACCCATCAGAGGTTGTGGTCGATGAATTTGAAAAGAATGAAATAAGAAGAAATTCTGTTAATGACAATGAATCATCAGATCCTATTACTCAGGAAAAGCCAGAGTCTGAAATTGGAATCATCAATGAATACAGTAATCTCCAATCAAAAGAATTAGTGTCCAAATTGGAAAATGAATCAGTATACAGTGATGATGATTCACCTACCAGAAAAAACCTTAAACCCAAATTTGAGACCACTCCTGAGATAATTGATAGTGAAACATTACAATTACCAAGTTCTATTAATGATCACGGGGCCAGTTCCGGCTCGTCAATCAGTAGTGTTGAATCTGCTTCCAAGAAAAGACCAGTCAAATCGGCTATGAAGAATTCCAATCTGGCTTACAATTCCTCTCCTGCAAATGGAAAAGTACAACCTAATCCTGCTCAACAAGCTTATATCTCATTAACAACAGCTGAAAACACAAGACTCAATTCAAAACTTTCATCTCCAGATATGAATGCTCTTAAAGGAAGCCACCAGTATCCAACTATTGGTCTTAATAACAATAACAAACGTTCTTCTCAACTAATCAGAAAACCTCCACAACAATCGAATGGCTCCCTCAGTAACAGAAGCTTACGCCCTCACTCCGTACATACGGACAGAAACGTGGAACATAATTCTAATGGTGGTATGAGTAATCGTACATTGAGAGAAAGTAACCGTTATTCTTCCGTATACGTACCACCTATTGCACCTCATCCAACTTTATCTCCAGGCTATCAATCCCCTTCAAAAACCAGAGCATCTGAACTTTATGCCAAAGCTAATTCACGCCCAGTTTCAACATTTAACCCATCTCTTATCAGAAAGTCTTCCTTCGATAGAAGTGAAGATACTAGAAACAATAATGAACACCAGCCTCCTCCTCAACATCCGTCTCAGACAGTTAAACCACAAGAAAATCGTCATAGGTTGACATTGAGAGACTCTCCCTATGCTCCAACCCAATTTTACCGCCTTAGCAATGAAGGTAATGGATCTCCACAGACCACCCCAACTAAGGTAAACAACGATATGCATCGTTTCAACTCAAAGATTCCGGAAACCAATACCGAAGAACCACATACACCTCAGAAACAAACTTATATGACATCATTGCGTAAGGAACCAGAACCTGCTCCTGTGCCAGTTAGCGAGACCAACGATAAAAATGAAAAGAAGCCAAAGAAGAAGAAGAAGTTACTTAGAAAAATATTTGGAAGGAGTTAACCCAAAGTATAAAATATATGTTTATTTGTAAAAAATATATGCAAAAAATAGATTAAATATCTATAGATCTCAAACTATGTTTCAAATTCGATCAAATTAGTAGAATGATCATGTGCCTTGGAAGCGTTACGCTCAGCATTGTGAAAGCGACTTAATTCACCCTGGTTAGCCGGAGCATTATTTACCGGATCTGTTAGAACTTGAGCCTCAGCTCCAAGTAGTAAATCTTTATCTTTATCATCTATGTCAATTATTCCAAAATCATCGTCACGTTCTTCTTCTTCAAGGTCTTGTTCCTTTGATTTAGAAGACTTCACTGACATATTGTCATTCGAATGGGAATTGAGGTTAGTAGCAGCAGAGTCCATACGACGACGAACCTTCTTGGCTACTTCACGACCATCTGCCAACATGCCATCAAACATGTCTCTCAAGTTACGCATGGTACTGATTTCAGAGTCCAAAGGAGTATCAATATGGATAGAATTTTGAAGAGTTTTACTGAAGAAAAGTTCATAAGTTTCATCAGCTAAGATAACCATTCTAAATGTTGGTAAATTGACATAAACGGGAGTATTCGGATTAAGCGCAGCATTATGAGTGATTTTGTTATCAATAGCCAAATCCTTGATAAGAACCTCTTCTTCTTCCTCTGGTTGGGCATACTCGAACGCTCTTTGAATAAACGTACTGGCTGCTGATAAATACCTTTCGACCTGAAGATTCTCTAGCTTATGTTTGTCAATATCAACATCACTGGGTAGTTGTATTTCGGAGTCTTTTCCACCAGCTTCTTTTTGCCTCTTATAAACTTCATCAGCAACTGCATTTTCGATAGCAGTCTCAGTCAAAGAATCGAGAAGTGTACCATCCTTCCATGGAGCAGTAATGTACAATAAATCTTCGGATATTTTGAGAATTCCATCTCGATCGATCTTTCCGCTATTTTTGACTTCATATAACTCAAAGAAATTGGACATTGAAGCCATAAGATCAGGATCAACTAATTTGTTCAACCCTACCACCAAGTCGGATAATTTAAGAGTACCCTTCGACTCAGAATCCCAATGGTTGAACAACCGGTGCAAAAAGTCTTCTCCTTCCGGTTGATGATCATTTGTTTCTAGTTGTACCCAATCACATATCTGTTGCATGAACTTTTTGAACGCTAGAAAATCCATATCTCTGGATCCACTACCCATAGTCACATTATATGTTTGAACGACAGAATAAAATCTATCATAGATCAATCCTAAAGCAGTTTGATCCAAATTAGGAGTTTTTGGTAAGTTTCTTAATTCAGTTCTTTTAACGAAAGATGATATATTCTGTAAGATTGAGTCTCTATGTTTGGCACGATGTCTTTCAATAGTGTCTTCATTGACGACAGAAAACTCTTTGAATGCAGTCACCAATAACTCTTGAAACTTAGTAATGGCTTTGTATTTAGGATTTGGAGAGTCAGGGTGAGCTGATTGATCTAAGGTTTGGAAATAGTTCTTCATGATTGAAATAAATGTACCATCATCTTCAGTTTTAAGAAGTTCTTCACCATTAAGTTTCAAAACTGCCAAGGCCACTTGGAATAAAGTTTTGGGTCCTTGTAAGAAAAATACATCAAGTATTCTGAAAGCAAATACAAGAGGCATTGAAGTCAAATATAACGAAAGAAACCATGGCAAAGAAACAACAGACAATTGAATATCGTATTTGGATATATGATCCCATAACATAGGCATGGTATTTTGAACCAAACTTTCGAATACTTTTTGATCAAGTAATGTACCATACATAGTTTTTGAATAATAACCGGGCACAATCCTATCACAAAGAATATTAAGACACCAAAAAGCTTGTTCTTCAGACATAAAGATCAATAAAGCAGCGACCACGATATTCATTGCCTGACAATAACCAACTTCAGGGTTTTTCCATGAGTAAGCAGTAAGAACTCTTCTTAACCGTTCAATTCCTTCGTCAGTCTGATATGCGGCATATTCGGGTAAGGAACGATTTAAATCTTTTTCAATTTCTTCGATAGCAAACGATTTTTTGTCTTTATTAGATTCTAGTAAAGAGGTATATTCATTAGGATAATCGACTCTCAAATA
This sequence comes from Metahyphopichia silvanorum, assembly GCA_030574095.1. NCBI lineage: Eukaryota > Fungi > Ascomycota > Pichiomycetes > Serinales > Debaryomycetaceae > Metahyphopichia > Metahyphopichia silvanorum. Next base: position 60,489 of record JAJMEK010000011.1, on the reverse strand, counting down.
GATTGAACCACAGCATAACTCCCAAATTTCACCTCTTAGACGATTGGGCAAACCAACACGAACCAACTTATAGAACATAGGAGTTTTGACTAGAGATAAATTTCTTCCATCAACACGGAAAAGATCAAACCAAAGTTTCATTTTCGACTTATCCCTTAATTCTCTTGCATTTCCAGGGTATTTGAAAGTAAGACCCAACCCACCTGGAGGGATTTGACTGACTTTTTCCGAAGATACGTTATTCTTTGCAAGAAGGTATTCCGAGTAACAAGACTGGATGAAAGGCTGAAGTTTAGACACATTTGGCAAGTTCTTTTTCAATGCTAATTTCAAATTATAGGAGAATTTCTCGCTATCTGATCTGATTCCTACCAAATAAAGAACAATTGATAATTTACTATGAGTGGTGATACTTAATGCAAATCCATAAGAACTGGTAGGTAAACGTTCTACTTTCTTAATGGTGGACAAATGAATCACAAAAGAGCAATTCCTTCTATCAAAAGCATCACGAAAGATGAGAAACTTCGGCGTCAAATAGATTCTTCCTTGAGGAAAGTTATTATTCTTATACGCTTTAGAGGATTCTGCCTTGATGGATATTTCAACCGCTGACTCGTCTATAATAACTTCACCATCTGGAAGTCTGTGATCACGGCAGAAAATTTGTTGTTTGGTCAATCCTGGAGACAGGGTCTTCTTATCCAATACCTGATTGAAAGTGTTCACTGCTTTCTCCTTTATGATATCCAAGAATGCCATGGTATTTGATAATGAAGTAATCAACCCAGGGATGGGCTGGTTTTGCGGGCCCAATTAGTGGGGGCAGGAGGGGGCGGGGGCCCAGCACGCGCAGCGTCGCCCCAAGTTGGACCCAGCGCTTACGAGCGAAAAGGCCCTATTAAATCATCCAGAATTGCTACAAAGGGCTGAATAAGTTGTCGTAAACGATCTCAAAGCACAAACAAACGGCACAAACGTCTTTTTCAGCTGGAAAAATAAGACAAAGTAAGATAAAGATGGACCCTTGGCTTGAATTTGCGTGAGCCAAGCACCTGGCTGGGCCAAACTCCGGCGGCAGCCCGGGGCGAGCGCTAAGAAAAATGGGCCCAGAGGTTAGTAGAATGGGCCCGTAAGATGGGTCAGTAAAATGGACCTACAACTGATTGTAAAATTTCATACTGTCGTTATATACATCACTTAAATGTGGGAATTACTGAGAATTGGAGTCATCTTCATCAACATCACTCAAATACTTTTCAAACGAAAAGTTCCGGACATTGGGCTGGGGCTCTCCGTGATTACGATGGTGGTGATTATGACTATGATGGATATGATGATGAACATGACTGCCATTACTATCAGTTTTGGCAGCATCTCTTGACCTTCCCTGTAGTTGTAAATCTTGTATAGTCATGAATGAAGCATAATTAGAGATTTGTTTCAATGGCTCTGTAATTATCTTTCTCTTTCTATGGCGGAATTTGTTTCCTAAAATCTTCCCTGTATGGTTCAAAATGACCTTGATAATGTCCTTTCTTAGTCTTAGGAAAAAATCCTCTCCCGTCCACAACTTGTTTTGGTACAGAAGTTTAGGAACACTTAAATGAAGATTGTGAACATCAAGTATATGTAGATGTCTTGGAGGTTTGAAACTAATCGAAAGATCGAATTTAGTAACTTCAATGTCTACTATGGAAATGAATTTGGACGACCGATCCATGATTTCTGATAAGTCATCACCGTCGTTGGTCATGGCTGCCCCGTTATTGACCAAAGGCGATGTACGAAGCCTGGACTGCTCGGAAAACAATGATGTATCACTAGAAGAATCTCTACGGGATCCAACACTGGATTTGATCGATGATGGTTCTAAACTTAACGTGTCTGATCCATTAACACTTATATCAGGTTTGGTCTTACTCTTATTTTTACCCAAAAAGGTTTTAAGTAACTTTGGAGGTTCGTTGTCTTGAACAGTTCCTGCTTGGTCGACGTCTGCATCAATGTCTGCATCTTCAGGTTCTTCTTCAATTCCTTCCAATCCATCACTCCTAGTCTCCGACTTAGGAAATAAATATGAAAAGAGTTTCTTGGTGGTAACATAATCAAGTTGGATCTTGAGTGGTTGTATATCAAGCTTTCCATGCTCTAAAATAGGGATTCCTCCGATGGGATCTAGCATCTTCCACGAAACCTTAATAATTGGCTCATTAGCATTATCCTCCTTATCCTTGTCAATGTCTTTGGAAAGTTCAAAGAAAGGACCTAAAACTTCTGGATAAATGCAATCTTTCTGTAAGTTAAATCCTTGAATCATTCCTATTTCAACCACATTGATGTTTGATCCATCATAAGAATCGATTCTATTGAACAGAGAATTAGCCAATGCAAAATCTATAAACGGCTCTCTTTCACTATCAAGAAGATGCCATACTACGGAATCAGAAAGAATATTCCAAAATCGACTAGCTTTCTTACCCGTACTGTTCTTGGAGCTTCTAAATCCTAATCCTCTCATAAGAATAATCAACTCTAATTTCATTCTTTCTACCTCAACCTCTAACATTGACATTTGTTCTTTGTCTTGTTTGTTGAGAAGTACCGACTGTCCTGATAACTTAAGAAGGATTTCACGGCAAATTCGAATATTGAGTTGTAAATCTTTGATCCTTTCATCAAGTCCTTCAAAGTCCGAGGCATCAGAAAGTGCCACTACTTTATCCAACCGGTTAAGGATCTCATCTCTGGCTGTTTTACCATGAACCAACAAATCAGTAGTCACATAAAATATGGTGGAATACTGATCAGATGTAGCATTAATTACCACCTTCGCCAAATTGACGGTGATTTCGTTCCCTTGGTCAATACTTTGGTTTTCAGCAAATAAATAGTTCGGTTGATTGAGAAGAACAGCCATAGAGTTCCTTTCAATAACAAGTTGATTCTGAAACCATGAACTATCGTAAAACACTTCAATTTCAAGCCAAGGAGGCCAGTTAACATTCGAATTAGCGAAGTTTAGACCATATTGAACATCAGGATTGATGATAGTTTCATCATCTTTTTTGAATACGAACATATGGTAATCATTGAAAAGCACACCATATCTCAGTTCGATTAATGAAGCAACTTTTGCAGATTCACTAATGACATCATTCATTCCTTTCACATTGACATCAATTATTCTCACCTCCAAGTCTCTGGAAGTTACAAGAACACAGGAATCAACATCTTTCTTACTCACCAATTGTATTTGAGGGTGGATTAACTTGAATAAGTACTTATTATCTGCCTCTTGAGTATCAGAATTAACCTGACTAATTTGTTCATCAAAACACTCAATGACTTCTTCTCCTGTTCTGGATTCAAACTTCTGGCTATTACGGACATTTTCGTTACTTCTTGCTTGTTCTTCATTCTCTTGATCCCGAATAACACTTTCCACTAGTTCTACTGCTTTGTTACTCATGAAATACACATAAGACCGTCTATCACCAACTTGTTGTATATATTGCATGAACAAGTCTCTGAGATTGTTATCCCATTTCAATTGTAAATTGTGGATAATAAATCGATTATGGAAATCACTTACTATCGAATTCATCATTGATACCTCTCTCATTTGATCAGTAGATGTCTTACTCAGATACAAAGAAAGGGCACGTGAACTCACTTTGGAGAGGTTAGGACCATGTTGTGACGATAAAAGCAGGCTAGTCTCCGATTCTAGCTCTTGTCCTGTGATTGTTTCCCATACAGACTCAACAACCAGTTGTTTTTCATGTGCAAGTTTCAATTCTAGCTTTATATTTTCAACATCAGGAGCGAATTCAGGATCGTCTGCATACTCCAATTTCCGAAGAATCTCTTCTTTAGCCTTGATATCATTCTTAATGGTTCTGATACGGTCCTTGAGCAATGAGCCTTGCACTTCATTAGGAGTTTGAACACCCAATAAACATGTATGGACGGGCTCATGGCCAAAGGGAAAAGCACCATCTGCTTGGAATGAAAACTCACGGAAATAAGTAAATTTGGGAGAATGGAAAAAGGGAATAATCTGTACCTTTGGGTATGGAGATAAGACTTCCCTTGATTCAAGTTCAACAAAATCATCAGGGTCAATCCAACTAAAATCATTGTCGAATATGTCAATGTTTTCAATCCACTCAGAAAAGGTTGTATTTTTCATGAAATTTGAAGACTTGGTTGAACCAGTACTTTGAATGCTATGATCATTTAAAAAAGAAGCTAAGTGCCCTGTGACCGATTTATCATTGAAAATAGCATTGAAAAATCGTATATCAGCATCTTCAATATCTATTTCACCTTGATTCATCTTGAGATGAAAGACTCTATTATTGATATTTAACTTTTCGTTAACATATCTTACCAACTCTTTCCGTTGATGTAAATCTATTGAACACTTTGCAAATTTTCCTTTGAGCCCAGTAAATGCTACATTGTACGATTGATCGCCAGAATCAGCCGTAGAATGCATATATAAATGGGATATGAGTAACGAATCCAATACGAGTTGGTATTTAACAGTAAACAAGTGAGGACTAAGTTTGATATGGGAAGTATCCACGGGAGTAGTTTGGAACAATGGGCCTTGTTTGATAGGTAATGAAATGACTTCAGTGATATTGTCCCACCAATCAAAGAAATAATGAAAAGTCATCGGAGTGATATATGCTGCATTATAGCAATTACCGTTAGCAGAAGTGGAATTCACTGAAATTGCTAGGTGTAAATAATCAGAGCGGAAATCGGTATATGAATCAGGATGCCAATCGAATTCGGGACTAGTAACAACTACATCGTAATGAGGTTTAAAATCGGTAGTCCTTTCTTGGTCAGAAGAGAATTCTGTTGAGTTATTAACATTTCTTTCAAATAAAAGTCCAAGTTTCCAACAAACTCGTTCATCTGATGTTAGTTTCATCACTTGCTTTTGAAATTTCCGTGCCCCAAAATCAGAGTCTGGAGAGTAATTGTTAAGCTCATCATAAAAGAGACTCCAAGTTCGTTTTTCTGCTAACGAATAGTTAGGAATACCAAGAACAAAGTCATCAGACTCTAATAATAGGAGCTCACCTGAGTTTCCTGAAGAATTAACTTTCAAACTTACATTGTTATTCCAGCTGAACACGAAACCTGAGGCCTTTCCCACCATGTCATAAGGACTAATTCCACTTTTTATGTGAAGACACAACTCGTTAGCTATATTAAACGTAACTTTCCCGTGCATTAGCAATGCAATTTTATCCCACCAACCAAGGGGGCTGTCATCTATGACAGGCTTCGTAAAATTATCAAGAGCAGTCATTGTCGACAGAAGAGCACCCTGATAAGATTTACACCAACTGATGATACAAGCTCTTTCGGTGTCCAAATCACATTCTATATTCATCATGAATTTCACTGGGGTCAAAGTACGAGGAACATGTACCGAGTAAAAATTATCACAATCATCTTTAGACGGAGCAGCTGGGGAAAAAGGAACAGGTATGTACCTCATTTCTTCCTTTCTAGTTACCAATTTTTCATTGATTACTATGTTACCACGTAGGTTAATCGCAGTCTGAGTAGGCAGCTCTGGTTCTGGAAATGAGACTAAAGGTAATGTATAATCCTTGAGGAACACATATAAAGATCTTGCCTTAAGTTGAAGAAAAGCTGGTATTAAGATTGAATATTCGAGCTTTGGTTGCCCTTTCCCAAATTCATGAAGAAACTGGTCGACGTTATCCAATTTAGCCTTAGTAACTGTAAGATCGATATCTTTTATAACACCACCCATCATATGGGGACCTGAAACATAATCCTGGATTTGAAACTTATCCAACATTAAAGGATTTATAATGTCATCACCCCATACACGATGCGATCGTTTGTTCCAAGAATCAATTTTCACTTTACGGTATTTTTTAAAACTCGAAATCCATGAAGCTGAAAATTCATGCTCAAGAAGGTCTTTAGCACGTTGAATCTGTAAATTAGCTTCTTCATTACTGATTAGCTCCTCCACTCCATTGTCTGAAGGAGGAGTTTTAGGACGATGCTTACCAACAAATACCTTATCTTTAAAAGAAGCATGTCCTTCCTTAAGTGTAGAACCATTATCGGTAAAAATATTTCTCAAGGGACTAGTAAATTTTGGAGTAGAATGGGAAGAAGTTGAAAATACTCTTGTAGGTTGAGCATAAGTAAGATCATCAGGAGAAGGACGAATCTTGGATCTAATCTCATCACATTTCTTTTCAAAAAGTTTTAGTTTTCGTATTCGGTTTCTTTGCTCAAGTTGTCCGAGTTCATAAATATATGATAATTCTGTTTCGAATGGGTCATTCTCTAAAGTTACACCCAAATGTCCCGCTTTGACATTAATATTAGGTAATTCGATTGCTGGTTTAGCTTCAGGAAGAATACGACTATAGTCTTGAATATCAGCCAGAAGGTTTTGAAAATTATGACTAATTTGCTTGATTGCCTTGACTAATGTCACCACATTATCAATAACAGTATAAAAAAGAAACTGATGAGGAATATTTAGTCTTAAAAACAGAGAATTGATGTTTATATTTGTAACTTCAGCCATATTGTAGTAATGGATTCTGGGACTTTTAACTGTTAATAAACGAGTCCATAGTTTTGTGGCAGGATGAATCACATAACCTCGAATGTATTCAATTTCCACTATTGCCAGTGACATTGCGCTACATAAGCTCAATGAATCTATTTCAACCATGACATCAACCAGAGTAGGAAGCCTGGCAACCACAGCCATAGAGTCTATATGTATATCAATATCAATTTTTCTATTTCCCTCGTTCAACGCCGTTACTTGTTCCGGAGAATACTTTCTTACGACTGTTGGAGAAAAATAGTTCAGAAGACTTTTAGCATAGATCGAACACCATACGAGAAAAATATCAAATCGTCCGTCTACTTCAGGTACTCGGATTGTGATTTTATTCTTATCCTTCTCTTTATTGGTGATGATCGTATCCTTAACGCTGAGAACCTTCTTAATTTTCTTCAAATTACTATCTTCATCTTCATCCTCTTCTTTGGCAGCTGATTCCAAACTCGATATATCACTAAATACATCATCATCACTGAAGGTATACTCCGCCACTTGATCAAAATCTGGAATATATTCTGTAATGTACTCACTCAAGGTGAAACACTGAATTAGCTTTACGAATCCTGATATTGTTTGAATCGATCGCTTGAACGACAAGGACGCATCAGTAACCTTCAATGCCACTCCACGTTTGAAATCACCCAAATCAATATTCTGACCTATTTGGCTGTCAAAAAAGGTGTATGATGGAAGCTCATCTTTGCAGATGATATCTGCTTGAAGACTCGATACTGAAACTTTACCGGTGTAAATGAAAGACGGAAGTATTTCAAATAAATCAATATCAGAACCATCCCAGGAAGGAGGACCTTGATCTGGAAGATCAATTTCTGAACATTTCTCATTATAATGTGCAATCGTTCTGTTTCGGAGTAATCGTACTATGTGGAAGATGATGACATTAACAGATTTAAGCTTTATGTTCTTCGTTGAAGCTTTGACGGACATTTTATTTTGAGAAACAGAATAACCTATTGTGAGGTTTAATTTCGAAAGGTTGATGTAATTGTCTACTACTTCAACTTCAAAATTTTTGAACTTCAAGAAGCTTAAAACCTGATTTCGTTGTTTTGGCTTTAGAAGGAACACAAAGGACGAAAGGGAAGTCTTGATCATGATATTCAGGTCAGAGTTTCGATGAAATTCTAGATGTTCGCTATCAGGGAGATGAAGGCGAAATATAAGGTCAACCATCACGAATCTAGTACTGAGTTTCAGGAGAATGGATACTAGTTGGGGGTTGTCAAGCTTTGACTGTTTTGAGCTGGATGAAGCTGTTGAAGATTTCACGAATGAAAGAATATCATCTAATTGGTCATAATAGATGTCAAATATTGGTTTAGTTAGGGTGAAGTTCACATCATTGATAGAAGACGGTAATTGATGTAAGTCAAGTTCACAAATACCCGTCCCCGAGGGAAGCTCAAAGCATTTAGTGTCTTTATGGAATATTTTCAATGACGTCAAGTATGCAGCAAATTTGAATTGGGAACATGATGTGAGCTCTTCATCACGAGAAAGGGAAATAATTAAAGTTGAAATGTCAGATGAACAAGAATAATCAGTAATGGATATATCTTCCAACCGAATCTCGGCTGATTTGAATACTTGAACAAAGTCCATTGATGTACTATTATTGCCACCTTTATGATTTTGACTCAAGCTCTTGGTGTGTTGAACAAGCTTTGTCAATCTATCTATAGGAATATTCAAGCCATTGAACGTAGTTAACAAGGAAAAATTAGTAGGAGTCAAATAAATCGAAGATATCTCTTGATGCCTGCAAGCTAGTACTGTATCCCAGGATAAATATAAATTGACGTTTCTGAAGATATTTATTTCCTTATTTCTGGAAGAGGGATCGTGGTCTCGAAAGTAACCGTTTAATAATGTTAGAGTTACACGATTATGACCATTACTCGAGAAATGGTCTTCAAGCCGGCAATATTCGGAGAACACGGAGATGTTATCGTCAATATGAACAGACAATCGAATAGCATCCACACTGAATCGGTTGATCAATTTGTTATGGAGAAATATTTCGTACAATGTCTTGTGTAGCCGAGTACATAGAACTGGAGATGTGATGGAGGTCTTGGAAGTAGAAGGTTTATTCGAGGACGAAAAAGATGCAGAGTGAACATTGGCATCATAGATTCTTAATTGAAATAATTTATAGGGAGAATGCTTTGTTGCAAACACATGAATGGCCAATTTGACTTTTCGAATATTGATGGTGGTTTCTCCAAGGTCGATATCTACATGCTTTAAGCTGAACCAACCGAGAGATCTGACGGATACTCTAGGGATTTTATTCACAGCAACTAGGATGGCAACATATACCGTTATTATGCTGATAACCACCACGTAGAGCATTTGTTCAAACGTGATCATTATGCTATGGTAGTACCCAAATCCAGTCAGTTCGGATAAGCTGGTAAACTAAACGTCCTGAAAAATTTCCCTTAATGAGGACAAACCGTGAGCTTTCCCGATAAGAAAGAACTAACAATGCAGCGAACAAATACGATTAACAACCAAAAAAAGGGTTTTTGGGTCGGTTGTGACTTGGTTTCAGGGCTTCTAAGTTAAGTCTTCGACAGTAGAAGAATTATTCAAAATATCAACAACTTGAGTAGACGGTATTGTTTGGTATCCGCAATACCCGATGACTCCCCGGGTTTAAGTTGTTATCAGCCGAACACCGATTGACAGCAAAGAAGTTCTCGAGTACTACAACTTACTCAAAAGGACTACATATTGACCATTATTGGGCCAATTTTACGGTGGGGTTTGTTTGCTGGTTTAGTTAGTACCTCCAAGTATTTGGTGCACGGGTATAACTTTAATACCCCACAGTTTTTGATAGGGTCCAGCAATTTGAAGTAGACAGCAATTAGGCGATGGAACTACCATTGAGGACAATAGTAAGCAAAAACATTGAAGTAGGTTTATATGAACTCGAGATTCGGTTCGTGAACCAAGTTCGTAGTAGTAGTGGTGGTAGTGGTAGTAGTGGTAGCAGTAGTAGTAGCTGAAATGTTTGACGAAGTCATAAGCACCTAGCAGCTACCATACATACATAAAAGTTATGAAATATGCCTCGACTTATAACCAGGAGTCAAGTTATTGGGTATAGCTAGTATTTACATTGAAACATATCTGCAAGCTTCACAATGTTTGACACATCCTCAAACGATACAATATCTTGTCAGATGGTACAATGGATATACTTTCAATGATACAGTGCTGTCAGACCGTACAACAAATAAGCTCACAAATATACAGTGAAGTTGTTCGAAGCACATAAACTGATTTGTATCTGTCTTTGCTTAAGCATCCTGGCGTGTTACTCGAGAAACCCATTGAACAACAATACCGAATGATCAAAAACGCAGTCGGTTGCAATTAATACGAAGAAATCTGAAACACATTCGTCAATGGACCAAATTATGCCTCTGGCCAAGCCTCCAGAAAATACTAAGTCTAAACTCGTATCTATAAAACTTCATGTCTCTACAAACCAATAATACTAATGTTTGTAACGCTAGAATTAACTAACCACGAATCATTGTGTATACGGCGTTGAAGTACAAATCTAGAAAAAACTTCATCCCTTACAAGTACCAAAACAGAAATTTCAGCTAACCATTTAACGTTTTCTCCACCAAGGTCTGTCTCAACCATAATTCTAAATATACTATTCTTTCCTATTGTAGAAAAAGCATTTTTCTCCCATTGCAGCAAATCAGACTTTCTTAACCCCTCGTTAGTATGTGAACCGTTTTTATGTTGCAGAACCACTGGGCTTTTTCCTTTTTCGGAAGTACGACATTGCACCAGGTGCCACGACACCGCACGACATTTCTGAAAACTTCCTAATTGGGTAAGGTGATGAATATGGCAGCTTTGAAAAATTACTACACTGAGTTACGAAGCCAGGTTAGGTATTTGGGTAGGATATGGTGGCTTGATTCGTATATAAATGGCATAAGTAGCCTCGAATAAAAAATTTGTCTTTGTTCTTTCATCAATCAAGAAATCCTTCGCTCTTGCAATAATAAAAAATGAAGTTAACTGCCTCTTCAGCCTCTCTCGTTTTAGCATTAATATCATTATCAGCACCAGTAGCTGCTGCTCCTGCTTCTGTTAACACTAATGGTGTTTCCAAAAGAGATATTAACGATGTTAATAACGCTATTGCTCTTTTAAATGAATACGCTGCTAAGCGTGACCTTTCTAGCGAAAAGAATATTGATATTGCTGCTAGAGATTATCCAATTGTTACTCAAATCTTAGAATATATTAAAGATACTGATTTAGCTCCTGGAATCATTAAAGGTTTAGTAGACAATACTGATATTCAACCAATTGTCACCAAAACTGTTACTGCTTTAATCAAAAGTGGTACTATCAATATCACCACCTTATTCACTGCCTTAAATGATTCCGGTTTAGCTGAAACTGTTATCAAAGATTTAATTAATGATTGTGATCTTTACAGTCAAATCTATAAGTTAGCTTTGGAATATATTGGAAACTTGGCTTCTGAAGTTTTCGGAGGTAGTTCTGATTCTTCTTCTACTGCTACTGCATCTTCTGCTGCTAAGAGAGATTATGTCTATAACCAAAGAAGAGGTTCCCCTACTGTTGGAAACAACGGTACCCCATCCATTAATAAGAGAGCTACTACTTCTGATGATAGTGCTGTTTCTGTCTCTAGTGGAGCCAGTGACGATTCAATCATTGATGAATTATTAAACTCTTTGGCTAAGTCTGGTTTAGCTTCTCAAGTTGTTGAATCTTTAATTGTCGATCCAGATTTCTTGAAATATGGTGCTTCCTTAATTGAAGAATTATTCTCTTCTGGTGCTTTAACGATCGGGGAAGTCATTGATGCTTTGGTTGATTCTGGATTAATTTCTTCATTATTCCAAGAATTCTTCACCGTTGATACTTTGAAGACTGTCACTACTAATGCTTTGAAAGCTGCCGTCGGTAAGTGTGACGCTTCTACCCTTTCTACTGCTACTGCTACTACCACCAAAAAAGCTACCATTACCACTTCTGCTACTTCAACTTCTACTTCCACTGGTGTTTGTAGAAAGAAGAGAAGAAGATCATACAACTAATTATGATTTAACGTTTATTTAAAAAATCTTGTTATCATTACCCCATAGTTCAAATTAGTTGATTCCCCTTTTAAAATTCCCTCAACTTTATTCTTATGTACCATGATTTTAATTTTCAATTATACTCATTATTTCGGTTTAGGTTTCAGCTAATAAACAATTTGTACAACAACTGCGTAGTCTTAATCAAAACGAAATTGCACACAGCAAGAGATTGTGCATTGACTGTGCTTTGATGGTGAAGGACATTTACATACATCGATAAACTAAGTTCTGTTTTATTTTAGATGTGAATTAATTAAATATTCTAATAGTTTAAACCCTTTTCAAAGAAGTCAGTAACTGCAGCTGTTAATCTATTAGCAGCTTCAACGATTTCTTGATCATTGTTGGATGGGGCATACGATAATCTGAAGAAGTTACCTCTTTCTTCGCTGAAAGTTTTATCGACTGCCATATTGAGACCAGGGACGACACCAACACCGTAATTCATGAATTTATATGTAAGTAACTTAATCTTCTTAGGAATGTCAGTTCCCTTTGGAAAGTTAACAATTAAACTTACAAACATTCCTGCTCTTGGATCAATGATGTCAATATACTTCTTTTTGTATGCTTCAGATTCAACAAGTTCATTGACCAATACATTTCTTCTGTGAGTATAAGTCTCCTTCATTTTTAAGATCCAATTCAACCACCCATCAAGTCCTCCATACTTTTGCTGAATGACGTTATTAACAAGAATTTGGGATGTTCCGGACGAAGATCTGGTTACGACGGAAGCATAATTTCCTATAGCAGAGATGATCGCCTTATGACCAACCATAAAACCTAATCTCAAGCCAGGAGCAAATAATTTGGAGAATGTCTCAATCCTAATTACACGGCCAGAAGTGTCGATAGTTAGATATGAAGGCGTTAATTGAGTCTTAAGATATTCATCAACAGTCAAAATATCATCTAATTTCAAGAAAGCATCTGGTTTTCTCCAAGGTGGTAATGCTAAGTATCCATATGGATCATCTTCTATGATGGCAAAATCATACTTTTCAGCTAAAGCGTAAATCTTCTTTCTGAAATCAATAGTTTGAGTGAAACCACTAGGGTTCTGACCACTGGCAATGGTATACAAAACTTTTGGCTTCTTACCCTTTAATTCGGGTTTCAATTCGTCCCAATTTTCTAATAAATCAACTAAGTAATCGTAATCAATACCATTACTCTTATCAGGAGTAGGGTCCATATTTAATTTGACTGGAACAGGAATGGCACCACAGTTACTTACACTTTGTAAGAAAGGACTAAAAGTAAATTCTTCAATCAAGATAACGTCACCCTCATCCAACAAAGCATCAGCAGCCTTATTCAATCCATCCCCTGCACCTAAACTCATTATGGTGTCCCAATCTTCATAGCCAGGAGGATTAACTTTTTGGGTAAAATCCTTGGTGAACTGACGAAGTTGAGGGATACCTTCAAGTTCACTGTAATTTAACCCTTGAGCCACACCGATCACTTTTGGATCGTCGGGGTTTTTAGTAATCACGATCTTATTGGCCCTTGGATCGCTAATTTGAAATCTTTTCAATCCTTCTTCCAATGGAGGAGTTATGGCTTGAACACTTGAAGCAGGCACTAGTGATTCTAAAGAAGCGTTGGTCACGGGTAAGCTAGTTGATTTTTGGAAGGGGTAATCAACAAGATTGAGTTCAATTGATTCCACTGGGAAGAAGCCATGATTAGGCATACCCCAATGTAATGGTAAAACGTTCGGATGGGGCTTGAATCCTTCAGGGGCATCTTCAGTACTCTGAATTGTAAAGTGAGTAGCTTCTCTTTTAGCAGCTCTTTTCGAAATTAAATGTGACATTCTTATTGATCAAATGGGTCTTACCTGAAGATTGTTAATGAAAAAAAAATCCGTGCTGGCGAAACCGACGTGCTTATAAATCGTGGCTTCGGGGAGGTGATCCCAGCGGAGCCGCGTCTTATCAGTAGTAGGGGCTCTCCATAATCAGTAATTCCGCTCTCGGATACCAGATGTAGTAATAGACCGGAGGTTAGATATCTTCGATAATGAGCTATGTCTAAGATATCATATCGTCTAGATCTTCATCTTCAAGATATTCTAAGGTGAGGCAGGATTTGTATTCGTCGATGACGCTTACCACGGATTCTTTGCACTCGTTGAACAAATCCATTACTCGCATTCTTTCTTCGTTATCGTTACTGGAGGTATAATTGTTGATATAAGCCCCACGTTTTGCAAGAAGATCGTATTGTCGAACGACTTTGGTCAATACGTGAGCCATTGACGAGTTGTTGGAGATTTGTAGTCCTGTAAGCGGTTTTGGCTCGAAAGGGGATTTGCGCCCGTTGACTTGGTGGATGGCAGCAGACGTCCAGGGGACAAAATCGATTCTGGAAGAAGACTTGGCTATACCTTTTCTGATTTCTTGTTGGTTGAGGTTATCTCCAATGAGATAGTTCAATACAGCTATGTATTTTGCAGGATCTGCCACACGATTCATTTTACAACGATCATTAACCAATTCAAGAAGGATATCGTATTCATTCATTGTAGATGACCAGGTCTTTGATCCCATAGTAAGAGGTGCCAGGGCCGTGGTAAGAAACTTCAAGTCCGGAGTGGGGATTAGTGACGACATTATGGACTCGTATGAGCTGTACATGTAGGAAGGAAACCGGAGTGGGTTCAGAATAGAAGCACATACTGAGGAGATCAATTTATTGGAGCCTTCGAATGCAGAAGACCTGGACGGCATCAAAGTGTTTTCAATGTTGTTTAGCGAGTCATTTTCAAATACGAATACTGCGTCTCCGAATTCAATCAATCTTTTCAAAGAAAGCATGGTATTATACGGCTGGACAACAACATCGGAGGTTTTTTCATTGGAAGGAAAAACCAGGAACGTGGTGGACATTTTTTTGCTACCATAACGGTCACTCAAGAGTTCAAGAAGTAAGCTTCCAACCCCCGAACCAGTACCCCCAGCAACGCTATGGAATAGCTGGAACGTCGACAAATTTTCACATTTATCGACTTCACGATCAATTAACGCCAACAATTCTTCCTCGTGCTGGACTCCATACGAGTAGCCATGCAGCCAATTGTTTCCGGCACCGCTGCCGGCTTCACTGAGATGAATATTTCTTGGATTGAACATGGGCATCTCGTGGGTACACTTGGTGATGACTGAAGGCTCTAGGTCTACTAGGATAGAACGGGGAGTGTACTTGCCGGTGTCGGAGGCGGTGAAGAAGAGATCCATTCGATCGTCACGGGGCTTGGAAGTATTAGACCTCGATTCAGACGCGTCATTGGACTCAAACTGGATTTCTTGGTTGGGATATGGTGATAATGATCCATCGGGTGATAGTCCATGGTCATGAGCTAGTTGATGCCAGTATTGAAGACCAACCTGGTTTCCACATTGGCCCGCTTGAAGGGTGATGATTTCACTGTGGCGTGTTAGTAGTTTTGCTTGGTTTCATTGATAACTTCTATACTTACCCTGGCATAATTGAATAGAAGTATTTGTTTAGACCTCAGGGCGTTGTTTTGATTTGCGACCCGCCAAAACTGGGCCCACAAGGCCTCGCCTCGCCCCAGAGCCGGCCCCAGCCTGGACGCAAATCTTGGGGGTGAGGCCCGTCGCACCTTACCGCTGGGCCCACGGACGGAAAAATTGGCACCGCTGGGCCCACATCGCCAACTATATAAACCCCCGGTCTGCGCCCCTTATTTCTGCCACCACCACCTCCACCACCATGTCATTTAATTTCACCAATTTCACCAAAGACTTGAAGAATTTGGGAGACAAATTCTCCACCGAATTCAATAACGAATTTCTTCCTTTGGCCCAAAGAACTTCCCGGTTGGTCCAGGAAAAAATCGGCCGTGTCAATGTAGATGACATCAGTCAATTACCCTCCGAGTACGTTGAATTGGCCGCTAAGTGTAATAACATTGAGAAATTGTACAAGAATGTATTGAAGATCACCAGTAATTACGAAAACGAATCGTATGATTATCCTTCCAATTTACAAGAATCATTCTCTGAGTTCGGGAAAAATATCACCAATCGAGTTTCCAACTTATCCAAGGCCACCACGCCCGCTGAAGCTCAGGCTGCTTTGATCAACCCAACGACAGGAGAATTCAAGCCCCCTAAAACGTTATACCATGCTTTGGCAAGAGCCACCGATGGTTCCATCTTGACTTCTTCCAATGATCAAAATCAGGATCCTTTGATCAAGGCGTTGGACTTGTACTCCTCCAACTTGAACAAAATTGCTAATGCAAGATTGGGTCAAGATCAATTGATTAAAGCCAAATTCAACAAACCACTAACCTCAACCTTACGTCAACTCATCTCTCAGAGTAACAACATCCAAAAGAAGGTGGATCAAAAGAGAATTGACTATGATTTGGCAAGAATTAATTTAACCAACTGCTCCAATCCAACTAAAGAACCTCAATTAAGAGTCGCCATGGAAAACGCCGAAGATGAATTCGCTAATACGGTGGAAGACGCCATCAATATCATGCAAAACGTCTTAGAGCATGCTAAACCATTGGAAGAATTCTTGGAATTAATCAAGGCTCAATTGGCTTATCATAAGTTGGCTGCCGAACTTTTAGGTGGAATGGTGGGCGATTTTGAAGGTTTGGTTGAAGAAAACTCAAAATTGGCTGCTAGCAGTGGCAGTAGAGAATCGGGAGATTTTGATATTTAAATTAAATAACTAATATATAGTAATGACTTATAATGTTTTACATTAACTTTAAAAAATGTTCTATTGGGAGTTGGTTGACTGATGACATAAATAATCTATACTAATTATATGATCTAGCATGAACAAATCAACTGAAATTAAGCTAACTTCAATGACTCTAATCTGACATCAGTGGCGGACATGGTTTCACCTTCGAATCCATAACTTCCTTCTAATAACTTTGCGTGAATGGATTGTAAGGCTCTTAAGGTATCTTTAGCGTTGATGACCGCACTTATATTGATTTCATTTGCTCCTTGACTGATCATTTCAATATTAATCTTTTCATCAGCTAATACTTTGAACATGTTGCCGGCGATACCAATGAAACTCACCATTTGCTTACCAACTAAAGATACAATGGTCATATTTCTAGTGACATCAACTGTTCCCATTTTTTGTAATTCTTTTATGGCATGTTTCAAGCTGGCTTCTTGGTCTGGTTGAATCTGTAAAGCCATTGAGACATGAACCTCCGAGGTGGAGATTAAATCAACCACTAATCTGAAATTATCCAAAGTGGTGAAAAGATGAGCTAAAAATCCATGAGATAAGGTCTTTTTATTGGAATGGACATTGATAACAACAATGTCTTGTTTAGCCGTGATGGCGGTGGCTGATCTCTTTTTATGACTGGCAATGTATTGATGAGATAAGGTCTCATATGCTGCAGGAGGATGTGGAGGAGTAGCTTCACCTCTTCTTGCTATGTTATCAGGATAAATGATCGTACCTTTACCCTTAGGATTTTCAACGTTTTTAATTCTGATGGGAATCTTGGCCTTGATAACTTGTTCCATGGTGAATGGATGTATAACTTCACTACCATAATAGGTCAATTCTGCAGCTTCTTCTGGAGTAACACTTTCTAATAATCTAGCATTAGGAACCTTACGAGGATCGGCAGTGAATATTCCGTCAACTTCTTTCCACACCTGCAACTCTTCAGCTTGGACACCAACGGCAATCAAAGCAGCACATAAATCGGTATAGCCTCTACCCACTCCGTTAAGTAATCCACCAGGGACAACCCCAAAATAACCAGTTAACACTGGAACCACATCGGGTTCCAAATGGCCAATTTTATTACCCAACTGAGTAGACAAGAATTTATAGAAATGGTCATCGAATCCATTGGTGAATTCGTAATCAAGAGGGATGATATTAGACAAGTCGATATACTTGGACTTCAAGCCATGATCATTCATTAATGCAGCCATGAATAAACACGAAAGTTTTTCTCCAATGGACATGATTGAATCTAAAGTTCTCGGGCTGATTTCACCAATGATCTGAGAAGCCTTTAAAAGTTCCTTGGCTCTCTCCAACTCTTCTTCGGTATCCTTTACCAACTGCTGTCTTATTTCTGACTGGGTTATATAATTTTCTGCATTATTTACATGATCCACCTTTATGACGTCTAGCACCGACTGGAAATCCCCTGATTCGGATGCAAGATCGGCCGCCTTAAGAAGCCGTGAAGTAGTCCCTTCGCTTTTGGTATTAGACGATCTGGCAGAACAAACCACTGCTACCCGATTACTGGTAGAGAACACCTTGACAATATCATCGACGATATTGGTTGGAAATTTCCCCACGGAAGTTCCTCCGAATTTTTGAATGATCCACCCGGATCCGGCCGCTTTGAGGTCCGTAACCGAGTTATATGACTTTGCCGATAACGCTGGTGAAACAACCATATGTACAAGAAGATTTAGTGATAAAGAAAAATTAATGGCCGGAGTCTCAATTTTTCAGTGAATCACTATGAGTCAACCGGTACCGGAGTGATGGTATGCCACGTGACGGACTCGCTTATGTAATCACGGGCAATGAAAGCTCCGTACATCACACAACTTACCTCTGGTGGTTGAAATGCAATGCAACGCCGACGACGGCTGGGGCAGACGGCTGGCCGAAGTGCTGTTGAGTTGCGTTGGTCTCACAGCAGCTGATTGCACCGTTTGTACTGCCAGGTTGAATGCTGGCGGTCTACATCACGTGAACAGCCCATCGCAGACATCACCATCAGCTCATATTTTTGAGATTTTTCAGATAACTACTTTTACCAATGCCTACCACGAAAAGAAGTCCAGAGGAGGAGGAAGCCTCTCATAAAAAACTAGATACCCAATACAGTCATGAGGATATTCAAATGTTCTTCAACCAACAAATTTGGGACGAAAATTTCCAAGATAAAGTCAAGGCAGACGTAGCATCCAGCGTGCCATATAAATGGGGTACCATTACTGAACTTATGGATGATACTTTACTCAGACAAGTGAGAAAAGAAGTGTTGAATGAAATCGCTTTCACGAAAAAGGAAACTGATATCTATAAGGTGTATCAATCTGGAGATTTGGCCAACTTGTCTGGTTTGAACTGGGATGATCTATCAAGATTACCTTCTCTTTATAAGCTAAGAGCTGCCATATACTCAGAACAGTTCAGAGACGTGATTTCAAAAATCACTGGATGTGGTAAATTGAGTGGTGTTAAGACTGATATGTCAATCAACACCTATACCAAAGGATGCCATCTACTTACTCATGACGATGTCATTGGCTCCAGACGAGTAAGCTTCATTTTATACTTACCTGATCCCAACAAGTCTTGGAAACCATACTATGGAGGGGGTCTTAGATTGTTTCCAGCCATAGTTCCAAATGTCCCCAAAACTGATTACGAGGTCAAACTCGTTCCCCAGTTTAACCAAATCGCCTTCTTTACCGTTCAACCTGGGCTTTCGTTTCATGATGTTGAAGAAGTGAGGGTTGATAAACAGAGACTTTCAATTCAGGGGTGGTTCCACATCCCACAACCCGGGGAACCAGGTTTTATCCCAGGTGAACAGGAAGAAACAGAAGCAAGATCTACTTTGCAACAATTACAGAGCAAAGAGCTACAAGAATATGACTTCCCAAAACCTACTCGTCAAGACCTTCAACCAGAAGAAACAAAGGTGTATGAGTCGGTCGACTCCTTGTCAGAGGCAGATAGAGAGTATTTACTGAAGTATCTTAATCCAATTTACCTTAATGCTGATACATTCAAGCAGCTTAATAGCATATTTATGGAAGAATCGGTAGTTGAGATAAAAGATATACTTCAACAAGAATATGCAGATGCTTTGAAGGAAAGTATCATTAAGCATGAACTAGAAAACAAAGTTCCTGCTAACTCTTCTGAAATAAAATTTCCTTGGAAATGTGCTATTCCTCCTCACAAACAAAGATATATGTACATCGATGGAAAGAGTTGGTTTGACAATAATTCAGAACAGAGTATCAAGCATGTGAATCATGTTGGACCTCAAGAGGCAGCCAACTTCCAGATGTTAACTAGTATCATGGATGAAGGGCAAGAAAAGACGGACCGTCTCTTGCTAGAATTAAATGCATTCATGAGCTCAATTGCTTTCAAGAAGTGGTTAACGTTGGTTACTTCGTTAGTACCCACCAGTGAACAAATCATAAGCCGTAGGTTCAGACCGGGTCACGATTTCATTTTGGCAACTACAACGGGGAATGATTTAGCTCGTGAACATCTCAAAGAACTTAATGTTTTGCTTGAAGCCACGTTGAATTTGACGCCAACGGCCATTGACTCGAAAAACTGGGACTCGGGTGAATTTGGAGGCTACGAACTTTGTATGGCATTGAACAATGACGGAGATGAAGAATTTGAAGATGATGATCCTGCCATCTATAAAGCAGGCGACAGTAACGACGACAGTGTCCTCTATACGAGTCAATGCCAATGGAATTCGCTCTGTCTTATGTTACGAGACCCTCTGGTTTTGAAATTTGTGAAATATGTGAGTATTAATGCCAAAGGGTCGAGATGGGACATCAGCGCCCAATGGAACGTCAGAGGAGAAGATGAAGATGAGGAAGACGGACACCACGAAGAATAAAATCGTGAAGATGAGTAAAATGACCAATGATTTCATGTAATTAATATACGTACAAACAAAATGGCTGCGAATTTCACAGGACAATGTCATCGCAGAGAGCGTCTCAAACAAGTCAATACAAACCCACCACTACAGTAACTATCAACCTGAATTCCAAGCATGGCATGCTAACGGCGATAGCACATGGCAATGCTCCGTTGGTGGTGATTTCGATCCTCGGAAGGTAATCAGCTCCGGTCCCAACCCATGGCCGGGTTCTCTGCCCCAACTCGGAAATAATTGGCAGGTCCGAATCGGGAGGTGAAATGCGGGTAATCCCCAGCATATGAAAAAGTCGACCCAGCATATTTAAACGCTTTCAAATTAACCCCATTAATTACACCAAGATGTCGGAATCCGAACCCAATCCATTGATTATTTTCGCTACTGTTGCTGCTATAATTTCCACTGCGGTTATTTTCTATTTCATTCAGCAGAATAAAAAGAACCAGCCTGTCTTAATTCCAGACAAGTTTCAAAAATTCCCGTTAATTGACAAAACTCGTGTCAGTCATAATTCATGCATCTATAGATTCGGATTGCCAAAATCCACCGATAGATTAGGATTACCAATTGGTCAACATATTTCCATTGGTGCCATTATCAACGATAAAGAGATTGTAAGATCTTACACTCCTATTTCTACCGATGATGAATTAGGATACTTTGATTTATTGATTAAAACTTACGAACAAGGTAACATCTCCAAACATGTTGAGTCCAAGAAAATCGGTGAAACCATTGAGATCAGAGGTCCAAAGGGTTTCTTCACCTATACTCCAAACATGGTGAAAAGTTTTGGTATGGTTGCTGGTGGTACTGGTATTGCACCAATGTATCAAATCATCACGTCCATCTTAAGAAATCCTCAAGATAAAACCAAAATCTTTTTGGTGTATGCTAATGTCACCGAGGACGATATCTTGTTGAAAAAAGAGATCGACGAATACGCTGAAAAACACCCAGATCAATTCAAAGTTCATTACGTGTTGAATCAAGCTCCTGCCGGTTGGAAAGGAAGCATTGGGTTCGTTACCCCAGAAATTATGGACACCCACTTACCAAAGTCTACTGAAGATACTAACTTGTTGATCTGTGGTCCTCCACCTATGGTCAGTGCCATCAAGAAGGCTGCTGTCACCTTGAGCTATCCAAAGGCCAAACCTGTTTCTAAACTTGGTGATCAAGTATTTGTCTTCTGATTTGGTTAGATATATACTGCGTACGCCGCAATTATCATTGTCGACGACGCAAGCCCCAATAAAATTATTTCAGGTTGTAACTCTCTACAATCACCCCTATCTCTTCGTATCAGCCTCAACTAACGTATATCCCGTAATTGATATCTTTCCTTATATCAACTTCTCTTGTACGTCACCAGATGCGTCACGTGAATATGGGGTCGTTTTCCTGCAGGTAGGCGCATCCGACCCTTCCTACGTCATTCAGGCAGCTACATCTACATAATAAACATTAGATTATCAACCAGTTATTCTTTTTAAAATATTTACTAATACACTTTATTATCATTAACTTTGCTTATGTTGAGCTTGTGGTTATCACTTACATGGTACTTGCTTATTGTGAGTGCCACCGACCAAGTCCGTTGGGAAGCTCATGATGGCAGTTATCTATTAGCCGCCATAAACGATCCTGACCACCAACTTTCTATTGAAAACGTATTGAAGTCACCTACTCACTTCAAGAACTTACCGCCAATAATATCACAACCTACGTATGAGCAGCGGACCTTGAAACATGGTGAGATTCCCGACTACGTTATCAACTACGCCCCTTTGGTTCATTTATACACGGAGGAAAAATACCTCCCTTATGATATTTCTGAGTTTGTGACCAACTTCCATGCTGAATTTGATAACGGAACCATCATTCCCGGTACTTCGGAGTCTTTGGATATTCATGAATTGGCCCAGCTTCCCAAACTTCCAGACATCTATTTGACGTCTAATTCTGACTTCGATACCGACCCAGAGTGGATCACTGGAGTCAAAAATAAACCTTCCCTCATTGACGGTGAAACTAAAAATGCTCCTTCTACCGTAATTGTGGTTGATAAGGGTAACGGATGGGTGGATGCTTACTGGTTCTATTTTTACTCCTTTAATTTGGGCCCTTTTGTCATGGGTTCTGGTCCTTATGGAAACCACGTCGGAGATTGGGAACATTCTTTGGTTCGTTTCTATAAGGGACAACCCAAAATAGTGTGGATGTCTGCTCATGGTGGAGGTGGAGCATACTACTATGACAATCTTGAAAAATTCGAACTTGATTCAAAGCATCCCATCATTTTCTCCGCCAGAGGTACGCATGCTAACTACGTTTCCGTTGGCCAACATCCCCACGATTTGCCTTATGGTATTCTATCTGATTTCACAGATAGAGGCCCTTTATGGAATCCAACCAAAAACTATCTTGGATACTCTTATGATGGGGAGTTTGTGTATCCTGCCACCAATAATACCAACCCAAAACATATCGGGCGTGAAATCAAGTATGATAATTGGCTATCATTTACGGGACATTGGGGTGATAAACAGCTTGTCTCAGACGACCCCCGTCAACACTATTCCCTTGTCGCCGGCTACAAATATATTGATGGCCCTCATGGGCCTCTTATGAAGAATCTTTTAAGATTAAGTCCCTGTGAACGTCACAAGTGGTGGAATTTCTGGAATGGTTGTAACGTCAGACAGAATATTAAATGGGGCATTGGTGTCGAAAGTGAAGGTTACAACTGTGGGAATGTGTTCATCAAAGTAAAGCCACATTGGCTCAGAAGCTTGTTGCAAAAGTCCACCTGGGGTGGTGGATTTTGCTTTATTATTGACTTAATTTATGGTTAGAATGATTAGATGGTTGTTTTAATGACTGATGATATACGATATAAAGATTTAGATTGTTTTCTCGTTAATGGTTACATGTTATTGAGCTGAGTACTTAATACCCTTTTTTGTTTACTTGGTGTCCAACGAGAACGTTTATAGTTTTAAATTAATAGATCTGATTTTTACCTTGCAGTGCTGCTGATAATATCTGACTTGATCATCAGTTCTACGGTACTTTTATAGTCAAGGTTTTGATACGTGCCTAAAACTCTTCAGCGATATACACAGTACTAGTGAGAAGAGATGCGAAAAAGTAACGATGGAACAACTCCCAGAAAAGGAAATTATTGTTGAAGCGCTCAAGGTAACATGCTCCCCTCTTTTATCAGCGAGAGTCTCAAGGACAGCTATAACAGATTTCTTTCATGCAATAGCAGTGGTTAGGAGATGGTGGTTCGTGTTCGGCGAACTCCATTGGTAACCCGATGAGATACTGCACTTAATGCCGGTGGAAATTCGTCTCGTGATGATATGGGGTTTATCTATGGGTGGCGCACGCTCAAAACCTATCGGCCCGATGGGGTATAGATAATTACGCCTGTACCGGCCTTTTTACTCATAAAGTGGAGATAATTGCAAACGAAAAATTTTACAATATTTTTTTTTTCATTTTTGTTTATTTACAAGTTTTAATAAGCCATTATGTCTTTGGAAAAGGATATATTAGAGGCTGACAACAATACTTCGGTGTCAGACCATGAAAAGGCTGTTCCAATCAGAGATTTTACCCCAGAAAGTGAAATTGAGTCACAAGTGAGTCAACTTGCTCAAGATTATGGGATCAATCATAAAAAGTTGATGTTCAAGATTGATGTCTGTGTCGTTCCTCCATTAGCTCTTTTATATTTCCTTTCTTTTCTTGATAGAGTGAATATTTCAAATGCTAAAGTCTACGGTTTAGCGGAAAGTCTTAAATTAACCGGAAATCAATTCAATACTATTTTAACCCTTTTCTTCGTCCTTTATGTTTTTTTCGAAGTTATTTCTAACTATACTTTAAAATTCGTGAAACCTCACATATGGCTTAGTGGATGTATTCTTTGTTTCGGTGCTATTACCATTGGTATGGGTTTTACTAAGACTTTTGGCCAAATAGCCGCATGTCGTTTATTATTAGGTATTTTTGAAAGTGGTACTTTCCCAGCTATTTTTTACATTCTTTCGAACTTCTATGCTAAACCTGAATCTCAGCGTAGATTCAGTACTTTTTTCTCTTGTACTTGTCTTGCAGGTGGTGCAGGTGGTGCAATTGCTTATAAAATCAAAGATTTAGACGGTAGATATGGTATTGAAAGTTGGAGATGGATTTTTATCGTTGAAGGTGCCTTTACCGCTGGTTTAGCATTTGTGCTTTTCTTCATTATTCCTGACTTTCCTGAAAACTGTCGTTTCCTTTCTGAAAATGAAAGAGAATTTTTAAAAGCTAAACTCAGACTTTATAATGGTGATTCTGGATACGAATTTAATTATACCCCAAAGGACGTATTAAAATCTTTCAAAAGTCCTTGTATTTGGTTTGCTGCTCTTGCTTACTTCGGATTGATTATTCCTTCTTATGGTTATGCCTTTTTCGCTACAACCATTATCTCACTTATGGGTTTCACCGGGGAAGAAGCTAATCAAAGATCAGTATATCCATGGATTGTTGCTTTTGTTTGGTCCATTTTTATTGCATTTGTTTCTGATAAAGCAAGAAGAAGATATCCTTTTGTCATAATAAATACCTTAATTGGAATTTCTGGACTTTCAATTGTTCTTGGAAGCGAAGTTCCTCATGTAAAATATGCCGGATGCTTTTTAACTGCTATTGGATTTTATTCGGCCATGCCTGCTTTGGTTTGTTGGACTTCCTTGAATTACGGTGGACATTTAAGAAAGTCAGTTGGATCCGGTTGGCAGATTGGATTTGGTAACATTGGTGGAATCATCTCTACTTATATTTTTTTGGCTGAAGATGCCCCCCGTTACGTCAAAGGGCTTTCTATTTGTATTGCATTTGCTGTATTTGCAATGGTATTGGCTAGTGCATTATTAGGTTACTACTACAAAGGTAATCAAAGAAAACTAACTCATGAATACGCTGAAGAATATGAACAATTAAGTCCAAGAGAAAAGGCCCTTAGAGGTGACAGAAATCCTTACATTCCTTACTTGTACTAATTATGAACTTCCCCATTAAAATTAATATATTCTAATTCTATAAATATTTAACTAATTCTAAAATATTACATTTATGTCTTACATTCCCATCCTGTTAGCGCGGAGACTTTATTTAGTTCCGATGTAGCATGTTTAATTTTTTTACAGGTTAGCCACGCATTAGCCCCATTGCAACTTCTACATAGTCAAATCCCCTTTATGAGTTCCCATCATCCAACTTTTGGTGCCTCTTCGGGTCTAGGGAGTGTGTTTAAGTCTTTAAGTAAGTCACTTAAAACTTCTTCATCTCAAAATGTGCCTGTTAGAATCAATGCAACCGTTGTGGGGGGAAGTAATGACTTGGAGAAGCTATTTCACCAATTAAGGTCCAGTCCTCTACCTATGAGAGCTTCCACGGCAGTTAAAATGACAGAGTCAATTGAAAAATATTCTATTTCTTCACTACCCGAAATCTGGTATCTTGCTAAGGATATGTGTGATCCAAAAGTACAGTCTTATATACGAAGAATTGCGGTAAAGTTAATGATCCAATGTATCAAACATGATGAACCTTCTGTAAGTAACAGATTGACTTATTATAAAGATATTCTAACTTATTGCCAAGTGAGTGAATCTAGAATTGATGACGAATTCGACGCTTTCTTTAAAGCTCTTCGTACTCTTACCAATGATGGTCGAGATATTCACGACTATTGCATTTACGATCAAGGAAATAATTTAATTCAATTTCTAATGATATGCTTGGCAGCATTAGGAAAATACACTAAAACCTTTCCTGATGACAATGTACCCGACGTGCAAGATGATAAGAATTTTCAGAACCTCAATACCGTTATTATATTTATTAAGAACTGTTTCAAATTCAACATGAGTCTCTTGAACGGACCATACGTGATTCAGTTAATAACTGCCATCAACAAAATAGCTTCCAGTACACTAAATACCACTATACTCGCTAATTGTATGCAAGTAATCAAAACGGCTGTGATATTTGGCAGTATTCCTTATCAAAATTTCAACCAAACTATTAATATTTGCTGTTCCATATATGGCACCCAAGAAAATGAGGATTTAAAGCAGATAATTTGGGATATAATAAACAATCTTTGTTTTGAAACTACATTCCATCTCACATTAACAACAATCTGCAACATACTTCAGAACCCGGATTTGAAATCATCAACGATGTCCCCTGACGCTAATGGCAGTTTGACTCCTTCTAGAACAATCACTAATTCTTCCATATCCACTACGAACAAAAACCTTAATACTCTGATAAAGTCTTGCATTGGGGCGATTCAACTCATTGAAACCATTCATGTATATAAAAGTGAAGAAACCAACTCCAGTTTCACATATTTCTTCCCAAATGTTTTTAATAGTGTCCTGATAGCGTTGTCTTACAATGTTCCGATTGTTAATTCAGCAATATTAAGGATGTTCGATCGATTATTTTCTAAAGATCAGTATGACATTCCTTTCGAGTCGTTATTTCCTTTTCAAG
This sequence comes from Metahyphopichia silvanorum, assembly GCA_030574095.1. Taxonomy (NCBI): domain Eukaryota; kingdom Fungi; phylum Ascomycota; class Pichiomycetes; order Serinales; family Debaryomycetaceae; genus Metahyphopichia; species Metahyphopichia silvanorum. Next base: position 33,377 of record JAJMEK010000011.1, on the reverse strand, counting down.
TGTGGTATTCATCAAGCTCTAGTATTTACGATGTTTTGAAAAATGTCAAAGTTAACTCCTCTCAAGATGTCAGCTATTGGCGCTCTATTTGTGATTCACTTCAAAGAATATATGGGGCACATCAATTGCACTCTCCAAAGGAAAAGCTAGTTTCCTTCTTTTTGGTACACCATCAAAACCTTCTTCCTGACAATATTAAGTTTGTGCTTGACTACTATCAAGAAGAACGTTTATGTTTTCCTTTAAATGTATTTGCTACAGAAAATTGTACTAATTTATTGAACTATTTTTACTTCGACCCTCAGTTTGCATCTGAAATCAGAATTAAAACTTTATCGATCATCAAGCAGGCTTATGATTTATGCAGTATGTTATTACAGAAGGTATCAACCATGAATGAAATTATATTAGACATCTTTCGAAAATCTTTGAATGAACAGGATGAAGAAGTAATTCGTTATTTAATGGAAACTTTATTCATTGATATCGCTTTGAAATCTCCTATTATTCTCTTCAAAGATTTGATATCTGTACACCTGCCGTTGTTCCTTTCGAACCCAAACAAAGATAGGTTAAAAAGCTTGGTTTCCATTGGATCCTTTAGCTCATCTCAGTATGTCAAAACTAATTATCAACCTAGTATCGCCAGTGGACGTAGTGCTGCTTCTGAAGATTATTCTCTTCATCCAATGGTGCCAATCTCATTTGCAAAAGCATTAGTGAAGATATTTGTATTATCGTCTAATACGGATGGTGTCAGAGCACAAGAAACATATATGTTGATAATCAGTTTGTGTCAATTTGCTATTGCTACAGGAAACACTGATGTGACCCTAATTTTGATAAGATGTTTAACTAGAATTAGAGCTACTACTGATTCTTCAATATATTTCACGAAGCCGGGTGATATGGAAGGACTTTCCGCAACATTTGGAAGAAACTCGTTATCAGATAACTTTGACAACAAAGCTTCCTCAAAATTTAAATGGGTTTACCCTGAGTCATTTGATTATTTGGCCGAAACGAATTTTAATATGCCTTCACGCAAATTGAAAGTCTTCGATCCGAACAGTAGCAAACTAATTATAAATGAACAGGAAACCACAATTGATATATCCAGATGGTTTACTATTGTTTTGGATATTATGGAGAATGTCTATGACTGGGAGATCTATTCTTTTGTGTGGGCACACTTTTGCAATCAATTAGCCAACATGACTCTTTTTATGAATAACCATGAGCAAATATTGAAGTTAAGAAGAATTATTTGTGATCAACTCACTCTCAACTTGCCTCCTAAATTAGTTTTGCCCACGCTTGGACTTCAGATTACAAAGGCAGATCTTCAAGTTGCATTTGTCAGAACATTATCAGGGCTTCTTGGATATCATGACTCTTTTACTAAGCATGATGAAGATCAAATCATCAGTGCATTGATCTTTGGTTTAAGCTCTTGGGATAAAACGGCAATTCCTTGTATCCATATTTTAACAGTGTGCTGTTATGAAATGCCGTTATCCATTAAGAAGTTCTTATCTGCAATCTTAGCGAAGTTACAAACTCGAGTAACCAGTCTGAAGGCTAACTGTCATACATTGGAATTTTTGTTATCATTGATTCACATACCTACCTTAACTTCTAATTTCACGATAGATGAGTTCAAGCGGGTTTTTGCTATTGCTTTCAAATACATCCAATATTGCAATGACATGAAACAGCGTGATGCCAATGGAGATTCTCAGTCTAGGCAGGTATCAATTCCCAGCTACGGAGATGAAGTTAAAGTTGACAAAATGGTGTCCACCCAATCGACGGAAAACAATTATCTCATTCTTCAAACCCTGTTAGTGTTGTCATATGAAGTAATTGCTACATGGTTTTTAAGAATTGATATGAGTGAACGGCGTCAAGTTAGTGGGTATTTAGTGAAAAACTTAATCTTATCTAATTCTAATGGAGACACTCTAGATGAAGATATAGTAGCTGTATTGGATCTTATTATCCGATTCGCATACAGTAATATTCCAGTTAAAAATACCAAACCATCCAATGCAGTATTGAGTAAAAATCAAGTTATAAGCAATAAGTGGATCATCGGTTATAGCATACTTTGTATTGATTCCGAAGTTCTTACTGGAGAATCTACTATTACCATTAGACGTCCTAGCGGGGTTACTATATTGAAAGTTGGGCTAGACAAAGCGATGGTTCCGAATTGGCTTGATTTGAATTTGGCCACCAAGGCACATAAGGCGCTAATGAATCCTAACTATTTACTACTTCAATTATTCAATAATATTGATGGTTCAGGAAAATTCAAACCGATACCACTACTTGAAGACGTGGCAATTACCCGTGCTATTTCTATATTTGATAGGATCCCTATTGTTGACTTTCATAAAATAGGAGTACTTTATATCGGACCCAATCAGAATCAAGAAGCACAGGTATTGGGGAATCATGTTGGATCGGCTGCATATCAGAGATTTTTAGAAGGTTTGGGACGATTTATCAAATTGAAAAATTGTCAAGATGCCTATGTCGGTGGGCTTGATACCGAAAATGATTTAGACGGAGAACATGCAATATTCTGGAACGATGAAGTGTCACAAATGATATTCCATGTCACCACCTTAATGCCTAATAATGCTAATGATAAATACTTTGATTTGAAAAAGAGGCATATTGGGAATAATTACGTTAATATTTATTTCGATGAATCGGGGCTTCCATTCAATTTCAACCTTATTAAATCACAATTTAATTTCTTGAATATTGTTATTTCTCCTAATACGTTGAATCATTTGCTGTATGGGAATTATTCTGCTGGTGCTACTGCTAATTGCAAGAAATTTTACAAGGTGAAGACCTACAGAAGAGAAGGAGTACCAGGATTGTTTTCTACTGGACACTTTAAGTTAATCTCGGAAGACCAATTGGCGGTATTCACTCGAAATTTGGCATTCATTTCCGATGAGTTTGCTAATACCTGGAATGCTACACTTCAAGGGTCTTTTGTGTCTAACTGGACCCATCGGGTCCGGCAAATAAACTTGCTTCGTGAAAAAACCAAGAAAAATCATCAAATTCTACAAGAAGAGCAACAGCGTCAACAACAGCAACAACAGCAACAACAGCAACAACAACAAATCAAAGCCATGAACTCTAATGATATTCCAAAAGCTACTAATGACGCAACCATGTCGTTTTTGCAACAACTTCTGTACGGCGATAACGGAAATATCGGCATCGCCGATTCGGATCCTGGCATCCGCTACGAATATCTTACCAACAACGACAACGAAATGTACTCGCTAATGGAATTTAACTCATATACATAAACTCGCTTATATATACAGCTTTATTATTCTTATCACCGACTCCGTAGCTTAGTAATTCACATGATATGTGGTAATTGATTGCTGTGGGTTGCAAACTATCGCATCTCACGTGCTCTGGCCTTGTGATGCCACTCTTAGATTAATCTTTCGGGTGAGAAAATTCATCTTAGCGATAAGTTAATACTTATTAATATCGGGGCTTGCTACGATATCGTGCATAGAGGAACTTTGAGTTTATCCTCAGTGGTGGATAATAATAACCCATAACTTTCAGTGATAAATTAGAAGATCAAAATGGCCAGTTTTTTCAAGCAAAAGGCCCTTCTGTCTGTGACTCAGACGCTTGATTTTCAAAGTGAAGCATTGAATAATCTTAATCGTCAGTATAAAACTTGTTCATTCTCCCAAAATAATCTTTACAGTTCTTTAGAAATCTTCTATACTACTGTAGCCGAAAATAGAGGTAAGATAATCATCTGTGGGATTGGGAAATCATTTAAAATTGGTACCAAGTTGGTTGCCACTCTTAATTCGTTGTCCATCCAGGCTGTCGAGCTTCACCCTTCTGAGGCATTACATGGTGATTTAGGAATAATTAGAGATAATGACTGTATGATATTTTTGACGGCTAGTGGAAATACTCCTGAACTCATTCAATTGTTGCCTCATATTCCTAAGAAGATTCCAATTGTTCTTTTGACATGTAACAGAGATTCAAAGCTTTCAAATAGTGGCCACATCAAGAGTTTACTATATGCTGAACTACCCTCTCATTTGAAAGAAGATACTATACACGGAATTCCTGCTCCTACAATTTCCACGACTTTGTCCTTGGCTCTAGCAGATGCTACCATATTGGCACTTTCGGAATTAATTGAGGATGACGTTCTTAAAAGAAAGAAACTCTTTTCTACAAAACATCCGGGTGGTTCTATCGGCTCTGATTTAAGTCATCTTAATGACAACTTAACTAAAAATAATTTAGAATCTGCTCCTTCTGATTCGACTGAGAAAACGTGGTCAAGAGTTAGCTCAAGCTCATTATTATCTTTAGATAATATTAGACTGATCTTCCATAATAGACAAGATCAAGTTTTGATGAAGTCGGACTCTTTGAATTCTTCAACTAATACGTCTGATGATGAAAACACCGTGGCACCTGTGAAATCATCATGTGCACAAGCCATTGATACAAGATTGAGTAATAAATTAAAGAATGCTGAGTCTTATCAAATTTCTGATTTTGAGTACGATTCCTTCCTTAAAATTAACGAGTTTGATTTCTTCAAATGTATTTCGTTATATGATTATGTTGTTCTCCGTCAACCTTCTATTACCACGGCTCTAGAATCTAAAGTAATACGATCAGCTTTCAAACTGGAAATTGGAAATGGGTATACGCCAGATGTATGGCAATTATTCATTTCAAATCTCATCAAGGATTTCAAAAGAGTCGAAGTTTAGATTATGGCAAATATGATGTACTTATGAATATTTTACTTTTACACGATAGATTTAGTTCTTTCTTTTCTTTTCTTTCTTCTCGAGATACATTTTATAAACAAAAAATAAAGAACATTATGTACAAACTCTCAAAACTATTAACAATATATATATATAACTTTTTACAAAAATAGTGGGTATTCAACCACGCTATGAGCTTCTCTCGGCATCAATCAAGGCATTTTCAGCAACTATTATCATTTTTTCAACTGACGCAAGATGCTTTCCATAGGTATTCTTTGAAGATATTTGCTTCAAGTACTGTCTCAATTTGTAAACTAACTTTTTCTTTTCATTACTCTTAGCATCAAATCCTTCAACTAGTTTTTGAATGACATAATTAGCATATTGATCTTTCACCATCAATGCCAAAGCTGAATCATCAGCCACCATTACCACGTCTTCATCTTCATTTCCTATCATTACTTCATGTAAGATTCGTTTTCTTTGATCGAATGTCCCGTATTTAATACATTTTTCAATGACGTTGGATGCAAACTTATGTTTCGAAAAATTCACCACTGAACCTAGGACAGTTTTTAGAATCTCTTCTCGATCTTCAGGGTTTCCTCTTTCCAAAATATGCTGCATAACATAATTCCCATATTGATCTTGAATTAAATAAAATATGAACCGGTTCAATTCATCTAAAATCTTCTTCTGATCGTCGATAGTCGAATGCTCAAGTAAGCGCTGAATTACTCTGCATCCGTAAGGGTGTGTTGACAAATGGTAAATCTGATTGTCCAAGCTTTCTAAGACGAACCGTATTCTTTCAAATGGAATTCGTTCGATCGATTTTTGAATAACATGGTTCCCATTTTGATCTTTTGCACATATTAATATGTGATCCTTTAATTCTTCTATGATTCTTGTCTGGCCATCTAAATCAATTGCTTCTAGGGCCCTTTGAACGACACGGCAGCCATACATCTGCAAAGATAATTCATATATGTGGCCGATCATATACTCAAGTAATACCTGTTGCTGAGTTTTGGATCCATGTTCAAAGTATTTTTGTATAACATAGTTTCCAAATACATCAGTCATGAGATCATATGATATATCTCTGATTTCGTTGAATATTGCTTCCTTTTCTTCTTCGGTAGCAGATGGGAGTTTTTGCTGGATAAACCTTGAGCCATGTTGATCTTTAGTAAATTCGATAGCATGGCCATAAATGTCTTTCAAGGCATAGTCTTTTCCTTTAAAATTAGATCTGATTTCTTCTAGTAAAGGAGACCTGTATATATGGGTACCACCATTTGCAGCACCCACACCGTTGGAACCACCTTTTCCATTGAAAGATTTGGACCCATTCTTACGTGATCCTCTTGAAGGAGGAGGAACAGAAGCAGGAGGAGGTACTGGGCCCAAAGTAGAATCGATGGAAGACGCGGACTTTAAGCTTTGGTCAATAGCAGTAGGTTCTGTCGAAGGAGATGCACTATTCGAAGCACTAGGTATTGATGGAGAGGGTTGAAAATAAGGATTAAATGCTTGAAACATAAACCCAGAAGTAGGAGGTACAGATCTATTCATAAGGCCGATACCAGGAGTGTGAGCACGTTGAGCGGAAGTTGAGGCATTTGCCGTAGGAGGTACAGCAGGGTCCTCTACCGGGTTCAGGTTTTCGTTATCCTTTGTAGGTTCCTGTTTCTCCGCATCATAGTTGATCATATTATAGAGACTTGGGTCCATAAATTGGGCAGGAGGAGGGGATGGAACCATGAAAGGAGGAGGAGATATTCCGGGATTCCGATAAGGATTTATACCAGGAGGAGGAGCAAAAGCAGAATCCATGAAGTAATTACCAAAAGTTGAGTTTGAAGGGGTGAAAGAAGTGGCGGTTGCTGGATTCCAAAAGGAAGTGGCAGCAGCATGATGTTGATTATTACCATTTGGAGCGGTTGAGGTTGTTGAAGGTTCATCAGAAGCAATGGAAAGAGCAGCGCTTGCTTGAATAGGAGAATTATTATTATAATTATCAATTTTTTCACTGATAGACTGATGTCTAGAGGTTCTGGATGGCATATTTAGATTCTCATTTAATGAGCCATGAGGAGAGATAACAATTTCCGAGTTATTAAATGAGGAACGACGATTTGAAGCTGAATCTTTGATATTTAAATTAGTTAAATTATCAGACAATCCACTGATGTCAGTCTTTGAGCCCGTGCTAGTCAAGCCTCGAGTTAATTCAATATCCCTAGTAGCATCAGCTACGGAAGAGAACTTTTGAAGTAAACTATCTTTTGGAGGGTGTCTACTAGCAATCCCACCACTAATTGAAGCGGTACCAAAATTGATTGATTGGGTAGGATGAGGTTGAGCATTCCCGGTACTAGCAGCGTAAGCTGCAGGTTTAACAGAGGAAATACCAAACAAATTATCAGAATCATTAAAAGAAAATCGCCGATTACCAGTTAATGTACCTGATTGACTGGCATTAAGTGATGTTGATGAAGTTGAATTGGCCAACATTTTAGCTACTTCCGGATCCACCTGATCAAGCACCGTCCGGTAAGTAGGTGACCCGTTCCACATAGTATCAGACATTATGACCTATCCCAAGAAATCAAATCTAATAAATTATAGTAGTTAAATACTGAAATTGTGTTTTCGAGAAATTGATTTTCTGAGCGCGGAGCATATGAAGGAAAAGGGTGCCAATCCGCTACTTTGACTAAAACGGCAATGGCCCATCCAGCAAGGTGGGTAATCTCGGAATTTGCAAGGGCTAATTAAAAATAGTAGAGAATGGTGATTTTTAGGGTCGCTACTGACGATACGTAGAGAGTGCTGTCTAAGTGCTGGATGTGTCCGCCAAGTTTGTAATAGTCGGGGTGATCATTTTGTGTGGATGTAAATGGCGATAGTTCACGTTGATGAATGGCCGATCCTGCTGATTTTTCGCAGCTTTCCATTGGTGCAGTAGCGGTTCCGGACCTGGATAATTTGCAGCTAGTTACTTTCGTGGCATTTCTTAGGGATGTGCTTGTAGATTGTAGTTGGGTTAGAAAGTGTCTGGAGTGAGTGGTTGTGGTGAAAATGGAGGTTTGGGAGGGAGTTTTAATGTGTTGGTGTGAAATTTCCAGAGCTGTTCGTGGATATTTAAGAGAATATGGACTAAAAGCACAAAATGTCGAAAATTCTACAAAAATTCGTTTTGATGTATACAATCAGTGTCTTTGAATTGACGCCATTCTGACACCTCACAATAAACGAGTAGGCAAATAACTCCTTTTTAGACCAATCATTCAAACGTTCATAGACACGTTGAAGCTCCAGGTAGTGATAGGCTGATTACGTTGCTCCGACATTAGAATCCGAACAACAGAACGTTTTCCCAAAGGTCAGTAAAATGATGCTCCTGAACAAATTCAAGGGTTTTCAATGTCACATTCTACCATTTGTGTCACATTTCATTGATCATTTACATTTAATGACTCAGGCACTGCCAACTCGTTACTCCGGCAAAATGGATTTCCATCCACATAATACCAACATCTACACAAAAGCCAGATCTTTCAACGTCATCTCTTCTTTTAGCTAAAGAGCTTCGTCACATTTACCCAACTTTCAACTAGTCTGTAGTACAAAATAATTAGGCCCTCTTCTTCTACTCTGTAGACTTATTGTTAATGCTTTTTCGCAGCCGTGTACTCATCTACCGGTTGAGAAACGACAGATACTTTTGTCTTCATTATACTCCAAGCCTAAAGTTGTAATGTCTAATAAAAGGCTTCTAAATTTGCTCTATGATAGCTCGACAAAGGCATTAAACCATCAAGTATCAAAGGTAGCCAGCGGGTTCTATAAGAACTCCCTATATCCCCCTACTAAAGAGCCTTCTCAATCCATTTTGGATGACTTGGACAAGAATATATGGAAAAAGAAACCACTCGAAGAAGCAATAAATGATTTACCCAAATCTAAATTCACAGAAGCGAAGTCTCCAATATTAAAATTTATTTGTCCCAGCTCAATTTTAGGACACGGCGACTTTCATTCTATTTATCCCGATCCAAGACAACGTACTTATGATTTAGAAGGTACTAAAATTGGTCTTAAAGTAGTCAAGTCCAGAAACCCCTTTACTTTACAGTTCAATGGTCATTATTATTTGATTTTCAATAACTATAACCAAGCATGTGCTTACTGGCTAGAAACTCGGGGTAAGCATATGAATGGGATGCCCCTATCATTGAAGTTTACCAGTATCGGCGACATGGATTTGAAGCACATGTCATCTCCTTATTTAGACCCCCGTATCAACAGCTTGGTAACCCCAGAACTCAAACTGTTGTGGACCAAAGATGTCAAAGACATACCCATAGAAGATGTGTTCAAAGTATCTTCATCTCAAAGCAAAGCTATCGAAAACGTACGGAAAACATTACAAGACCCTTCATATAAACCCGAATCCTATCTTAAATTCGATATGGACCCACTAGAAAATTTACTAGAGCCGTTAGTATCTCGATCAAGTAGGCTTGGTTTAGTGTTGGTAAAGAATCTCCCCTTTAATTTATCAAAGTATTCATTACCAAAACTTCTATGGAATTATGATTTGTTACCAATTTCAAACAACCATCACGACTGCTTTACCCACATCATTACTGACTCAAACTTACAGCAACATGTGACATTGATAAGATTTGCTAATTCAATCAATGCCTCAAGATTTGTGAGAAACTTTCATGGCAGGCAGTGGTCACAAATACAAAGATCAGCTAATAAAGAAAAACTACTATACGATCCCATCCTATGTGAATTACTAGAATTCTAGAATCGATATTTTACACAATGTCATGTAATCATTATTGTTTATTAAACTAGAAATGATGATATTGACTTGCATAATGCAAGGCATGATGAAGCTCTTGTATATAATTGGAAAGTTATTTAATGAATGACCTTTTGTAATTAATCTAACATATCTAATCTCTTCCAACTGAAGCGAACTATTTCCCACTGATTGTTCTTAGAACCAGTCGCTGTCTTCTCAACGATAACGTATTTTTCCCAAATTTTTTTATTCTTCCATATAATTATCACGCTATCATTACCGGACCATCCAATGACTCCAACATCATTCAATTCTTCATTGGACGCTTCAGAGTGATATTGATTCGTATTTATCGAGCAAAAAGACCAGACAGAGTTAAAGTAGTTAGGAATTGGGATAGGCAATGGTAACTTTTTAAGCAAGTGTTGACGATTACTAGGGTCCCTAGAGTCTACAACGGAAGAATTGCTATAATCATGGGAGCTATTAGCTGCAGTAGAGGTCGTAGCCGAGTCTGAAACTTCATTGATGCCAATAACATTGTAGATATGAAGAGTATTTTTATCAGATAACACGGCTAGTTTCGTATCGTTATGAGAGAATCTCATGGAAGTTATAATTGCCCGATCTAGGCCTCTTCTGAATTCGTATAATAATGCAGTATTGTGAGTGGAATGAATTCTAATGATGGTACCAGTTTCAGAAGCTGAAGCCACCAAAGTACCAGAACGATTTAGAGTAAGGCACCTGATTTTAGATTTATGAGCTTTAATAATGCTTACCAAATTTTTCTCCTGGCCAGCAGGTGAAACATCAACCAATTGAATTTGACCTACTGATCTTCCTGGGAATGCTAGCGTCTGATATTTTGAGTCAGAAGACACTGATGAAGAATTGACAGATAAATCAGCCAACCCATGTTCATTATCGATTGTTTCATAAGTAGCGAACTTTTTAGGAGGTGATGAGAATCCGTATACCAATACTTGGTTTTTGAGTATTACAATTATTCTTGTCCGGGATAGTAATACATTCAATACGGGGCTCATGAATTCAATGCTTAAACTATTTTTCCGTTTCAAATCATCCCATATTATTACTTTGTTATTAGCGAATTTAGGACTCTTACCCCCTCCAACCAATGCTAAATAATTGGTTCTATGTAACATAGTTACGTTACCAATACCTGAACCTGAATTAGAAGATGAATTGAAATTACGCCGAACCCTTAAATCAATGGGACTGGTATTATACACCAAAAACCCATTTTCATGACCAACTGCAAAGCATCCTTGATCTTGATTAAAATTAACATCAAGGATCTTGCTGCTTCCTCCTGAAGGTTGAAGCGGAGTATGCGTATTCATTTATGCTTATCAGGGCAAGATATATTGGAGTAGAACCAGCGGAATAAGAAGAAAACAATTTCAAGTACAGATGGAAAAAGAAGAAAAAATTAAATTGAGTTTTTATGTATGACTTACTAACAAAAATAAAATTCTAGTAACAATAACCGTTTGTTTTCATATTTCTCACTGAGCCAAACAAACGGTAATTCTAACTAAAACAATATCCGGAGTCTATTATGATGCGCATTTCTGTAAATAAGCGTTTTAGGTTAGACGAGAACCTTGCAGGGCTAAATTAGGAAAATCTTAATTAAAGTCTCCACAAATTAGCAGTTAGTCATGTTCAATATCCATGACAACTCCATCGTCATCGCTTGACTCTTCACCCTTTTGTAGTTCTTTAGCTAAATTGTCAATATCTTCATTGTTGTACGAACCTTTAAGTATTGACGATAGAACCAGTTTTTCCGTATTTTGAACTTTACTGGTTGATGCAGATTCGTCAATATGAATCTTTGTTCGATGTTGCAACGTCGGTAAACTTAAATTCAATAATCGGTCCTCGAATATAGACTCGCTTGTCTTGTTCTTTTCAAGAGCTCGTTTCAATAAGTCTGAGGCGGTAGAGTCATTAGGGCTAATGGCTAACGCATCATGTAGGATATCAATGGCTTTAAATACTTCTCCTAATTTCAAATATACTAACCCCATCGATGATAAAACACTTGAATTGTTTTCATGGCTTATCTTAAGCACCTGATTGAAACACTCTAATGCCATCTCGTAGTTTTTATTCTTTCGATAAACATGCCCCAAATTAGAATGAATTGATATCCAGGTCCTGGAATCAGAATTTAGATGTTTGGATGCCCCCAATGCTTCTTGGAAAAACATCTCAGCTTTGACTAATGCGTTTTTATGGAAGTAAATCACCCCCAACTCATTGAGCAACAAGGGATCGGTATTACAAATCTGATAAGAGGCCAAAAGATACTCTTCTGCCAAGTTAAGATTATTCATCTGCACATGCTGTGTGCCTAGAAACAAATTGGGTAGATGAGTTCCTGGGAATAATCTTGCTGCAAAAGCATATGCACTGATTGCTTGTTCATGTTCTCCTTCAATTGCAAATGTATGAGCAAAGCCAATCCAGGCTTGACCAAAATTTGGATTCAACAAGGTAGCTTTACTGAAGTATTTTCTAGATTCAATGACCTTTTTAATGGAAAGATAGTAAATCCCAATGGCGAGCCAAGTCATTGGGTTTGTGGGGTGGTTTTCTGCAAGTTGATGAGCCTTTAAGAATAATTTGTTCTTACCTCCTAACTCATAAAGACAACACAAGTAATTGGGTATTAAATTGAAGTTATATTGGTCCTTTGATAGGATTTTTTCACAAATGGCCAAACACTCATCAAAGTTACATTGAATATAAAGATAGTCCGCCCGACTTAAGAGAATATCACAATTATCACCCAATCTATATTCTTCTCTCAATATACTTTCGGCTTCTTCAAACTTGGATAAATTAAGGTACTTGCTCAACCGGGAAGTATAGAGTAATTTTATTAAGTCATCATTATCATCAGCATCTCTATAATTCAAACAGGTAATGAAATCCCATTGTTCGCTAGGAGTCATGAAATCATTGGAAATTAATTCATTAAATGCTTCAAAACATTTAACATCAACCATAACGGCTTCTTTATAAGATTCCTTAGCTTTTTCAAAGTTATTTTGGTTAGTATATATCAACCCTCTTAAATAACACATCGATGCCTCTAATTTTATTCCCCCATCCACATTTCGAACTTGGTATTTTTCATCCTTATGGAATGGATTGGACTCCCCGATCAAGTCAAGGGCATCATCCCATAATTCGAGCTTGATTAAACTGTAAGCAGCCAAGTATCGACAACTGATTGATTTTTCAAATTCCGGTTCACTGGTAAGTAACTGCTTGGCCCGCAAATAGTTACCGGAATTGAAGTATACCTGAGCCAACCAAAAGGCGTCGTTAGGATCGTTAGTGAGAGAAAGAACCTTATCTCCAATATATTCTGCCGTTTTATAGTGATGTTGCATCAAGGCATCATGACGCCACAATCGAAGCTTTTCTGCCCGAGTTAAGGGCTCTTCTGTTTCTCGGTATGTTTGAGCATGAGGATGGGTATTGGCAGTACTGTTTCTGTCCAAATTGTAGAACAGAGACGTGTCTGAACCTGGTGTTTCGAATAAATTACCACCTGATGAACCACCTGCTGGATTTGGAGGAGTTACAAATACATTGGGACGTCGGTGATTAATTACCGGAGAGATGTATAGCGTGGAATTGTGATGCGTGGGAGTGGCCTGATTCTGGACCATGATGAAAAGCTCAATTCAGTCCCTGATGGTTTTATTTGTGTTTGTGGGTTGTGGATGGGATTGTTTTGATCTTGGCCTCATACACGTCTTTTCTGGGGCCCATCGAGAATTTTTCAGTATATACACTACATTATCACATCTCATCTCATTACAAGAATTTACTATAGCCAATAAAAGTAACTGTAACATGGGAGACACTCAATTCAGAATCATGGTTGGCTCTTATGAGCATAATCTATTGTGTTTATCGTTAATATTAAGTAAGCAACCGGTATTCCATCCTATTTTCCACTTCCAAGCTCATTCATTATCAATTAAAACTATGGATTCAGCAAAAAGATATCTTGTCACCGGATCGAACGACGAACATATTAGAATTTACGACCTTCAAAAAAGAAAAGAACTTGGGACTTTACTCAGTCATCAAGGAACCATCACCACTCTCAAGTTCTCTAAAGAAATGGCAGACAAGCAAGGTAAATGGCTCTTATCGGGGTCAGAAGATGGTAAAATAATCATTTGGAGAACTAAAGACTGGGAAGCGTTTGGAACCCTCAAGGGTCATCAAAAACGTATTAATGATCTTGCTATTCATCCAAGTGGAAGAGTCGCTATTTCAGTTTCCCAAGATCAAACCGTGAGATTGTGGAATTTAATGACGGCAAAAAAAGCTGCTGTATTGAAATTGAAGGGTAAAGACCATTTGGGTGAATGTGGTGAATATGTAAGATGGTCATCATCTGGAAAACACTTTGCAGTTGGATTGCTAAGTAAGATCTGGATATACTCTTTATCTGAAACCACTGAAATTCTTAAACGTATTCAATTTAAATCTACATTAATGTGCATGGAAATTCTTAATATTAATGATAAAGAGTGGTTAATAACGGGTCATGGTAACGGAACAATCGATTTCTATGATTTTGAAGAACTCTTGAACTCAGAAGAAGATGTAATCGACGAAACTAAGAGAATTTTCCAACTCAGAGGCCATACTAATAGGCTTAAAGACCTCACATATATTAATCACCCTCAAGAAACCAATGGAGTCCCTTACTTAATTTCAGTATCATCTGATGGAAAAATCGTTGTATGGGATTTATCGGAAGACAAAAGAGACCAGGTCGCTGTTTACGATAGTGGTGAAAGATTGAATTGTGTTGTGGCTTGTCCAGAAACTATTGAAAAAGTCAGCACCATGAAGAGGTCAAAGCCAGAAGTTGACTACAGTGAATCAGAATATGAAACTGACGCTGAAGAAGTTAAGAATTTGATGAAGGATAAAAAGCGTAAGAAGAATAAGAAAAAGAAGGTATCGGTTACTTTAGAGTAAGTTATACCCTTTATATATTTTGCATACAATTTATGTTCCATAACATTTAATATAGACTTACTAAAACTATACTGATCGATAAGTTTAAATGTAGGATTAATCTAATCTTGAAACATGATGGTCAAATAATTTTTTGGCTTTAACCCAGACAGGGGCAGTATCTCTATTAGGTAATTGGAGTAAGGATGGCATCAAATCTTTAGAGAACATTTCGGAAGCTTCTCTAGGTAATAAAGATGGCAAATGGTCAATGGAGCAAACAGATAATTTAGGACCTTTAGAAGTTTCCACAGGAACAGTTGGTTCGTCAAAGACAGTAGCGATGGTATAAACAGGAATAGGGTTGTGAACATTAGTGGTATCAGCACTAACATCAACAATTGTTCTTAATTTTCTGTTTTCATCATTTAAGGTTTCATAATTCACAAATGGAGGAATTGGGGTGGATAAGTAAATACAATTAACGAAAATATCGGATTCCACAATTTCTTTGAAAGGACCACCAGGGGCAGTTTCTTTCATATCCCATTTCAATAATTTATCTTCAGGGACACCGACTTTTCTGAATAAGTCAAGAGCACCAGAACCACATCTACCCAAGGCACCAATAACCAAACATTGAGGGAAGACACCACCGGTGACCTTTAAGGCTGGAATCAAAGCTTTTTTAACGTCTTCAACCAAAGTATCTTCACTAGAGTAAGATGATACACCAGGTAAATTTTCATTGTCAGAATGTGTTTGTTTGAAAGCCCAGTCCAAAATACCAATGGCAGCACCAGCAAAACCAGCATAAAAACCAAAAGCGGCAACTCTTCTACCTTGGTCATTCTCTAAAAATTCCAAGTCATACAATACACCATTTCCTTCAGGGAATCTACGTAAAACGTCTTTCCAACCTGCTTGATCTTTATAACAATGAGCAAATTGTATATGTTCGTGAACTAAAGGGAACGATTCATTTTCTGGTAACTCTTTCAATCCGTATATGATTCTATCTTTTGGAGCTTGTTTCCATGAACCCAGAGGAACAATAGTAGCTCCAACGGCCTTGTATTCTTCAGATTTGAAGAATGATTGGCTGGATTCTTCAACGAAAACTTCAAATCCTGCATCCAACAATTGTTTGGTGGTGGTTGGAGTCAAAGCTGCTCTGGCTTCTAATGGTTTAGTTTCGGCTCTAAGATGAATTTTAACTGTCATATTAACTATGGTACTTGATACTAATATTTCACCTGAAAAATTATGACGCGATAAGCTTTCTTTTATAGTGTGTGCCTACCGGTCAATTTTTCACTACCGGTAACTCTAAGATTGTAATGACTCACGTAATTTTGCGGCAAGCATCTCTTTGGAGCGGAAAAACCTGGGGTTCTTGCACCAAATAGGAAATTTGGCGGCAATGGATGCAAATGTAACTTAACCTTTTGACACCCGCATACATGCGTTGACGAAATAAGTAAACTGTATATTAAATTAAGCGATATGTATATCCTAATGAGGTAGCGGCAATTACAAATCTTTTAACTTACGTTCTATGTAGTCATTAAGAAGTGGTTGGGCCTTTTCCCATGAATCATCAGCATATGCGTCACTGTAGACTTTGAACAATTTCTTGATTTGGGCAACTTCCGCTTCGTCGTGAACAATGCCATTGGCGTTAGCCTTCTCGAGAAGGAGCCATGCAAACTCGCGGTCGTTGTGGTAGAGATATGCTAGCATCAATGACTCAGTGAGAAGCCCAGATGCTGACCGGTGGGTTTCAGAATTGATGTTTCTGCTCACCTGCTGAATATAGTCATTGTACACGGTAAGGGACATATCAAGATCAAATTTGCTATGAGCTAGGATTAGCCCTTGGAGAACTGTTATGGGAAGTTGCTCAGGAATAAGGGTTTGGGCAATTTTCAAGTTGACGGCATCTTGTTTGTGAAATGCTTGGTATATATAACTTTGCACAAGTTTAATTTGCACCCATTCAAGTCCAAATTTCTCGTGGGTTTGGTAGTGATGAAATTTTTCAAGTGCTAAATCAGTCCGGTCCATATCCACTCCGTATGTTTGAACCAACTGAAGTCTGACGAGCAATGATTCCGGGGTCTTATCAGCGTCCAACTTATTGTCATTGATGAATTGTAGAATTTGTTGTCGTGGAATAACTTCATCAGATTCAGGACTGAGACTCAATAATTTATACAATTTTTGCTTTTCCTTGTCGTTAACTTCGGTGGTGGTTTCCTTCAATCTTTTACAGATATTTTCTTTACTTAAGGATTGCGGACTAGTCATGAATACATGGTCAAACACAACGGCAAAGTGCTTAGAGTCTATTTTTTCAAGATTACTTTCCATCCATTTTGTCATATCCGAATCACTGAGGAAATTCAATATGGTTGAAGTCAAGACCTGCTTTTCGATCAATTTCTCTAATACTAAGCTGTATATGTCTTCCGAGACCACATTAAGCTTTTTCGTCACCATTAAAGCCTTGCTCAAATTCTCCAAAGATAGTTCAAACTCGTCTGCTTCACATTTCTCGCCTTGGAGGAGTTTCTTAATTACCACGTTATGTATTTCATCGCTGGAGTTTTCAGCAGTTAATAACTTGTTATAGAGATCGTACGAGTCGTACAACCGGCCTGGATTATGGGTTATTAAGCTCAAAAGAGAGTTTCGATCCCAGTTATGAGACCTTCCTGTCTTTTCAAGAGTGAAGTACAATGAAAAATCATGACTTAATCCATGACTTAAGATTTCATTCACAATTTCACTTGATGCTTGAGGCAATTGAATTACTTTGTGCAAATCAGCCACTTCAGTTTCACTTGGAGCCATATTGTTTTTGAAAACTTGACTGATTGAAATACTTGGAGTCTGGTTATTCTTGAGCTGGGTATACACCGAGCCTATTGTGGAATAACATCTTTTTCGTAGTATGGATAACATTTGATTTTAGCCTATTAGTGAGTGAAAAATTTTGTGAGCTGCAAAAAATACGGGGAACAAAGGATCACAATGTACGAATTATAATACACAACCACGAAAACTTGTAATGTGCCACAAAACAGATTAGACACCAAAAGAGCTCTACCCAAAGAGATCTACTTGGTGCTTGGGCGACTTTTGGTGAACTTATTTCTTCCAATGGCCCAGATCTATCACGGGATTCAACATTACCTTAGTCTCATAGCAATATCTATACTTGCCATCAACTGATATCAATGGAACATCGCATAGAGAAACACCCAGTATATAACGATTCAGCAAGATGATAGTAGAATACATCTTGTTAAGGATTCTACGTTCATTTTGTTTCACCAAAGGGGACCCCACTTGTGCCCCACCTACGTTTTCTGTGGTCTGCATTGATACAACCCGGAGAGAATTTGATTCGATAAGTAATACTTTTCAGGAAACATTACTTATTCCACAACTAAGGTAGTCAGTTTCAGCTCTTCCTTAAGCTTGGTAGACAGTAGTATTCAATACGAGATCATTCCAAGCTTTACCCCACGAACGCGGAATAGTGACACGGAATTATTTACTAGACTTGAGCCGACGATTTCCATAAACCTTATTCTTTCTTAATACTTGTCAAGCAAAATGTCAATTAAAACCGTAACTTCTAATGAAAGTGAATTCTCTGTAGAGTGGTCAGATTACAGCCAGGTCTCCAAGTTCCATCACATTTGGCTTCGAGACAACTGTCACTGCGATCAATGCTACTATGCCATCACCAAGCAAAGATTATTGAATTCATGTTCAATTAACGATGATATCAAACCCAAGAATTTTGAATTTGCCAATGGGAAATTGCTGGTTGTTTGGGACCAGGATGATCACCATAGTGAATACCCAGCAGACTGGTTAGAACTTCACTCGTATAACCCTAAGTTGATTCAGTCTAAAGTTAAAGGTGAAACTGAAGTATTGGCCAGATCGTATTGGCAGGTCAAGGATATCGAAAACAGCTTGCCTTCGGTGAAATTTGAAGAGGTAATGTCCGGGGATAAAGAGGCCATGAAGGATTGGTGCTTGAAAATTTGGAAATTTGGATTCTGCTTCATTGATAATGTTCCTGTTACCCCAGAAGACACTGAAAAATTATGTGAAAAATTGATGTATATAAGACCAACCCATTATGGAGGATTTTGGGACTTCACTAGTGATTTATCCAAAAACGATACTGCTTATACCAATATCGATATCTCAAGTCATACTGATGGTACTTATTGGTCTGATACTCCCGGTTTACAATTATTCCATTTATTATTCCACGATGGAACTGGAGGAACCACCTCATTAGTTGATGCTTTTAACTGTGCTTTCATTTTCAAAAAGAACTTTCCCGAATACTTCGATCTTTTGACCAAAATCCCTATTCCAGCTCATTCTGCTGGTGAAGAAGAGGTTTGTATCCAACCGGATATTCCTCAACCAATTTTCAAACTTGACAATAACGGTGAATTAATTCAAGTTAGATGGAACCAATCAGACAGAAGTACTATGAATAACTGGGTCGATCCAAAAGACGTGCCCAAATTCTACAAAGCTATCAAGGAATGGTATAACATCATTTCCGATAAGGAAAATGAAATCTTCTACCAATTGAAACCAGGCCAATGTTTAATTTTTGATAACTGGAGATGTTTCCACAGTAGAACGGAATTTACTGGTAAAAGAAGAATGTGTGGTGCCTACACTAACAGAGACGACTTCTTATCCAAATTAAAAATATTGACATTAGGTAGAAAAGCTATTTTAGATTCTATTTAAAAAACGTGTATAAAATATACCAAAAACATTCTTAATATTGCCCTTGCGTACAATCTATTCAAGTTTACCAAAAAGTTATAATTTCTCTTCCATTTTAGCGATCATGGCCATTCCGTTGAAATAATCATTCCAATTATCTTCAACATCAAATTTATCAACACTTTTATAATCAAATTTTTCGCTGATATATTCATTGTAGTCAACCCATTTACCTTCTTTCTCACAGTGTGAACTCCAACTTGCTTTATAAGCTCCACCTAAAGCACAAGAGTTAGCAATTTCGACTTGATAGTTACCATCAGTTGGACTTAAAATTGAACCCATTTTTTTCAAAATACTCTTGTTTTTGGAAGCACCTCCTACATAAAATGCCTTATGAGGTTTAGAAATGAAAGACTCTAGCGTTTGCTTTTTTCCATCTGTGTATAACTCACCAAATCTATCCACAGTCTTTTTGTAAATTTGACCAAGTTCTTCGTTTGCAGTTCCAGATGAGTTTAAAGTTAACATTGGTCCAGATCTAAGCCTACAGCTTAAAGTTTGGGATTCAATAATAGAAGAAACGTCATCTTCAACGTCCCATTTGTCTACTTCTTCAAGGGAGCCATTTAGTTTAAATCTTCTGGTCTGGGCCTTTGCATTGGGTACAATCTCTCCAATGGGGAAATAAATTCCCAACTTATCATTGAACGAATGAGAGGCATCGAGAATTTCATCGAACTTCAGCCAGTCGTCATGTGGAAGACCATATTTTTCATTTATCAAATCTCTGATTTTCTCTCTTGCCAAAGATCCATTACTATAACAGATCATTCCCATATAGTGGTTTGGCATGGTAGGATGTTTGAACAAATGATATTGAGACGAAGGGATGTATTGTTCAGTGATGATGAGAACGGTTGTTGAAGTACCCAAACTGATTAAAATATCATTGGGAGCCAATGGTAGAGCAATAATGGTAGCCAAGTTATCACCTGTACAGGAATACACCTTTGCCTTAGAATTGAAACCATACTTATCAACAAAGTAAGAGGAGACGTACCCATCACTTTCGAAGCTGATGGGTTTAATTTCACCTAGTTTATTCTTCAAACTTTCAATCCCTTCAACATCAGTTTCTTCTACACCTGCTGCCACGGCTAATAGTTTATCATCATACTTGTTTTTCTCAATATCATAAAGATTCATTCCACAAGCATCAGCCTGTTCAATATTAGTGACTTTTCCTAGCAAGACACTAGCAAGGAAACTGGATACGAGAGAAATACGGGAAGTTTGTTGATATTTTTCTGGATTAGCTCTGGTGGCCAATTTTCTGATTTGCAAGCCGGTAAATCTATAATGAGCTCTGGAACCAGTGATCTTAGCTAATTCATCCGGGCCACCAATTTCCAGTTCGAAGTCTTTAATTTCTTTCCCAGTGGAATGGTCCTGCCAATTAGGAGAGGTCAACAAGGTGAATGCATCATTTAAGTTTTCACTCAATTGCTTTGAGGGATCCATAGATGCTAATAAGTGTTCTGATTGCTTTGACCAGTATACAGAACCATGTTGCATTCCTGAACCACTCATACCAACCACCCTATGAAAGGGAAAGTTATCTTGTTTCATCTTGTTGAAAACATAATCGATAGCATCTAGCCACATCAATACCGGAGACAAGATTTCGTCTTTATTAGTCAACACACCTTTCTTCACCCCATATTTTTCACCAAAGACAGAATCAAATTCTACATTATAAGTATTGAAATGAGCCAATTTTTCATTAGTGACGATGATTTTCAATTGTTGGGTTGACAAATCAAACCCAAGGAAAAGGTCACCTTCATAAGTCATATTTAACTTCCAACCAAGTAACGGGAGATTTATTGAAAAATGGCCAAGCAGGAAGAAGTAGAATGAAAAGAATTAAATGAACAACTCCAAAAGTAATTACAGTATTTAATAGATTATTTGTTAAGAAACCAACCAAAAAACACACGGGAATACTAATGTAAGAGATTTTATCAAGTAAAGAAGTAGCAAATTGTTGACCTTTAAAATCAATCGGGAAATTTAAGTCCATAATTTGCAAAAGTAAGGTGACGAACACGTATAAATAGCAAAAGTAATTCTCGGTATAATTGCGCGGGCTCACTTCCAAATTAGGGAGGACCCCCACCTAAATCTGGAGAATTCGGGAATATATTCCAACAGGTTAAAATGTCATTATTCATTAATAAATAGTGCTATAAATTTTGTTGATTTACGTAGTAAGACACATCGTTAGCAATCAATTTTTCCTCGAGGAAATCGGTGACTTGATTGTAATTGTCTTCTTGAATGACGGACATGAGGTGGTCTTCATAAGGGTTGATATTTTCAAATGTGAATGGAGATTTAATGTCATTGTAGATTGGTAAATCATAATGTTTTAAAGGTTTAGAATGCATAAATGAAGTAGAATTATTGGTACTAACAGTGGTGGATCTTGTTAAACTGCTCATCAAAGAGTTCTCATAGTCACTTCCACTACTGGAAGACCGCGATAGTAAGGGAGATGCCATATCGTCGTCAATTTCCTCATCAAGAAGCTCTTCTTCCTCTTCAAGATTAAGAAGATCGAGGAAATCGTCATCTTTTTTGGAAGGTGCCGATTCTTGGTCCGATGGAGGTTCGAACTCGGATGATTTCGACTTTTCTCCCGAATATGAAAGGGTCTGCATATTGGAGATCAAACTATTGATCTCGAGTTCATGGAATGATCGTTTTCGACTAGGCGTGACACGGGATGTATGGGACGAGTTGCTGTCAAGCACCATGGTACGCAACTGCTTATACTCGCCAATCAAGGAAAGTAGGTGGGTTTTCAACTGGTAATTTTCCCGATCCACGGTTTTGATATTCTTGGTTAATGTTCCAACTTGTGAGCACGACGAGCCACTAGTACCAGACGAAGCACAGGTAACGGTGGCTTCATTGTTTGCCTTTCGTTTTTTAACGTCAGACGCTTGTTTGCGGCCGTTCTTGGGACGTGGCGGTAGGACCCATTGCTTGGACGTGGTGACGGTAATTGGGGCAGGATGGGTGATGGGGATTGACATGGTTATATACTAGACATAGAAGAGAAAATGTAACAATAAAACAAAATGAATTTCGTCAAATGAAAGCAAACTCAACACAATAAAACAAAATCACAATTGCTGCTGTAATTACAATGTTTATATAGCCGACGATGAATTTTTCTACCACCAGTAAAAGCTGAAACGGTTGCGGTGATATTTATAATAGTGTGAAAATTTGCGAATGGGAAATGGCTCTTCGGAAGCGGCAGCCGGATTCAGCCGGCGGACAAATGGTGCCGGCACGCCCGCAAATGCAGCGAATCATACCAAACGGGAATGTAACCCCAGATTACGGTAGCGATGGAGGGCAAAGCCGCCAGGGTGTGCCGCTGGCTTTCAGGGGACCCTGACGGGTAGATGCCAGACACCAACTGCCACACCACAATCAAGCTTGAAATGGGGAGCTTTGGGCTTCTGCTGTCTCCAAATTGACCGGAGTAGGACGGTTGCATACGACTAAATCGCGCATAGATTCACGGGAGTTAAGAGCGGAAGACTCACGAAAAAATGAGACATTCTGTTGCTGCCGAGGAAGGCACTCCTGAGACAACAACAAAAGCAGAACAATGGCGGCGCCAGTCGGGAGGTTTAGGAACCGAACGAGGATCGGGGCCCAATTGCGGGCCAGGCAGGCGGCCAGGCAGGCCAGGCTGGGCACCACTCGGATTTAGATGCTATCCCCGGAGCTCCAGGGCACCAATGGTACGGATGCCCGGCCGGCTTGACCCCGATGGAAAAGATTAAAAGCCGGCAGGCTCTCACGGCGTTAAATGCCCCCATGGCACCGGCGTAATCCAGTGACAATAATTCGGGGATTACCACCGGGGCACAATTGAAGGTTTAATGGGGTCATTCTCACGTGGAAAGGTGGTGGGTTGCATGTATCCAATCACGCCAACACCAGCAACCGAAATCACGACTCTGTAACAGAATATGGGCAAACACGGATGACGCCAATGCGGTGTCTGCAATGGGCCGAGAATCGAACCTGCGTGGCAGTTGGCGTCGTTGCAACCGTGATGAGTTGGGTGATGTAGACGGTTGAAGGTATGGTGGTATGGCTAATTGGATCTTGATTGTATTGGTGGTATGGTTGAATGTATGGCTGTCTTGCCTGTAGATCTGGCTTGAGTCATCACATGCAAGTATATGCGCATGGCTGGAGTCATCGTAGTCATCGTGTGTGGTGTCTCTCAGCTCCATGTCTCGGGCCACCACCTGCATCGATGGATTACATATGGTTCGTCTCGGCAAGACAATTGTTTAGATTGTTTAGATCGTCTGGATCGTTTTGATTGTCTCCTCCTGGTCGTCTCATCGTCTTGTAGTTCCTGGTACTTTGCTGTCCCTGCTCGGCCCGCATCGCTAACTTCCTGCTCTTCGCTGCCGCCAACTCCATCCACACCAGTGCCTTGCCGCTACTTTACTTGGATCCCGCCGTATTGTGGGCGTATTCTCCTTATTGTCACTCTACTCTTCCACTTCCCTGCACACCGCCCGTTAACGATCTGATTATTCCCCCATATCAAGCTTATTTCCATTTTGGGCCCGCCGCGCACGTGAGACCCAACATCTCTGAGGAGATGACTCCTTGCCTATTTCGGCCATTATTGCCAAAAGGAACCTCCTGCTGTTGGGTATTTTAGGCGAGCAGCGAACCCTCATTTGGAATCACAACTGGATTGACATCTGGGGAAGAATAAGAGGGGAATTCAAGATTTGATATTAACGTGTGGATCCCTGCTGGAAGAAAAAAAAAAATCCTCTGCAAAACCTCCCTTAGAAATATTGACTCTATCCCCGTCAGCTGATGTCATCGTTTGATATCAATATTTTGGATGGTGCTTTAACTTCACCAAATATTCCGTTAAGTTTTCCGCTTCCTAACGACAACAAACCAATCATTGACTTGCAAGCCAATGAAGAGATTCAAAATTCGTTTTCTTTGATTGGCAGTTTTGTCAAATTTTTCTCCAAAGTTAACTACGATGACATTTATTCTAATGCTGAATACAACTATTCCATTAACAAACATCTGTCTAAGTTCAATAAGGCTTTCAGAGATTATATGAATGACAGGTTGGAGAAAACTGATGAAAAACTCGATGATTTGGTCTACGGCTTGATTGACCAAGAACTTGGACTCAAGCTTATCAAGCCGGCCGATTTTGCTTCGAGATTTAAAACGGTCAAGAAATTCATGATTGAGTTTTATAATAAAGAAAATGAAAAAAACATGCCTAACTACCCAACCAACTTGAAATTTCTTAGAATAGCGTACATTACTGTCATTAAAATCATCGGCAAAATGTTTCCAAACGGGATCTGGTGTAACTCTAACCAGTTCCATCGCTTGTACCAGAAGTATCTTCAAGACCCAGTGTCTATCATTTTTTTACCTAATCATCAATCTCATATTGACTACATCATCTTACATTTGATTACAATTAGATTCCAAATGTCCATTCCTACTGTCATTGCTGGTGAAAATTTGAACGTTGCCATTTTCGGGAAATTATTGAAAAATTTGGGGGCCATCTTTATTAAAAGATCCTTTAACAATGAATTATACACAGAAAGAAACTTAGAAAACTTAATTGAATTTGTGTTGCTTAATAAAATCCATTTAGAAGTATTTATTGAAGGTACTAGATCTAGAGACGGTAAATTATTATTACCAAAATATGGTATTTTGAAAACCTTATCAAAAATCTATTTAAAGCAACGATTAGAGGAGAAGAACCAAACTTTCGATTTGTTGATGCAACCTGTTTCCATCACATACGAACGAATCTATGAAGCGGATGGCTATTTCGATGAATTAATGGGAAAAGACAAGAAGCAAGAGAGTTCGCTCAATATTCTCAAAAATGGTGTTAGTAATTTGATATACGGAGTTGACAAGGACGACGAATCTCAGAAAGAATTATTAAAGGCCCAGAACAAGTACGATAATTCTAATAAGCAATTACATGGGAAAATATATGTTGTGCTAGGTGAAAATTTCAAGATATCTGAATTCATTGATAATGACGAGCCTAACTTGAAAAAGATGGGTTTCAAAATTCTTCATGAAATCAACAATATTTCAGTGGTTCCCGAAGTGGCAGTGGTTGGAAGCTCTATTTTAATTTATTATTACTTAAATGATACCAATAAGTTTACTGTTGAGGATTTAAGACCTATTTATAATTTAATTTTAACCCAGTTTGCACATCAGAGTACAAACGAACATAACTCTAAGTTGTTCAGCCGTCTTCTTCAATTGGATCAGTCGGAAATCAATAAATTATTTGAACATCAGATCATAAAGTTTTTCAGATACATCAAGATTGAGGGTAATGTTATTAAGGTTAGAAACTCGATTGAATTATTATATTATAAGAATTTAACTATTCATTTGATAATTCACAGATGTTTGTTGTGCTTTGTGTTGTTGAATACGAATGGTTACAAAAAGATTAAGAAGTACTATTATATTTTCACAGGATTTTTAAAGAATGAGTTTTTGTTTGATTATGATGAAAAGGCAAATAACGATATGGATCAAATATTGAAGGAACTTGTTGAGGTAAAGGTTATCGATGCCAATTACAATGTTATTGATGAACAATATGTTAAAGTATTCACCAGCATTGTGAGACCATTTATTGAATCCTACATGATATGTACGAAATTCTTGATTCTTTCCGTTAATGAATTTTACCTTAACATTTCATCACCTATTAATGAACAACAATTGATAAATGATGACTTGATGAGTGCAGATTATCCTACTACCAAAACCTTGCTTAGAATCATATCCCGCCAGGAGAAAACAAAATACATTGAGTCTGTTAATAAGCAATATTTATTAAGTTGTTTGTTTTACCTTGCTCACTTGAAATTAATAAAGATTTTCAAAAACAAGTCTAAGACCAAAGCTTTTGTGATTATCAAAAATAATCATGATGTGAATGTCCTTCTCGGATTTTTACAAAAAGCTCTTAATTTTGAACCAGTTAACGACGTGGAAGTAAACTACTTAATCGATGTTATCGATAAGAACCCAGACAGAAAACTCACCGCCAAATTATAAGATGGTTTGCCTCAAAGTTACATGGGATATGGGTAAGTTGAAAGAAACCACTATATAATATTGCATGGTGGTTCTTGAGCAATTGGTCCTTTATTTAGCATGTCTCTTGAACAATAGAAACAGTAATTGTATTTTCTAGAATTAATCTATATAGTCATAATAAAAGACTTCACCATTAAAACCACGAGAGACAGAACGGTAGTTTATTGTTATGACGTAGTGAAACAACCAAAAGACTGAAAAATTATGAGTACTTGTATGAGTATTAATTGGATATAGTATGTGTACCGTTTTATTACACATAGTTTCCAGTTGCGGCCATATCCAGATGAGAACTTCGCTTCCCGTCCGATCAGCCGGAAAATAAGCATCTGAGAGTGCAGAAGAGTATTTCTAACTCTTAATCATTTAATTCAATATTTCACTCTCAATTTATATCCTTTCAATTTTACAATTACATTACTGATAAGAATCTCCACAATTTCCTTAGGAGACTACAAGAGAAAATTGCGTGCTGCAATATTTTTTTGAGTTAACTTAGAACATTTTTATAAGTTGATATTGAATTATTGTGTCGTTGTTTGCGTTAAAGAAACCTGATGGTATAAATACTGTTATATATGGGGTAGTTGCAGGCATAAAGGGCCAGGAATGTATGCGGTGACTGAAAGCGCAATTAGATTCGAAACAGGAATTGAGGGAGATTCCGTACAATAACTGAATAGGGCAAGTTTCGATAAACCATCAGGCTAATTAGATGGCTGCAAATGGGGGAATCAACTTGCTTGGGCTTTTCTGGATTTTGTAGGTCATGTAGTAGAGAATAGATCTGGGTTAGTTGACTAAACAATTACAAGGCGCTACCAGACATGGTAAAGGTGCCAGAATCTTCCATTTCAAGTCATACCCCAGACAGATGTACGTAGAATGGGTATACTCAGATCTTAAGATGGGTGAAATTTCGAGAGCTGT
This sequence comes from Metahyphopichia silvanorum, assembly GCA_030574095.1. NCBI lineage: Eukaryota > Fungi > Ascomycota > Pichiomycetes > Serinales > Debaryomycetaceae > Metahyphopichia > Metahyphopichia silvanorum. Next base: position 5,762 of record JAJMEK010000011.1, on the reverse strand, counting down.
GAATGCCAGACCACTGTCTATAACAGTTAACCTTAGAGCAGTCACATTCGTACAAGTGATCTTCTAACTCATTAAATCTATGGTTAGTACCTTCAGAGTACAGAGCTATTTGGACCGACAGAGTAGGCCAAATGTATCATTGGAGCAGATGTATACTTGGAACAGTCTACAGTTAAAATTAGAAGCGGCGTACATGGAGTGGTGTACTTGAAGTGATAAGATGCAATTACACAACTATACTTAGAACAACTATACTTAGAACAACTATACTTAGAACAACTATACTTAGTACAACTATACTTAGTACAACTATTCTTAGAACCACCCTCTTCTAGGCCTCCACTCAATACCTCCACCTACAAGAACCCTTGACATGGTCTACTTAGACCTATGCAAATCATTTATCTCATGATAACGGGCTATCGCAACCTGCATAGAAGCCGTGATCGTGCGTCGATTGTGCAGCACATGCTTCTACAAAGCCTTGGAGGTTGCCATGGGACGGCAAGGAATCGAACCTGAGATTGCACCAGCAAGCGTCATCAGTAACCACCCTCCATGCCCAAGCAGGCATCAAAAGACGGATGTTTGGCGCAAACTTCACCCTCGTAGATAACCCCCACTGACATCATGGCGCTTTGCCAGACCAATGTGAAATTTAAAACGCGAGCCCAGGGTTCATACTGCGGAAAAATGGGGCACCCTTCAGATCTTCACTAGGGCCCCCAAATCCACGCTGTCATCGTGTACAGCAGCGCCGAATGCCAGCGTATGGCAAAGCGTACGGCCCCCTCCAGCTCATCATCACCACAATACGCTCCAAAACGTCCCCTTCTCCCCGGTGGGCGTCGGTACAGGTGCCACGGACAAGGTTCGTGGGGTTGCGGTGTGCGCGGTGTACGGGTGTTACCCCTATTCCATTGCTTTTTTTTCCTCTCAGCAACCGGAGATGATGACAACGTCATCCGGCAAAGTCTAAGCCTAAAATTTTTTTTAGGAGAGGATTGTCCAGCGCCAATTTTGTGCGACCAAATACAACCGCATTATTTTATGAATCTAAACAAAACATTTAAATTCCATCACAATTCTCGTTTTTCAAATTTGATATTTCGCTAGTAATTTTTTTTTAGTTGGTGTTTTTGGTTGAATTATAATTTGATTTCAATTTTAATTTTTCATTTTTCATTTTTCATTTACTTTGTTTAACCGTACCTTCTTTAGTGCTAAGGTTGTGGCTGCCACTTAATTACTACCTGGACTAACACCGTATTTACCCTGTACTACTGCTTCGAAGTTCGTTCCCAACGTTGTGGCGATCTCTAGAATGAGGAAAGAGCTCAAATACATCATCTGGGGCCACATCGGCTTAGTGGTGTTCCTAATATGGTACACCTTCGATTTAATTACTTTACTCCATGACGATACCTTCCAAGACGCTCTTTTAGACGTGGAGCTAAATCCTGTGGATGGTAAAATCGACAAACCCACCATCATCCCGAAAATCATTCACCAGACCTATAAATCGAGTCAAATTCCTGACATTTGGAAACCTGGCCAACAAGCTTGTGTTGATCTTCATCCTGATTACCAGTACATTCTTTGGACTGACGAAATGTCAAGAGAATTCATCAGTGAAGAATATCCTTGGTTCTTGGACACTTGGGACCTGTACCCTTACCCCATACAAAGGGCGGATGCCATTCGTTATTTTGCGTTAAGTCATTACGGTGGGGTTTACATCGACTTGGATGATGGATGTGAACGAAGACTAGACCCCCTTCTTACTGTGCCGGCCTTTGTTCGTAAAACCATCCCTACCGGTATTTCTAACGATGTTATGGGATCAGTTCCTCATCATCCTTTCTTTTTGAAGGCAGTTGAATCTCTCAAAAAGTATAAAAAGAATTGGTTGGTGCCTTATATCACCATCATGTACTCTACAGGTCCTCTTTTCCTTTCTGTTATTTGGAAACAATATAAAAGATGGGGAGTCCCTGAAGCTGGTAAAGTGAGAATCTTATTACCTGAAGACTATAAAACTCATGCATACAGTTTTTTCGCCATTGCTCCTGGCTCTTCATGGCATCTTGATGATGCCAAATTCATTAAATCTTTGGCCAACCATATTGCATTGGCTGTTTTTGCCGGATTCTTAATTGCTGCATTCATTTTTTACTTGGAATTTTTATTCTACCAATGGTGTATCCATATTAATTCTAACAATACTTCTTCCAGTAATAATTTATTCAAAAAATTCGGTAAGAAAATTAACTATTACTTTGTTAATAACATTCGTTTGAAACTTAATAAGAGCATTAAAAGAAGATCAAGAAAAGACTCGAATTTACCTGTTAATATTGATTTTGAAAAACCCCAAAATTCCGATGAAATTGTCTGATACATCTCATCGTTGTTACGACTCATGTTACATTGTAATATAATCGCATAATGATTAATAATATACAGCATTCTAAATATAAATTTTTATCGTTTATCACCCACTTGAAGTAGTTTTAAATTCATTTTTTCATACATTTGAGCTTCGTTCTCGGCTAATAGTTTCTTAATTTTATCTGTAAATATTTCGGCGATTTCAAATGCTTTTTGTGATAATTCCATTAACATTAATGCATCTATAGGCAATCCTCCATTTTTAGAAACTTGAATTAATTCTCTATTTTTGTTAATAGTTATAATTAAATTCCCATCACAAACCATCTCTTCGGTATAATTAGCATCTAGAATGGAAATTTCTTTATTCAAATCTCCCTTTATGTTTTCTTCTTTCCCATAAGGATTGAAAAATGAAAATGTAATGCAAATTGGCACATGTAAAATACTCAAAGGTATTGGTTGCCTATCGTTCAAGCTGTGAACAATAATTTCCTCTCCATTAATTGTAATATCAGGTTTTCTAAAATGCTGTAATGCAGTCATAACTCCCACACAACTGGCATCAACTATGCCCCCATCGTAGTTTAAGAACATCAAATCTACTCTGACCGCCCAAACCTTGGATCCTGCCACAATACACAAACTTTCAAGATCCAAAGCATTGGATCTTCTCACTGCTTTTTCAATCAACCTACTGATCAAGACCTCTTCGTCACTGTTCTTACTACTTTCAAACTGAGGACCTGCCATTGGCGATATTTCACTATTTATATTGAACACTCCTTCGAACGGACGATCTTCGTATGGTTCTACTATTTCACAACTGACTCTAACACATACTTTTGTAGCACCCCATTCTACTTCAACATATCCATATTCTTCAGTACTTATGATGATTTTTGGAGTTCTTGATTCATAGAGAGATCTACCATCGGTCCTTATACCCTGTTTAAGAGCCTCGACTATATACGTCTGTTCATTGGTCAGAATTAGTCCCTTCATTTGCAAGATTAAGTATAAAGTAGTTTGAATCCGATGAGTTGGAAAAAAGCTTTAATGTTGCGATAACTGGCCATGCCGCGAATCGAACCTCTCTCGGCTTTTTACATGGCCGAGTGGCAAACAATGCGGGAGTCGCCACTTATAAATTTCCAGTGAAAAATCACTACCGCAATATTGAAAACTTAGTGGCAATCATGATTTCTAGATTTCGTCCATTGATAAACCCAACGCTAGCCAGAAATGTCGTCAGAAGCTATTCCAGCTCGTCGCCATTTGCTGCTCCTTCCTTGACGTTTTTCCAGAGAGAAAGACTTCCGGCTAATACCATAGTTAGATTTGTTCCTCAACAAACGGCTTGGATTGTAGAAAGAATGGGGAAATTCCATCGTATATTACCTCCAGGAGTTGCAATTTTGGTTCCATTCTTGGACAAAATCACCTACGTTCAAAGTCTTAAAGAGTCTGCCATTGAAATTCCTCTGCAAAATGCTATCACTGCTGATAATGTGAGCTTGGAAATGGATGGGATCTTATACGTAAAAGTTATTGATGCTTATAAAGCTTCTTATGGAGTCGAAGACTTTAAGTTCGCCATTAGTCAATTGGCGCAAACTACCATGAGATCCGAGATTGGTTCTTTAACCTTGGATTCTGTGTTGAAAGAAAGACAAACCCTTAATCAAAATATTAATCGGGCCATTAATGAAGCTGCTAAAGATCATTGGGGGGTCGAGTGTCTTAGATATGAAATCAGAGATATCCATCCTCCTGCAAATGTTTTAGAGGCTATGCACAGACAAGTTAGTGCTGAAAGATCGAAAAGAGCTGAAATTCTCGAGAGTGAAGGTACTAGACAATCAAGAATCAACATTGCAGAGGGTGAAAAGCAATCGGTGATTTTAAAGGCCGAAGCTACTGCTGAAAGTTTAAAGAAGATTGCCCAAGCTATCAAGGAAACACCAGGAGGTGAAAACGCTGTTAATTTGCAAGTTGCCCAAGATTACATCCGGGAATTCGGTAAGATCGCCAAAGAAACTAATACCGTGGTATTACCTTCTAACTTAGGTGATATGGGTCAATTAATGGCAGGTGGATTGTCATTATACAAAAACATGACTAAAGAGGTGCCACCAAAGAAATCTGAATAAGTTTAATTACAATGACCCGGCTTGTCTATTAACTTATGAACCTATTTTTTCTTAAAAAAACTATCTAGCAATCCTTTACCAACTTCTACCTTTTTGCCTTTCTTTTTGGTAGGAATTGGTTTTTTGACTCTGGAATTCTTAATGGGTGGTGCCACGAGACTATTAGTTTCAATCACCTGTAAAGTCTTTCTTTTGTCGTTCACTGTTTGTAAATAATTATCTAGTTTAGTAAAATCAAGCTGATTGAATTTGATGAACTCGTATTTTAGTCCCACTGGTAAATATGAGTTGAATAGTAAATTGATAGCATGGTTAAGAATGGCTAATTCAAGGATATCGTTGGGAATGTCATTATTAGTAGCGTCGATGTAAAGAGTTTGTTTCAAGCTTTTCATGATGGTGAATTTGTTCTCGTTGGATTTGAGTAGTTCGAATAATGCATTGATTTTGTTATTGATGATCTTCAACATGCGTGTTACCGATAGCTTATAGAAATGTTCACCATTCTCGGTAATTTCTTCGAATATTTTCTTGAAGTTGGAATTCAAAAACGGTTCGAGGGCTTTACTGGAATCCGTGTCTTCTTCACTGTACAACGTCAGGATCGTGTCGATTAAATTGTCGTAGGTGATGTACTTGGAGAATTTATCTTTATGTATAAAGCAGATATGGATTAAGTAGTAAAGGAAGTTAAATTTGGAGCTGATTACCACCGAAGGCTTTTGGATTATTAAACCTTCGTCATCGTTTTCGAATATCAACGATTTGACGGGTTCGTTACGGTACTTTGGGACGGCTCCTTTCTTGTGGGGATTATTCCCGTTGATTTCTCGAAGCTCGTAGAGTTCACCGTTTGCAATCACAATTTTTCTTGAAGTCTCGGGATACTTCAATTCGATGACTTCAAAAGACTGCCAATCCCTTGGGAGCACCATAAACTTCATATCCGACATGGCACAGTTTTCTTTCCAATATTTTGGGCGTGAAGAAATGAATAAATCCTACGCGTATGGGTTATTACCAATTTAAGCTGAGGTTCCACCCTCGGAATTTGGCCTGCACAAGTCTGCACAAGTAATGCTTATTAATATACGATATAAACCAAAGATAAAACTTTTAGAAACTTCCAAAAGGACATAGAGTGAAATGAATAAAATACTCGTTTTGGGACTTAGAATTCGGGTCAAAATATGGAACTTCTGCAAGAGAAGTCACTCT